>WBNH01010144.1:3453-17945 GCA_013401255.1 Urocolius indicus
TTTTCCTTCTCAACCTTGGCCAGTGTTAACTCAAGGTCATCAATATCTTTCTTCAGCTCTGAGCATTCATCCTCCAGTTTCCTCTTCTTGGCTGTCAGCTCAGCATTAATTTCTTCCTCTTCCTCAGCCCTTTCAGTCACCTCCTTTACTTTGGCTTCCAGCTGGATTTTGGTTTTGATGAGCTGGTCACACCTTTCCTCAGCATCAGCTAAAGCATCAGCTTCCTGCCAAGAAAACACTAGTTTTAGGGATACAGTTTTTGAGGGAAGATCATTATGCTTACCTTCACAGTTTAGTGTCTTGTATAGTATTTTTTAGTTACACATTTGATTTACATTCTAACAGAATGAATTACAATGTTTCTGAAAGCTAAATCCAAATAAAATTATTTTCAATCTTCACAAATGCCCAAGATCCAATATTATCCTACGTTTATAAAGTGCCAAGTGATAACCATAAGCCAAGATACACACAAATACCAAAGTCACAGTTTTGTTCACATCATTCCTGTATTTCTCTTTCTTCACCCTACGGTCTTTCTGGAGAAATTGTTTCTGATTTTCAACACCACAGATCAAAAGTGCTGAGCATCTAGCAGCTTTGGCTTTTGTCTGCGAGACTCTCATTAGCTTAGAAGTAGTTGCTAGATAATTTGTTTCCAGGATTTTTTTGTGAGAGATAGCCTGTGCTGTTTGTTCCATTTGTCTCAAGTTTCAGCCTAGCAGAAGTAACATGAAAGAAGAATTACTTTTGTAGTGAGAGAATTTTTTCATCACTTTACACTTCAAATATAAAGCAGGCATGTACATTTTCCTACATGTCACACAGTATTACTTTGAGGATATCGTTTTTTCTATGCTGTGAATGGTTTGACTTAGAAACTACAGCATTACAACACTGCTGATGTGCCACATATTCTTATGTAATGATTCTGAGCGATTTAGAAGGGTGAGTGACAATATCTAATTCTGTTTTCTCTCAGCTGGTTCAGTATTACAACATAGTAATATTTTTAACAATTAAGCCACCACCTACACTGGAAAGAAACAAGTTATCTTGTTTAATTGGAGGATAAAGAGGAAAGACATGTCCTCTTGTCCTAAAAATTCTTGATCTTATGTACATAAGGATAGGCATGATCAGTTTTAGACTAGAGATAGGAAAACTTTACTAGAAGAACAAACATTATACTAATAAAACTGAAGTTTTTTTATTGCAATTTAACTGAATGTAAATGCTGAGACCTCAGCATACACCATAGAAAAATCTCCCATGTTCTATCTTGATTATAGCCTCCTGACAGTTCTTATTGAAGCTAGTTATTGAGTGCCACTTAACAAAACACAATTTAGTTTAACTGGATTGTAGTTTCTATATGATTTTTGGAAATGTAGTTGTACAAATCAGCCTGATAGTCACAGTTCATTTAGCATGAGGCACACTGGTAGTACTCACAGCCTGCACTTGGAGCTGCAGATCATTTTTCTCCTGCACCAGTTTCACCATTTTCTCCTCCAGCTCCTTCCTCTTTGCCTCAGACTTGGCAAGCTCCTCCTTGGTTTTCTCAAACTCCTGTTTCATGTTGGCCATCTCCTTCTCAGATTCTGCACTCTTCAGCAAGGGCTTGATCTTGAAGTACAGCTTCATCCAGGGCCAGTGCTTGACATTCATGAATGCACGAATGTTGTACTGGATGCAGAAGATGGACTCTCTGACAGGTAAATCATATTAATATTAAATATTAATGATGTAACAATATGCCAAATACAGTGAACCTAATTTGAAGAAATGCCTACCTCCTCTCCACCATTCTCTGGTACTCCACTCTCATGAGGAAGCCCCTGCATCTGGCCTGTGTGCGGGTGATGAGCTGTGCCAGCTTCTCATCTCTCATCTCTTCTAAGAGGCCTACCAGCCCAGCTTTGAAGAACACCTTTAGGTAAGAATATGAAAATAAGTTAAGTGTATGCGCTTGTTGTTCATTGTAGGGCAGTACCATGTCTCCTATGGCAGATAATATTGGAAGTTAAGAGAATGAGGAAAAGCACAAATAATGTACGTAGTGAGAGAATCTCTTTTATATCTCCACACTTTCAGTCAGTTGAGGAATTGCATTAGCCAGACATTTTGCCTTTGTTTTCATCAACCCTCAAGTCTTTTATTCTCTAACTTTGGTCTTAAATTAGGAATCCTTAATCTTTAATTAAATCATCCTATGACAATGACTCTCAGTTTTACTCAACTGTTGAGTCAATAAATATGTAGTTGATTTAAGTACACTATTTAATAATTTCACATAGTGTCTGGAAAATCTAAGCATCATTCTTAAGCCATGCAAACCAAAATCACAAAGTACTTGAAACAAACTGTTCTTTTACCTTGGTGTGACCGAATTTGTATTGAGTGTGGTCTATATCAATTGATCCAAGAAGTTTCTCACAAGCCTTCTTGCTGTCAATGAACTGTCCCTCTGGGATAGCACTGGCATTTAACACTTTGTATCTGAAGGAGAAAATGGACAGACTTGCATTGGACTTAATGATCTTAAGGTTCTTTTCCAAACTATTCTATGATTCTATGGATATAAAGAGTCCTCTTGTTGAGACAAATTGTCAAGTACACTTAAAAAGAGTCTTAAGAATTGTTTGGAACATAACAGTGCTGGGGTACATAGAGAAGGCTTTAGTCACCACAAGTGAAATTTAAATTTCTTAAGCTACTCAAAATGGGCAAAATAATCCAGTAAGGCAAAGAAATCTGACCTCTGTTTAAAATCTGCGTACAAAACTCTGTTGGGAAATCCTTTCCTGCAAATTCTGATGCCTTCCAGCACACCATTACACCGCAGCTGGTGAAGTACCAGTTCATGTTCCATGGCACCTTCAGAGTAAAAATGTATGTTATATTCTGTAATGCAGAGATGAAGAACTGCACCACACTGAAAATCTTCAACATATGAGGCTCTTACCAGGTGTTTTCGTTTCATTTGGAATGATGCAGCGGACAAAATGGGGGTGAGTGCTCCGCAGATTGGTCATCAGCTTGTTTAAGTTCTCCTGGAAGAGTCATTAACAAAAGTTTAGATTAGCAAATGTAATTTCCACTATAAGCATGAATTCCCTTGAAATTAGTTCATGGGAAAGCAGACAAAAACTAGCCTGCAGAATCCTGAACTGAAGCCCCCTGCACATTTTTCTGACTTTTCACAGATTTTTGTTGTTACTAATCTATAAAGTTCTTCTGATTAATCTCTAGGAAATATCGTTCTCTTAAACATACTTTTTCAATACATTTCACTGACTGTTGGAATTACTTCATTAGAAATTATATGCATCTTCCATTGGATCTACACAGAGAGATAAACCAATACTTCTATGAGGAATTTTGAAGCATACTACTGCAGGTGTTTAAGGGTCACATGGAGCCAACTAAATAGAACCTTCCTGTTTTCCTCACTGAAAGCAAAATGAATCATGACAAACTGAGTTTTTTGTTTTATTTCATGTTTATCTCCTAAGATAAGATGAAAATAAGGTGAGGTGAATCCTGGTCTTTTTTTGCAATTAATATCTGTACACTTATTCATAGATAAATCTTGCCCATAATTAGTAGAGGGAAGCGAGTAACTCCAGAGGACGTCTCAGAGCACATAAATTAAGCAGATAAAACATTAAAATGTGTAAACATTAACATGTCTGAGAGAGATAATGGAAGAAAATTTGAAAACATAAGAAAAATGCAACCTGAATGCATATATCTGGTATATTTTAAGTATATTTTAGAAGTCTTTTTCCATTTGGAAATGTCATCCTGGTATAAAGGGACAAAAAAGAAAGGTTGTGCATTCAGTGGAATGAACCATAAATGGATCCTAGTGGATATATTCCTAGCAAAATATAGCCCAAGAACTTCTGGGTATTTTACCAAACTACATTAAGAAAAGACTAGCCACTTTTAATGATGGAATTACCCCATCATTACTCGTTTTAGGAAGAAGTAGTGAATCTCTCTACTATACCCGGAAAAGAGCTGAGACAGTCTGGAAGGAAGAACCCTTCTTCTTGGCACCTTTCTTGCCAGCACTAGCCTCTGCAAAATTGAAAAGAAATAAAACAGGATTTAGATTTTTTTGCTTTTGCCTTTTATGATTCCTTTTTGTAAGCTGTACATGAACACTTGAGAATCATAGAACCAACCTGCATCTGCTCCACCATAGTTGGCAAAGAGCAAAGCCAAGGTTTTCAGGGATGATTTCTGGTACAACCCAATGACAGTTTCATTCAGGGGGTCCTTGTTCTTCTCCAGCCAGCCAGTGATGTTGTAGTCTACTGTGCCAGCATAATGCACCAGGGAGAAGTGAGCCTCAACCTTCCCTTTGGTAGGCTTGGGCTTCTGGAAGTTGCTGGACTTTCCCAGATGCTGGTCATAGAGCTTGTTCTTGAAAGAGGTGTCAGTTGCCTTGGGGAACATGCACTCCTCTTCCAGGATGGAGAAGATACCCATGGGCTGGAAGAAATGCACAGAGGAGACGGATTGTCATTTGGTTTTCAGGGCATTAATCATCTCACCTAGGCAGACTACTGAAACACAGACTGAGATGTACATCAGAAAAGATTAATATTCGATTACATTTTCTGCTAGAAACTGAGATTAAACATGTTGCTATTTATATTTTTTAATACCAAATGAATCATAAAAATTAAGGGAAATTTCTTTAGTGTTGAGAATATGTTTTATCCAGAAGGGCTCAAAGTACACACAGATTTCTTAGACAAATTAAACATTAGACAATCCACTCTTGCAGCAAAGCAGACAGCCAATCCCTCTCTACTATTAAGAGCATGCCAGCATCTCAAGAGGGGAGTGATCCTTCCCCTTTACTCAACTCTGCTTAGAAACATCGGGAGGGCTGTGTTCAGTTCTTGACTCCCCAGTATAATAGAAACATGGACATTGTAAGTGAGCCCAGTGACGGGCCACAAAGATGTTTAAATGATTGGAACATCTGACATGCAAGGAGGAGCAGAGAGAGATGAGACTGTTTAGCCTTGAAAAGAGAAGGCACTGGGGAATCTTACAAATGTGTAGAAATAACTAATGGAAGGGAATGAATAGGACAGAACTACAGGCTTTTCAGTGGTGTCTAGTAACAGGACAAGATGAAACAGACATGAATTGAAATACATGAAATTCCATTTAAACAGAAGAAGAAAGCTTCTTTACTGCGAAGGTGGTCAAAAGCTGGAACAGGTTCCCCAGAGTATCTGTGGCATATTCACCCTTGGAGGTAATCAAAATCCACCTGGACGTGATCCTATGTAATCTGCTGTAACTGACTCTGCCTTGATCAACAGTGTTGGACTATGAGGTCTCCAGAGCTGCTTTCAAAACTCAATAGTTCTCTGATTCTGTGATTCTAACTACTTATCCTGCCAGACACTGAACTTTTCATCTCATATGCAGTGTGACTGCCTTCTCACTGTCAGTTGAAGGACACAAGTATAAGTGTGACTGTGTGCTGACAGTTATGTGTGTCCTCTTTGTATTTAATTTTACAAAGATATAGCTACTTTGCTGGACAGGTATAAATCTGTTAGAGCTGAAGAGACATCATAACCTAGAAATTGACTGTTGCTCTTTTGAAAGAACACTCTTACTGGGAGTTCAACAATCTTTTGTCACTTGACAGACTTGCTGCTACTAAGCTGTGTTAAATCTCCTTCATATCTCACGTGACAGAAAACAAACTACAGGGAAAGATATTCTGAACAACAAAAGATTAATATTTGGACTTGAACAGAGGAAAATGAGACAAATTTTAGGATTTCCATGCATTTAATGCATTTAAACAGGAAGGATACCTTCTCAATGAGCTCAATGCAGGCAGCCAGGTCCATCCCAAAGTCAATGAATGTCCATTCAATTCCTTCCTTCTTGTACTCCTCCTGCTCCAGCACGAACATGTGGTGGTTGAAGAACTGTTGCAGTTTCTCATTAGTGAAGTTGATGCACAGCTGCTCAAAGCTGTTGAACTGGAAATAAATTAAGACTCATATTTACAAAATGCAGCAGTAATTGCAAAACCTCATTTTTTAAAATAAGAACTGTAGTTTTCTTGGCTTTATTGTCAAGTTTGTGCATTGCTTCAGCCTGCTTTATGTCTATATAAACAGAGAAATGTGTCAAATTAATTGTCCAGAGGAATTATTTTTAAATTAATAAAAATGTGAAGGTAATTAATCTGAGACCAAAAAAATCCAAGCTTAGGCCTATTGATATACATTTTTTATATAATGTCTTGTCCTTGATGATTCAAACCAAGGAATTTTTCATATTGGACCAAGCCATAGTTCTGAGTTTACACATCTTGAAATAAGAGAAGTTCTTTGAAAGGTCATTTCATACTTCATGACAAGAAAAAAAGGCAAACTGCTGCAAATAATCGTGTGATGATATTATGTCTTCTTTTAAAATATGTCTCAGAATGATCCAGTTGTCACTTCCAAATGGTTCTTGCTAAATCTTTATTACTTACATCAAAGATCTCAAAGCCAGCAATGTCCAGGACACCAATGAAGTACTGTCTGGGCTGCTTTGTATCCAGCTGTTGGTTGATACGAACAACCATCCACAGGAACATCCTCTCATACACAGCTTTTGCCAGAGCACCCACTGAATTGTGCACCTATAAGAAAAATGAATGCCAATTACCCTACAGAGAAGAGAAAGAGAAAGAGAAAGAGAAAGAGAAAGAGAAAGAGAAAGAGAAAGAGAAAGAGAAAGAGAAAGAGAAAGAGAAAGAGAAAGAGAAAAAGAGAAAAAGAGAAAGATCAAAAGGATCTTAATTAAAAATGTGTTTCTTACCTGCTGTGCAGTTTGACCTTTGGTCACATATTCATTCCCAACCTTGACTCGGGGGTAGCACAGTGCCTTGAGCATGTCAGCTGAATTCAGACCCATAAGGTAGGCAGCCTTGTCAGCAACTAAAAAGACAGAGGGGAAATGAAGAATTATGTGTCACATAGACTTTGAATCCTGGAGTGTTCTCTAAAGGCTGCAGGGTTCCAATTTCTTTTCTTTGAAATCTTTCAGTAGACTCTCATAGAGGGAGTCTTGGTAACACCAAAGTTATCATTATGCACATTGAGCTTTTCTAAACAAGTTATGGTTGAAAATCTTTACTGAAGCTTGTAGAAAGTAATGATGTTTTAAAAAAACACATACCCTGGCACAAAATTGAAAGCTGCAGCTTGCCAGTGTGAATATTTGTAGATCACCCATAGCTGAGGAGCTGCAGGCACTGATCTACATTCAGGTGATCCAGAACACCCACTACTTAGGATGGAACACAGACAGTATATCTCTGTTCTCTTTCAGATCTAGTGTCAACAAACCTTTCTGAGCTTTGGTTTCTGATATTCAGTAAAACTCACTTGGATTGATGCTTTATCTGTGGTACTTCCCACCTTCTGCCCTGTCCTTTAGTAAGAGGACCCATTGCCCAGAGAGATGGAGATGCAGGTAGTAGGTCCTACTCTAACAAAGGAGAGGAATCAAATACATCTCTCACAACAGAGTTCCCTGAGCATCTGACAGAAGTGTGAATGGGCACATGGTCCCCCATCCTGTTAGAGCTAATTTGCTTGGCTGCTTCCCAGTTACAAGCCATATTCCAACAAAGGTATGACTAATAATGTTACATCTCCAAAGACTCAGCATAAGCTGCAAAAATACTGAGATCAAGGAATTTCATGTGCTGAGAAGAAGACAAAGAGACATTTTTTCCTAGCTTGCAGTTTTCCTCAGAACCCTAAAATCCTTAGTGCCTTACAGAAGTGATTGAAATTGATAATACCTTCTGTGCCATCAGGCTCTGCCTGCTCTTCTCTTGGTTTCTGCTTGAACTTCAGGTTGCCATAGTGCATGACAGCCCCTGTCAGTTTGTAGATGGCTGTCTTCTCATCAGCACTGAAACCCAGGATGTCAATGGCACTCTGGTAATGCAAACAGCAAAGTGAAGTATTTGCATGATATGTGATATATGATCTGTATCTGTTAACCTCTGTTTTAAGCCACTTACATCTGTAGCCATCAGCTCCTCTTGGTCATTAATGCTGGGCACAGTGATCTCACCTTGACTCACGAAGTGATAGTCATATGGGTTGGTGGTGATGAGAAGCATTTCTGAAAACAAATGTGTTCATGGGTTAAATTTCATTGGTTTTCAAATACAGTTAAATGTTGCTCAGTGATCTCCCTCAACAAAGCTCAGTGATGGCTCTTACCAATTAGCTCTGGCTTCTTATTAGAGGTGACCTGATAGAATATGTGGTAGCTTCTTTCTGCTTTCAACTGGAAAGTGACTCTGGACTTCTCGAGCAGATCTGTCAAGGAAGGTGGATGGAATCAGGCACAGGAACACACATGTATAGAAAGGAATTTGGGAAGGAATGTGGTGAGGCCAGGAGAGTGTCTTACAAGTCTCAATGTCAGCAGAAGCCAGTTTGCCTGTGGCACCAAAGTGGATTCTGATGAATTTGCCCTGTTCAAGAGAAGCAGCAGCAACTCAGCCTGGATGTATTTTATTACCTTCTTCTCAGAGCATACCACTATCCCATCACTGCTGTTATTATGAATGATTTTGCCTAAGGCAACAACTTACAAAGCGTGAGGAATTGTCGTTCCTCACAGTCTTGGCATTTCCAAAGGCCTCCAGCAGTGGGTTGGCGCTGATGATTTGATCCTCAAGCGTTCCCTGCAGGATGATAATTATTGATGGGTATCTGTTCTAAAAATCACGTCAGGAACAGAGGAAAGCATTCATTCCTGCCATTATCGATTTACCTGCATTTTGCCTGACTGCTCCTCCTTCTTCTTCTCCCCACTGGCTGCAATTGTTGCAAAGTACTGGATGACACGCTTTGTGTTCACAGTCTTCCCTGCACCGGATTCTCCGCTGCCAAAGCAAAGAGAGAAGCAGAGAGTGTGTGGTCAGGCAGGAGGTGCCCTGGCCCTGGGCAGCCCTGCAGGGCCCCGAGGAGGGGGTGTACATACGTGATCAGGATCGACTGGTTCTCACGATCTGTGGGAGAGGCCAAATGAAAGATAGTGTTAGTAGTTGTTCTAAGTAACAATAAGCTGAATAAGATGTCAATATAAGTTGGAGCTTCTTCATAAATTCCAAGAACACAAAATTGCCAGCCAGATGCTAACAGTAGTGACTATGAGTCCAAATGGATGCCTAGAACTGTCAGAGTCATATGGGCTTAAGAGAAGTTGTACAGCAGCCCTTCACAGAGTTCTCATCAAGAAATCTAAACAGACTGGCTGCTTGGGTTCAAAATAGTGGATTACATGGAGTATATTATTTTTTCTTCCTTATCAGTAAAAAAAATAGCAAACTCGGTACTATTTCTGCAGTGGGAGATTGTGTAATCTCCTACAATCAAGTGCAAATAATACACAGTGCTGAGTCCCTGCATGCTTCTGGGTCTGTTTCACTTGAAATGAATTCCTGCATAACTCAATCAAGTTCTGCGTCAAACATCTCCAGTGTGTTTAGCCAGCTCATCACATGCTGCAGTGAGATCAGCAGAGCTTTTTGGTTTAAATTGCTGTGAGGGAGGTCAAGAACTCACCAGTTAACATGAACTGATAGGCGTTGTCAGAGATGGAGAAGATGTGTGGAGGGGCCTCCTGGCGCTTCTTGCCTCGGTAGGCCAACACCACCTCCGGGTTGTACACCGGCAGCCACTTGTAGGGGTTGACGGTGACGCAGAAGAGCCCCGAGTAGGTCTGTGGGGAAGGGAGACAGCACGTTGGCTTCCCCTGAGCCTGGCAGAGCAGCTCCTGCTGGCTACCCAAAGGAAGCCTGCTGCTGGTACTCACGTAGATCATCCAGGCTGCGTAACGCTCTTTGAGGTTGTACAGCACGGCGGGCTCGTGGAGGTGGGTCATCATGGCCATGTCCTCGATTTTATCGTACTTGGGAGGGTTCATGGAGAAGACCTGATCATCTTTCACAGTCAGGGTCTATCAAAGAAACAAAAGATCCATGTATGTCAGCTAAAAGCTCAGAGTGGGAATCAAATGGTGTCCTTCAGCTTTGTTTTTCACTTACTTCTCCACCTTCAGTCTTGACGGTGACTTTCCCTGATTCCCTGCTCTGGATTGTCCCTTTCACAAAGGATTCTTTAGGATGGGCCACAAAGACAGATGATTTGGCATCAAAAGGCTTGTTCTGGGCTGCAATTCTCTCCTTCTCTGACTTTCGGAGATAGGGAGCTGCTTCCCCAAAGATGGCCATCTCAGCATCTCCAGAGGCCATGGTTGCCCTTCACTGAAGGTATGTCAACAGGGAACTCTAATGAGGAGGAACAAAATGGCAAAGGAGCATTTTCATTTGTTCTGTAAGACTGGGGAAAAAATTATTATCTTGTGCCTTGGTTTCTCTTCATATTCTGAGTATTTGAAACATCTAACATGAAATAATTAGAGACTGAAATTTTTAGGTCAACTTAGAAAATAATAGGTTTTTCATTGATGCAGTCTGGATCTTCAAACATTTAGGAGACCAGCTCTTGATGACCTTTCAGAACTGTGGGTTTGGTGCTTTAAGAATACCGTGTCTGTAAGATAAGAGTGATTTTGCTGAGCAAGTTTCACTGAGGCAACTCTATTAGGAATGGAAATACAGTTAGGGCACTTTGTTAAAAGGATAAACAGTGAAGTAACATTTCTGAAAATGAGACCTACAGACTTGGAAAATATGGAACTTGTGGGACATTTACCTATTAAATGTAATGGTGCTAGAAAGGCAGTGGGAAAGGGATGAGTTTTGCTAATGAAGCTGTCACATGAAAGAAAAGGGCAGGCTTTGTGACCCTGTCTGCCACGATACAAACTGTTGCATGCTTCTGTCATTCTTCAGTACAGTATCTAAATAATTTCATCCCCAAAGTTTTGACTTGGGTGAATTAAAATACAAGCATTGAAATTGGAATTGCCAAGCTTGTGTTAAAAGCCAAATTAAATACTGAAACAAATTCAGGAACAAGTGAGTTCTCAAAACTTACAGAAAAAAGAAGAGTATTTCTTTATTAAGAAAGATCATTGTTTCATTAAACATGTAGCTTCATCAAACATGTACATTTAGCCAATTGCACTTGAAAATTCTCAAGCTATATTAGTAAGATTTGTTACTTGTTTACTCATTGGGTAATAAATACTGCTTTGTCTGGAGTCAGAAAATGGTTATCTAAGTGAGCTCTCTGGTATTTTAGGGAGGTGGTTAGCAGGTCTGTGTGCTCAGATGATTTATTAATTCCTACATTCTCAAGCAGAATGCAGAAGTTTGCACTTTTTCCTGCAGTGCTCATCTTGGTCCAGACCTACTGCTGCTATAACAAACAAGAAAAGCCAGCATGCACTGATCCCTGTTTGGTCAGTTAAGCAAAAATGAAAATTTTCCACGTGAGGATTTCCTGGTCTGCCATCAAGTGGTCAAAGACTTTAAACACATTCCCTTGAAAACCTTGAGCACTGCACTGTAATCACAGTAGGTTTGAATATAGGGTGAAACAGGGACCCTTCCTAAAATCCCACCCAAAAGGATACATCTCTGCCTTCTAAGAATTAAAAACCAGGTTCTTACCTCTTGTGGCACCAGGTGGGTGGTTTGCAGTCTGGAAACTGGTCAGTGCTGTAAAACAGAAATGGCAAATCCCTACTTGCTGCTGCACAGAAATCCAGAGTCAAAATGTGCAGGTGCCTTGAAAGCAGCTTTAAAACTTGAGCTGAGAAAATGAGTGTCCTCCTGGAAACAGGCACTGGAGGCAGCAGGAATGCTGTGCACAGAACAGCACCATCCTTTTCCTGCAGGGCTGGGGACCCCCTACACTTACCTTGAAGCTTCCCGTGGAGACAGGGCACACTTGTGGCGGGGCTGTTTTATACGCTCCAGGCTGCAGATGCTGCAGATGCCGACTCTTTCTTCGGTCAAAACATTTTTGGCAAAGCTTCTTTGGTAAAGCATTGTCTGGCAAACTGAACTAAGGGCATAATTGTCATTTGACATGACTAGATATAATTAGAAAATTTTGATGTCTTACTGACTATATGAATACATCTCCTATAAACAATCCGACAAGGGTGTTAAGGAGGGAATCTGGACTAGTCCAGGCACTTAGAGAACTTGGATGCAGGACTTATGGATTCTATTGCTGGCTTTCCCACCGACTCACTGTATGACCCAGAGTGGATTGCTTGGTATGCCTGTCCTGCAGCTATCCCAGCTGCACAATAGATAAAACAGGATGTTAAAAGAGAAATTAGTGTGATTAAAAGCTTTTGACAGCTGTGATGGCAAAATGCTGAAAGTAGAAGTGCAGGTATGTAACAGTTCAGGAGGGGTACAGGCACAGCAGGATGATCAGCCACACACTGCAGCAGTGAGACTGGGTTCTACCCAAAGTTTTATACTAGTGCCTCTGACAGAGATGTAAAGCAGCTTCAGGGATATCAGGAAAAGTGTGCACACACACACACAGAAACACACACAGAGGCATATACACCTCTGACACTCTGCACACACTAATTTTGCAAATAAGTGGGAGGTTCCTCGTTAAATGCTGTTGTGATGCTGTGCACCACCTTTTTCTACAGCAGGTGCTATACCTGCTGAGACTGCTGATCTGTAGGCTAGTGGCCTATAGTGAGCAAGAGAATATTTTTTGTTCTGCTGGCAACTTCTTTGCTTATCCAGATGCCCCCACGCCTATATCCCTAGGAAAGACAAGCCTGATCTAGGAACAGCCCCCACAGATGTTTTTCCTACCTACAACTGATAGAAAAATCCCCTACTCAGCCATACCAATACAAATAATGGGGCATATGCATAAACACATCACCTCAGCATGATATCCCAGAACCTCTGTTCCTGATACATCCTCAGCCCAGTACTTTCATTTCCTCAAAAATATCTTGCACACTTATACAGTTAAAGAAACCCCAATGATACCTTTACCAGAGCAGTGGAGGTGGCAGGCATGCCTGTACAATGCTGACAGAGTCAGAGGAAAGGGGACTTGCTGGTAGTCCTGGAGAGAGACTGATCTAGTTTTAGGCAGAGAGCACTGTTACATGAGCTGCTTTAAACTCTCTCAGGTTTAAATACATTCTTTCCCTTGGTCACTGGTATTTTGGTTATTAAAAGAGCTCAGTGGATAACACACAGGCAAAGTCAGAAAAATGATGTATGGATCTGATGTAATACCCAGCACCAGGCAATGTCCTGTGCTTGTAAAGCCCATTCCAAGGAGGACTGCATCACTGCAGTGCCTGCTTTGTGTAGCCCAAACCCAGAGGTCACTGCTGAGCTCCATGCTCGGGGCATGGGGAGGCTGATGGAAACATGCTGCCCCTTGCCCAGGAGGAGTCCTGAGCCTGAAAATGGGAGACAGTGAGCACAGAGGTGCATCTGAAGTCCTCCTCTCTGAAAAGCAGGCACCAAAGAGTCCTGGCCAGCGCACCTCTTTCCACTAGGACCCAAAGCACAGATGTGCTCATCAGCATGAGGCCAGCAGGCCTTGCTCTAAGGGGCTCTTGCAGCTGAGTCCCTGGGGTACCACATCATGTCTAGCAGCCCAGTGGCTATTGGTCCTGGCTGAGGAGGGCACACAAAGGTCTTGGGAGCTCAGAACCTGGGGCTAAGACCATGCAAGAAGAGGAAGGGATGACTGAGGTGCAGTCCTATTCTCCCAGGGTGGAGAGTAGGGGGTTTTCTCCCGTCAGGCTGGGGAGGGAGCTCAGGTCTCCCATTCCTAGGGAAGCTGTAACAGCTGTGCGGTAAAGGCAGCATCCTCTGGCAGCAGCAGGTTAAGTATTAAATATCTGCTGTTGCTTTTCTCTGGGGTCCTGCTCTCAGCACTGTCAAGTCTGTCATGCAGTGATTTCAGGTTGGAACAAAACTCCCTCAGGATGTGCCAGGGGCTACATGGAGAGTCCAGCTGAGTGTGCTAGGCTGGATCATCTGGCTTTGGGGACTGAAAATCTTTGACTTGCCAGTGGTCTGTGATAAAGTCAATCTTCTCAGCAGACCTCTGCTAGGGTTTTGCTGTTGTGTTGTGGAGGATGTGGACCCAGCTGTGTAGGCAAGTGAAGCACACAGCCAGGCAGCTCTGGGACTGCAGTCACCCAAGGGAAGATCTGGTCAGAAAAGGAAGCAGCCTATGGGTCTGGGCGTCTCCAGGTGTTGGCAGTCACTCAGCAGTGCTTTGGGAATTGAACTGTCGGTAGGTCCCTATAAGCCAATGTTAAAAAACAGAAGTCTTTTTTTTTTTTTTCCTTTGGAAACTGGTCCATATCTCAGAAAAGGACTGTGAAGCACGGCATGGTAATGCAGGAAAGGCTTTTATCCACATAATCTTTTAATATCTCCAAGAATGGAGACTTGGAGTCACCCTCACAGTGAAAAATATGTTTCCTGATGTTCA
>WBNH01010146.1:0-70687 GCA_013401255.1 Urocolius indicus
AAAGGTGTGGATTTTTTTTTTTTATTCACAGAGAGTAACTTTCTGAAATAAATTGAAATGGTTCTATTTCAAAAGGAATATGGTTTTGCTCTCCTTTAAAAATTTAATCTATCTGTGAGGTTTTTTTGGGAATCAGAAATTTTAAGTCCAGGCTGGACTGGATGGCTGTCAGAACCATATAGGTCTGAGAGTGAGATGGTGGTGTTCCACAAAGAAAAATGACCAGAGGAAAGTCCTTAACTATTTACTGTACATGCATCATTTGGGAAGATTTAGAGCTACATGAATACATAAATTTACTGCTCCGGTTTATTTTTCTCTTCTAACTTTAGTACTTCTAGTAAGAATCCTTGCAGGCAGTGATGGGTGTAAGCTGGAAACACTGATGAAAATAATAATGGGCCTCTGTAGACTAAGGTGTCACCCATGACCAAGTTACCTTCTGAAGTTTCACCTTTTGTAATAAAACAAAAGTAGGAACTGTGTGGTTTTTTTCCAAGACATGGAGGATTTCAAGGCTAGCAATAAAGATTTTTTAAATGAGAAGGGAGGTTGAAATAACCTCAGTCCTGAAAGATATTCAGGATTTTACACAAAGTGTGCTTTTATTGCTCCCTAACAGCTGAAATACACATGACTGCAGCAACCGTAAATTCCAAAACTCAGTGTTCCATGTGTGAGGGACCACATCATGTTACTCATGATTTTGGTATAGAGAAAGGAAGATTGTCTTTTTAAGGCAGAGAAAGTGTTCCACATATTTCAGAAGTGCAGGGTCACAAGAAACATGTATATGTGATGTTGCACTGGACGCAGATAAGTCCACATTAGTTTATCTGAATCTGCAAAGCATCCATGCGTTTCATTATTACAGCTCAATGTTTCAGCTGCAATGGTATTGCAGAAAATCGTTTATCCATTTTGCTAAATTAATAACATTGCTGTCTTTGTAAGACATTTCTGTGCTACTTCAGGAGCGGAGCTAACAGGCAGGTGATGGCAACGAGTTATGGTATAACTCACTTTGTGTACAGTCCATTTTGAGGAGTTGTGTGTCACATATAAACTGCCTTCTACATACTGAGTAATCACTAATTCATCAAGGGGGATGTTTAGTTTCTCTGAGGAGCATATGAAGACATAAACTTGTTTTATAAATAATTTAAAGGATTTTTTTTTTGTTAGGTGCTTTTATCAGCAGTTTAAAAGTGTGTACTTTTACAGACAACTGCTAAACCAGAATAAAAGGAACCTCTCATTAAGGTGTATTTGACGTCTACTTTGTAGATTTTTTTCCTTTTTTCCTTTTTGTAGTTTCATTTTTAAAGAAAAGAAAAGCCCCAAGAACTGTGCAGTTGGGGCAGAAAAGAAAATAAGTCAAGGTGCTCTTAGCATGTTAGTAGCATTTTTTTAACAGTAAGCTCCAAATAGCAAGAACATCATAACCGACATCACTTTTACATAGCTCTAGGTTTCTTCAACAGAATTCATAACTATTTGTCAACTATTGGAAACTCCCGCAGGGCTATTTGACAGGAAAGTCGTGGCAAGGACTAGGTAAAACCAAACCAAACAAAACATGAGGAACTTTGTATTTTTTTTTTCCAGTCCTTTTCATAACTTCCTTCAACTTGACTCAGACTGCAGTACTATTAGGAGCCCTAATAGACATGTTATTGAGTGTAAGGTCATTGCAGCCCTCCTTCCTGAACAACCTGGAACTAGTGATGGGGGACATGGGTCCTCCCTGGATCACAGATGAAAACTAGAGCCAGATGTCCCTTCAATGCCAGGAACATCCAGAGGGTGAAAGGACACTGTGAGTCCCAGCAGCTACATAACAGCCTCAGGTGGAGTGATGTGAAAACTCTGAGAGATGGGAAGGAAGGGATTAGGCCTACTCCCTTTCTCTTCTCTGAGTACTATGCAGTCTGGGATCCAGGGTGCAGGTGACCGTACAAGTGGGTTTTCCATCTGAAAAATATATCCCAGTGGCCACACAGCACCCAGCCTTATTGAGAAGGGTCCATACACAGCAATTTAGTGGGTTTGAATGTCCATGGAAGTTAAACATGCAATCTGCTAGTCTTCAGTCAACCCGTGCTATTTACTATGCTCATATATCCTTTTTTTTTTGAAAATTAGGTCACTAAAGTGCCGCACATACCCACATAGAGCAGAATCAGACCTCCTAGTTTCTTTATGCAATCTCACATCAGGGTCATACTCTGTCCATGTGGCTTTGAAAAGCCCAACAAAGGCAAACACAAGCTGAAGACAGGGCCACTCTTCTGCAGTCTGCTAGAAATGTTAAATGCTCGGCAGTATGGGACAAATAGTGTGCCATGGGATGCTTCAAGTGAGCTAACCAGCTAAAAAAAAATGTAAATTATGAAGTAACTCAGCCTCACTTCTTGTACCCAACTGGTGCAAAGCAGCTTTTCTTTGGCTCACTCAAAATACAGCTAATTTCTGTACTACATTCATTTCATGCTTTCTCACAGCTTTGCTGATTTAAATGAGCTTTAGTGGTCACAACAGAACACAACTGGTGATCTCTAAGAGCAAAACCTCACAATTATACTGTTCTTCGTTCACTTTCATGCAAGCACGTGCTGTTTCTGCAGCAGGAGTAGCATTGGCAAGACAGTCTGAAAAAGGTCAGATTCAGCCGCCAAGCTACAGTTTCTCCAAGATGAACTAGTTAGACTAAGATGACTTGAGTGTAGAGATCTGTGTAGCAAGAAGAACCAAGGCTGGTACTTAAACACCTGCATGTGGTTTAAGCCTCAGGACTGATGGAACAGCAGTGAGCTGTGTTAATCAAACTGGTTTACTCTGAAGAAGTTGAATACACGTGACAAGTCCTGTGCCTTAAAGAGAACAATGGAATGTAATTGGTAATTTAGATGGTTGGTAAAAGACCTCCACCTTTATATCTCATGCTACCAGACTAGAACCAGGTGATGAAGTCAAATCATTAGAATATTTCATTCTCTTAAGATGCATTCACCTCAGATCCCCGTATTCCCTATGTAGATACTCTGAGTTCTATCACACCACTAATACACAGTTTCAAAGATAACAATGCAGCTGACGCAAGTTTGAAGTAGAAAAGGTATCAGGAAGACATTTGCTTGTACAAGTATGTCTTTTCTTCCATATTGACTAAAAAGAGCCACACATGCACCTTGCAGAGATACTATTACTATAATATCTGGGAGAACAGACACCAGAGCCTGATCATTCTGGATGCTGAGGGCATGCTAAGGCATCACATATGCATTGAGTCAGATGGAATTGAATGTAATTGTCATTACACATGTCTGTTTATAGGTGTCAATCAGTGATGACAAATGCTGGTGCAGAAATATATGTCAACATATTTAAGATGGGCAGGCAGACTCCTAGGCGAATGTCTCATTATTTTGTGTGAGTTACTGTCTTCCACAGAGCTTGCTGTACATGCTTGCCTCTTGAGATTGACTTTTCAGTTCATTGAACTGGACTTCATGTTCAGTCACTAATCTATGTGTGTTCTCTGGCACAGGTCTGAGCCTACTCTGTATTGTTGTAGGCAGCTGCAGCTGTGGAGCTGGCCTAATCTTCTTCTAAGAAGTTACCAGGCTCCAGGAAAGCTGGAGGTATTTCCATACACATTTGCTGATAGTGATCTGGGTTAAAACTTTGTGTGTTAATGCTCCTGTGGGAAAGTCCAGAAAAAGCACCTGGGACCTAAACATCACCAGAACCTATTGTTGTATGTAGCTTGTTGGTATTACACTCTTCGTGTAGGGAGAGATCAAGAAGCAGATCCAGTGCATGAGAAAGTAACATTCACCTGATCTTAAGGGTTATGCCAGGTTGTGTCCTGGGAGCCTTCAGCCTGGCTCCAGTGCAGGACAGCCTTCTGAAAATCTCAGAGCTGAAGTTCCCATTCCAGGCACAGTTTTCATATCCTAGAGACAGATCCAGACCTTTTTTTCTCCGTCTGATTTATTTTCCTACGATATGTGGAGAACATGAGTAGTGATGGCAGCAACATATTGGATGATTTTGTCAGCATCTGTAAACTTTTCCAAGCAGTGAAAATATTTTATGTCTCTGTTAAATGCAGCATTCCTTCTCACACCCGCATGGTGAAGTAGCTCTTTCCAGAGTCTAGGACTGGCTTACATCAGTCACAAGAGAGGAACTATTTCTGTGTGAACATGATAGCTGTGATTTTCAAGGGAGTACATGTACCCAGCTACCATTCAGTTTTACTGTTATATCCTGAACAAAGGGTTAGTGCAGAATTTAATTTTTATGTAACAAGCAAGGAGGGACATCTCTCCGCTCTATAGTGTGATTAAAGTACAAAACCTTTTGTATCACTTGTGACATAATTGTTCAAGGATGCCTACTGCCTAGAGATTCTGCATAATTTAATTTTGTAAAAGAACAAAGCCGCCTGAGACAAGTAGGGCTAGTACTAGCAATCAGTAGCATTCATGGAAATAAAAAAGGTAGACAGCAGTTTATTGCTATTTTGAGACACATTCCTGAGCAAATATGGCTTGAAGAAAGTGTTTTGCTTATCAAGTACTTTCTGCATTGAGAAAAGCAACTAATAACAATGATGAGACCAGAACAAGATGATGTGCTATATAAATATAAAATATAAATAACAGTCTTTCCACTTGGGGCTTGCAATGGTTAGAAAATTGGAAATGAAAGAGAATTTGTTTCTAGTCATCATAGATACTTAACGCTTGTCATCAGTGAGGTACAGATGATGGTCCTGCCTTGCTATCGGTTGGCTTTACTCATTTAGAAAAGCTGTGGTTAGCAGAGTGCTGAATGAATGTCTGCAGTCCTTATCGCTTTCTAGAAATGGATGTCTCCCATACTTATTGCGTTCCAGAATGTTGTAGAGAAAGCCACTATCCTCATTTCTGTCCTTAATGCAATGTAGATTTGGACAGAAAAAAAGTCTTAGTGTGAAGGAGCAGGCTTGAGGAGATCTCATTTCTCATTGAAGACTTGGACAGCCTAAAGACAGTTTGTGGACTAAGCTGACAAGACTGTATACTGTGTTGCCTGAAGCACAGCTGTGTCTATGTAGAAAAAAATCCCTTGAAATCCCTCAAAAGATCATCTAGTCCAACCCCCCCTGCCAGACCAGGAACTCCTNCTCTCCTCATGCAGAAGAGCCCCAGCTCCCTCAGCCTTTCATCATAAGGAGATGCTCCACTCCGTCATCTCAGTGGCCCTGCACTGAACTCTCTCCAGCAGCTCCCTGTCCTTGAACTGCGGGGCTCAGAACAGGGCACAGTATTCCAGATGCAGTCTCGTGAGGGCAGAGTAGAGGGGTCAGGTTTGGGAAAAAAAACAAAAGTAGAAGGTCATATAATGGTGCAGAAAATACATTCAGCCATTCTTAGACACCTTGTGCTCTTTTTGAAGAAATTCCTCATCTGGTATCTGCAAAGTGCCAAGGCAGGTCATGACAGGAGTACGTTCCCTTGAATATTGTGACATTTTAGAAAAATCAACAGCAAACTGAAATCTAAACAATAGGAAGAGGAAATAAAAAATGAAGAAGTAGTTAGGTGGTTTGCAGTTGTCAGTATTTCAAGTGGAAAATGGGCAGCAAGTTTGGACACACTCTCATTCAGACTTCACTCATAATTCATAAAAGGTAATGGGACAGCTTCACAAGCTCTAAGTAAAAGACTTGCGTTTCTAATATAGCCAAACAGCTATCCTGCAGCATGATCTCTGCAGCAGTGTTTCATTCAAGGTCTAAGCATTCTAATGCATCTTCAAAGATATTAGGGTCCCCAGTTTCCATTTACTTTGTAATTAATGTTTATTGATTGATATCTCAGCCCAAGCACTTTAGCACTCCTGCCATCACATTGCCTGACAATGCCTGACACATTGCACATTGCCTGACAATGACAACAAAAAGGCAGGATTATAGAGAGAAGATGGATTGAATGGAAACAGGTCTATGGTAGATCTTTCTCAAGAGGAGGCCTTTCCTTTGGAGTGGGCAAATAATTTCCCCTTGGGGTCCAATGCTCTAGCAGACTCGGGAAGTCTGTATGCTGGTGAATGCAAGAAGAGTGTAGGCCATACAGCACAGGATTGTTTTCTGTCTTTCGCGCTAGTTTTGGTCTGTCTGCAGGCATTGCTACTGTATCACAAGATGACAGTCATAAATCCACCTGGGCAAGTAGTGCTCCAATTTTGTTTTAGGGTTTTTTTACACTGACATAATTACAGAGCTTTAGATTGAAGTTACCAAAGCTTTAAATCATCAGACTACAGACAAAGTCTGGCTCCCCAGTTCATCATTTCTTACCCAGTAAGTCTTGGACTCAATGATCTTAAAGGTCTTTTCCAACTAAACCATTCATATGATTCAATTCTACCTCACTTTCACTATAGTTCATTTCTGCTTTTACTCAGACTCAGTGATGCGCCCAGCTCAGGTTTGAGTGGCAGGGAACAGCAAGAAGAGACATGTGTTTCTCTCCCCATACCCCCAAGACCAACAAAACCAGGACTTGAGGCCTGTACCAGGGGAAAAGAAAATGGCGTCTAGCATTCTGAAAACAAACAGATCAAGGCTGACTAATTTTCAACTGACACAGAGACCTTGTAACATTTAGAATCTGGGTGCAACAGAGCTGTACACTTTGTGATGCAGACCACGCTTAGGCACTTTATATGCACATATATGCACATCTGTTCTGAACTGTCCAAAACAAAGCACTTATTACAATTTCAAATGTACAAGGTCAGATCTTCACAGACTTTGTAATTTGCTCAGAGCCAGTCATTTACCTCATCAAGACAGTATTAGAATCAGTTTTTGTCTTCAGTATGAAATAAATTCAGACTCTCTGATGAGAACATTCATGCCTCTACTTTTAGCTCCCCTTGTCTTTGAAGACTTGCACCACTAAAGCCCTAGACTTCTTACCCTTGGGGAAAAAAATATTCCTTGATAACAGCCACTTTTACTGCCAACCTGACAACTAGCAACACAGTGTGTTTTGCATACACAGGCAGCAAGTTTAGCCTAGCCTAGTGAAAGCTCGGCGGTGCTGCCTGAAACAGAACTGGACCTGGCAGAGTGGCAATGCAAAGGTTCATTGTTCAGGAAACCAGTCATCTCTGGGATCATAACCATTGGCACTGACCAGCACTGCAAAAGGAGAGGGCAAAGAATCACTGCAGCTTCTTTGGGCACACTGGATGGTTCATTTCCACAATATAGCTGTCTGTAACATTCCCATTCCGACCTGTCCTCTGCATTGCCCGGAGAAGTTAAACACTGCTGCTCCAGTTCCAATACACCAAGGCAAGATCTCTCTCTCACGTCTGAAGATGACAAAAAATTGAACAGGCTTTTTCTGCCTAGTAAAGGCATGTCTTTGACCAAAGCCTATTGCTTGAAAGAACTAGGTTTAGATTTTTATCTTTGCCCTCTGCATGACTTGGGAACAAAACCAAAAAATCTTTCTGTTCCTGGGAGGTTAGCTTATCTCCCTCCTTTTCCAGGGTCCTGCTTTCCAGTGTCCCTTTCTTTCTGATTAGATTTTGACCTTTTCACAATGTTTCCTTAAAGACTCTATCACTACCATTATCTGCACTGGGTATAGGAAAAAACCCACTGCCTATCATCTTCTCAACTCTAACCAAACTTGCTGATCTGATTCCACTGAAATAATTGTTACATAAGGCTGTCTCAACACTGAGCTCTCTGTTTGTGCCTGGCATGGTGTTGAGTAGGCTTTGGATGGAGGGGTGCAGATTCCCAGTGACCCTTTTCAGAGTAGTCTGTGAATACTGTGCATATTTCTATAGCTAGCTCATTGACAACACTTGGTCATTGAAGTTCATAGTGTTTTCCCAAGAAAGGCTTTCCCTTAGTTTACAGTTTTCAGTGCTGAAACAATTCAGAGGTGAAGGGATGGATAGAGGTGAAGCTGCTGTGCAGGCCAATGGGAATGGGGAGTCCAGAAACCCACTCCAGTACACTGATGACCATACCAATGGTATCTCACTATTCTAATAAGATTTTTTTTTTTCCATTGGCTTCCAGTACTGTTTCTGCCCACAAATGCCAGGATGTCTGGCAGGAGTCACCTTCAGATAGTCCCAGCTCTCTGTAACATATCTAGCAAAAGGAGTTCCTCTCTTCACCACTGCTTCAATTTATTTGTCCCATGCTCCTTCCATATCTAGCATTGTAGTAATTACTATGTATTACTAATTACTAGTATTACATGGAGCTAGCATGTAAACAAGCATTACACATAAAATACTTTTTTTTTCCTGTTCTGCCTATGAACAGTTAACGTTTCTGACTTGGAGGAATGAAGCGATTTAGGTTACTATCTAGATAACTGTGTATGCATCATCCCACTCTTAATACCTTAATGTGCAGCTCTCCACCTTATATATATATCTCAGACTTTAAACATCTGCATCAAGTAAGAAAGACCAAAAATATAATCCCATCCTTTTGTTATGTAATGGCCTATATTCTCTTTTTAGCATGTTGTCATGTGCTTAAAGACTTTGAGAGGAAACCTTTCCTAGCACACCCTATAATACCCATCTCTGCTGGGAGTTCTTTATCTGCTATGAAAGAACAGAAATTACCAATTCCAGGAAGATTAGGTCATTTTGGCCTAGAAAAACATGGCATTTCACACATTTCTCTGGGTATCTAATGAGTTCTGAGTGTAAGATGCAGAAACAATCTGCATAGCGGGAGACAAAGCTTAGAGTCGAAGATTACCCAGAAGGGAAGTAGATTAAAATGAAGTTTTAAATGAGAGAGGTACTCAAATGCACAACACATACACACACAGGGTTTAGGCAGCTGATGTGATTCCATTTTTTTTTTATATGAGTACTCGTTCCTGAAGGTGTGATGGCATGTATTTTATATCAAAGGATGTTGAAAGAAATAATGTATTTGCAGCCGCAGATGAAAACAACAATGCTGAACATAATAGCAAAAGCAAACAGGACACAGCTGTGTCTATGGGGATTAAATGACATATGGTGGTGACGTGCTTTACATGTTCAGACATCTGCAAAATATACAAAATAAAGTGGTTTTTTTTATAGCTACCAAAGCATTAAAATGTGCCATATTTTTCTAAGTCCTGTTGCCAATCCAATTCTTTATGCCGATGAAGTTGCCCATGAACAACCTGCTTTTTTTTCTGCTACTACTCCTGCTACTTCCCCTGTAATTCATGATTGCATACTGTGTGTTTTCTTGTGTCACAAAGAAACAGATAGAAATCCCTATAAGAGCACAGTTTTAAACTAGGAAGAAAATGAATAACAGAAGAGGAGCTGTGGCAGAAGATTTTGCAGGTTGTTAGGAAAATACTTGGAATTTCCAGGCTTTTTCTCTGATACTGATAGGTTTTTTTCTAATGGCTTTTTTTTTTTCCCTGTAAATGTTACAACTATATCAAGGTTGTATGCAATCATTACACAACAAAATATGACTATATCTCTTAGTATAATGACACTGTTTTTCAACAAAGGCCAGAACTCCTTTCACTTTCTTTCAGAAAACAGTAAAACAACAAACCAAACAACCAAAAACCAGGGAATGTGACCAGGAAATGTGGCCAGGTAACAATAGAAAGCAAAAAATACTCAATAGATATGCTGAAATACCTGCAGAAAGTACAAGGGGAGTGAATAGATACCGCAACCACAGTGTCACTGCATTTTAGGACCTTTTATGAAGTAGCCCGGGACAAAAGATTTAAAAGCAACAATGTAATAGACCAGGATATGCTATTGATTTTAACTTATTCTGCTTTGCAAAGAGATTGTATATGCAAATGATTCTAGGCACTATTTTGAAAAGAGAAGGGAAAAAAAGGGCATGTTTTGTAATTCAGTGACATTTTAGCATGCATATGGGTGTGGAAAGAATATATTTGGTCTGAAAGTCATTGGTCCTTTAAGTATTAGTAATCCCATAATCTTGTATGAATAAAGTAATAACTTGTGTGTAAGGCTCAGGCCTCTACCAGAAGAAGTGAGCAACAGCTAGAAAACATTCAGCTAGCATCTGTCCCAAGAGAAAATTAAGTGGTTATGAAAATAAGACCAGGGAACACTATGAAAACGAAGTGGAATTGTCAATAAATGCAGGTACCATAGCCTTGTGGAAGTCTATGCCCTTCCATGTATCCACTTGTTTTTATTTCATTATTTATTCTTTAATGTGTACAGCAAGCCAGAAGGTGTTCCATGCCAGGGATGCTCAGTCAAGGAGTTGACCACTTGTGAAGAAAACACAAAGAACTGGCAAGGGCTGGACTCTTTCCCTGTAGCTCCTAGAGTTCTGCATACAAAGCAGAGCCAAGATCAAACTTGACAGCACAGCCCCTAGGAAAACAGGGAACGTCTGGCCTTCCTGAGAATGGCATATGGATAGCCTGGCCAGAGCTAGCCACAGTTTTGACAGCCATTCCTAACAGACAATGCTGAACAGCCTCCAGTGCCAACAAACTTTTTGCTGGATCTGACTCAAACCCACAGAGAAATAAGGGGACAGTGCGATGGGATGAAAGATGCTGTCCATGGCCAGAGGATCCTATGTAAACAGAGAAGTTGCAAGAGGTTTGTTGTCAGCCCACAGCCATATGGCTAGAGCCTTATGTCTCCTCAACCATGCAGCCAGTGAAACCATATGCAGCACATAAGGAACGACAAAGGCTTTGCTAGTTTTAGCCTTTCCTCTCCTCTCCTCTCCTCTCCTCTCCTCTCCTCTCCTCTCCCCTCCTCTCCTCTNGCCATCGTTGTTAGTAAGAAATGAAGAATTCAGTCTGGACATGTGCAGCTGCTGACTTGGAGCTGACATTAGCCAGTACCACCTTGATCTAACATAATTAAAATGTCTCAGAGAATTCAGCCCTCTGTATCGATACCATGAAGGCTCACAGTCAGTATGAGACACTATCTGTGCAAACCTCATCAGAGATACCTCTCTCCCTTTAGCTTTGAATCCACACTTTGTGCAAATACATGGATGCAGTCATTACCTTGTTTCTAGACTTTCTCTGAGGAGATCTCTGCAATTTTTAAACAAATACAAAATTACCTCATGTTTTAGTCTTTCAGCCTAACCTATCTGGGACTTTCCAACATGTCTGCATTTAATAAAGAGGATGAACTCTCACGTGCAGACCATGTGTGTGACTGGAAAAACAGAACTCCAACTATAAGCTGATGGCAAGATGACTTGCTTTATTCCCTGCTGAAATAACTCAAGGCAAGTATTTTCTAGGGTAACAAAGGAGGCAATGGGCAGATTTTCAGATGCATTTCAGAAACAAGTCCATAGAGAACTTGCCATCAGCTATAGTATGTATTCCCAAAAAACTGGTAGAAGTTTATAGTCATATTAATCAATCAGTGAACTTCTTGCAGATTTCTTTGCTGAAGCATGGGCGAGGTTTCAGAGAGGTATTTAAGAGATAAATGTACTTCATTATATTTCTATTGTTCACAGAGTTCTTTACAAAACCACCAGGGGACTGATTGCCTTGCACTTCCCAATTGCCTATAAACTCCAGGATTAGTTCAGAGAACCATTTCAGGTCATTCAGAGAGGAAAACTCAAGGCACAATCTGGTCCTTCGTCTAGTATTTCCATGTCTCTTTTGTACTGAGGAGCCCAGAACTGTACGCAGCACTCCAAGTGTATCTCACTAATGCTGAGTAAAGAGGAAGGATTGCTTCTCTTGAACTACTGGTGAGGCTGGAACAGCATTGGCCCCAGTATCCATTCCTGGCTGGCCTTCATCTAGACTTTGTGCTGCAGACTACAACTCTCTGAGCCTGACAGTTCAGCCGCTTTTTGCTCCACCTCCCTGTAAGGCATAGACAAATATCTATGAGAGTATTCTTGGAGATAGTGTTCAAAGATTTGCTAAAGTTGAGATACACATCATACATTGCCTTCCCCTCAAATTTTAATGAGGCTGTGTATTTTCCTACGGCTTCAAAGATAATTCAGAAATAAGGACATTGTCTGAGTCAGTGGGACATAAAATGCTCTTTGTTGCTCAAAAATCCTTTATCTAGAAAGCATCATGGCCTTTGCCAGTTACTTTTACTTTTCTGTAATGTACATATGCAAGTAAGTCCGCCATTGCTTTTGGGAGACTGACCCGACAACCTTAAATATTGATGTTCATCCCCCAGCCTAGTTTAAAAGATGAAACAGTGCCACTGCTTTTTATTAGATTTCTGTGACTGAGGGGCAGGCAGCAGTAAAGCTTATTCCACCACCATTCCTGAGAGATCTAGACCTCATCATCACCAGCAAACACTCTATTTAGCACACAGAGATGTAGTGTCATAATACATTAGCACAAGCAACAAAGATGAAAAAAAGCAGAAATCTCTCTGGAGTATGAAACATTAAGTATCAGAAGATTTCAATTTAAAGCAAAAGTCTATGAAAATACAAGTCTGACTTGTCATCCACCTCAGTTACTTCTCCAAAGATGCTCTAGCAGTGAGATCCCAGAATCACAGAATGGTAGGGATTGGAAGGGACCTTTAGAGATCATTTAGTTCAACCCCTCTACAGAAGCACCTAGATCAGGTAGCAACTACATGGTAATGTGATTTAGACTAGCCAGGTCTTTGTGGTACCAACAGCTGCCATGGCTATTTGCCAAGATACCCCAAAGGGTTCACTGCTTCTGAGTCTATGTAATTTTGTAAGCAAAACCATGCAGCACACAAACATGTGGTCACCAATGCCCAAGTCTGCTCAGCAGACTAGGATTAAATCAGCTAAGGCTATGCTAACAATTTCAGATACAAGAGGTTGCAAAGTAATAGGATCACATTACACCGGAGGTGAGTTGAAGAAAGCATGGAAAACCAAGTGCAAAACTTCAGTACTTGGATACTTCAGCTCACAAAAGTTTAACAGTGAAAGGGGCCTGACTTCAACATGATTGGAGCACACAGTAGAAAGATAGCTGTCTGCAGCACACAGCAAAGAGTTGTGCTCAGATTTCTCCAAGTCAGAAAGTTAGACCTCTCTTGTGGGGTCTCTAATACACCATGACAGTAGCAGGGCATTCCAGCAGCCAACTTGCAGAGACTGGTGAAGGGCATTTTTCCCTTGTAAAAGCCATGGCTGCCAGTTTAAAAGGAAGCTTTAAGGCAAATACTGTTTAAGTATTCAAGATGGGAGCAGTAGTCCAGGCAGTCATTTGTTCCCTAAAACACAGAAATACAGCAGAGTGATGTGATGGAGTGGGCAGGTGAGTGAAAAGACAGAAAATACTCAAAACACAGAGCCTCTTACTGTAGAACAATATATAGTGATTTTCACTGGTTTCCTTTCCACAGAAGGATCTTACAAGAAAGTTGAGGTCTACTGAGGCACTGGAAAGCAAGTACTAAGACCATAACAGAGGATGTAAATCATTTCCTTGCAGGGAAGATCACACTTAAGCTGGTGAAGGAGAGGTACAGTGGCCAAATTTGTCTTTGCTGATGGTGAAAACAGCACCCAATACCCAAGTGACAGCAAGGACTATTGAAGCAGCCTTTGAAGCCTCTGCTCCTCTGGATGCCCATGATCAAGTAATGTATTATGCAAGAACTTAGAAGGTCCATGAAGATGATGTGTTGGTATAACTTACCAAAATAAACAAAAATACTCTTCCTCCTTGTTCATCAGGCACTGTCATACTGGAGAGACATTTTGGCATCTTTTAGTATCAGGAAAACTGAAAAGAACACAAACAGACTTATAAACTGTTGATAAACTAAGTTTATTATTAGCTTTAAAAGGCATGACTGCTGTGTTGGAGAGCATCTTGTTCCAGGCTTGCCAGGTTTACTGAGCACAGTGAGAGTCTGGGGAAAGCATAACTGCTTGTTACAGTTTGTTTGCACTGTCAGAAAGATATTAATAACCACTGTGAGAGGAGTGCTACAAAACTGTGCTCAAGAGTTACAAAAAGTCACACACAGAGACTGGGAGTGGCAGTGGATAAAAATACTTCAGTCCAAAATAATAATAATTTAGAGTGCAGATTCCCTGCTAGGGACTGGATTTGTACAGTTCAGGTAATAAGCACTCATACCTATTTTGGCCTGAGGGAACCTGCAGCCCGTGACTCTCACTCTCGTAGATGCTGTTCTTAGGTAGAGCTCAGGCTGCCACTGGCCAGAGCACTGACATCTAGACTGTTTTGGGAGACCTGAGCTCCTGCTCCAGCAAAGTGCACACTTTCCTGTGGGAAGAGACCTAAGTCATCCCTGCTGCCCTACACCATCCATGACTGGTATGGTAAGGAAACCTGGTCATGCAGGTTAGATGGATGCTATCCACACCTCACCCAAAGCTGGAGAACAGGGGCATCTTGAAATTTAAGCCTTTATTCAGTTAGAATAGAAATTCAGAAATTCAGCTAGCCTTTAACCGGCCCATGTGCTTGCATGACAGCTTCTGTGTTGAGTTCTCAGTGGAAGCCAAGTTAAGCATGTAACATCAACTTCTCTAGCTTTCATACTGCCACTCATTAGGTGTTAATAAGTGTGCTACTGTCAGGAGGAAAAAAGACAAGGGAAATAACTCAAAGCCTTGAAAGATTGCCACACCAGACTGAAGAGGGTATGAGGAAGGCTTGTGACTGTTTCCTGAGCATAGAAAAGGGCCTGATACTTTAGCTCTGAGAAGTAATAACATGTGTTACTAGGGCTGGGTAAACGTACAAGATGTCCAAGTTGTCCAAGTTGGCTTATAGCAACCAGTCTCTAGGAAATACGAACAAGCAGCTAAAAGCACTCTGACTGCCTTCCTGGAAGCTGTCTGGTGGTTTTGGATCCGTATCTCCTCTGACCACCTACAGGAGGGGCACTAAGGGAAGGAGACATTTGCTCAGAAACTCAGTAAAAACTCAGTAGTTTCATTAGTTTCTGAGTGCTAGAAAATAAGTTACTTTTTAAAAGACTTCATCAGTCATATATGCAGAAGAGCTGTATCAGTCACATACATGCGCAGAACTTTAGGGATTTTTTAGGGGAACTGGTTTCAAATTACAAACAAAAGGATTTTTTTTTTCAACAAAACAGACAAACAATGGGGACACTTTGACCAGCCTGAGTGACAAATGCCATGTTTCTTTTCCTCTAGTCTCTCAACAAGGTGAAAGCCAGAGACGCT
The DNA here is from genome assembly GCA_013401255.1 of Urocolius indicus. Lineage (NCBI taxonomy): Eukaryota > Metazoa > Chordata > Aves > Coliiformes > Coliidae > Urocolius > Urocolius indicus. Next base: position 15,242 of record WBNH01010146.1, read on the forward strand.
TGTACAGAGAACTGCTGAGAAACTACAATCATCTTGAACGACCAGTAGTGAACGACTCCCAACCTCTTGTAGTTGAGCTCCAACTTTCTTTGCTGCAGATAATTGACGTGGTAAGTTCCTTGCTGTCCCGTTCTCTGTGGCACCCATTCAGTATGACAAATCTGATATCTAGTGTAGTGACCACACTTTCCTCTTAGTGAGGATATCAGAGATTAGTGCTGACTGTTTTTGGCTAAGCATCCTCCCTAAATGCTCAAGTATGTGCTTTAACACTTAGGCAGAGTGACTGTCTTCCTAAAAGCACACCCATCTCTAATATGTGAGCTGCAATAAGATCAATTATGTATTTTTTTCCTATTTGTTTTAAACAGAAAAAAATAATTAAATAAATTAGAAGCTGTATGTAACAACAAATTATTAATATGTTCTTCTCAGAGTTACGCAGGATGAAATAGCCAAAGACTATGCATAGTGTTCTACATTAGACAACATAATGGCATTGGCCTCTTCTCCCATCATGTCTTTATGATGTACTGCAGTTGAAGGAACGTACCTGGAGATGAGGTTAGAAATACAGAAAAGCAAAACCTAGAGGTACAACTGTCTAATTTTCTTGACTGCAACATGCTTTTTTTTTCAGAATTGGAGATTTGACCCATGGAAAATTTAAATGTAATAACACAAATCCATTTTTTTATCATAAGGAGGAATCTGCATGATAAATCATGATATACAGAGAGAATTTATTTAAATCTATGTGGAAAAAACAAGCCAGGAGAACAATTTTGACCACCTTCACCCTGCCAGCACAGCAAACACTGAACATGTTAGTGCCCCTTTCCCCAACCTTTGCTTTTGCATAGTCAGTATTATGGGCTGGTTTCCAACACAAGGAATAGAAAGAGACGTGCAAGACTTTGTGCAGTTGCAAATTTGGCAGAGGCCTCAAAAACTTCAGCATTTTAGAGGTCTCACAATCTCTCCAAAAATACATAGTGCACCAGGTGCTCTCCCCGAAGGGGTATCCCTGAAAGTCTGTCCTCCAAGCATCATGCTGTATAAGTGGCAGGTCCAGCCAGTTGTGCTCTTGGAGACAGACAGCAGCCACTCAGACGGGGTAGGCAGCTTTCTCTTTTGAAATGTTAGCAACTGCATTGAGCTGGAAGAGAGAGATCACTACTCTCAACTGAAGTCATTCATTCATGGCAGGAGCTCACAGCTCTCTTCATGAATGAAGAGGCAGAGAAATACTCTTGCTAATTTCAAGAAAATTTCGGCAAGCAATTCCAGGTTTAGCAGAGGTGACTTAGCTCCAAAGATCTTAGTCCAGCCTTTCTATTTCTGATGGCTTTTTGTTGCAATAATTTGAAGTGGTAAAGGGGTGGTAAAAGGGACTTTTTAGCCTTAGGGCTATGACTGTACATTTTCAAAGTCAGTCAGTCAGGAGAAGTTACATAAAGCCTTTTTACAGTTGGGTTCCACATTCACGTGTGAAACCCATGCTTTCAGGAAATCAGTATTTCCGTAAGCACTTTATCTACTTTGTGATGGCATCCATTACAACAGAATTCATTTCAGTCTTCCCTTTTGATTGTCCACAGTGTGAAGAAGTAATCTAAATGGTCATATATACCAGAAACAATATCTTTGCACATACTATAGATGCTAGAAGTTGATCAGCTCAGAGTGTTAATAACTTGTATCAGATTCATGGTTTTACAAACTGCATTCATTGTGTTTTTAAAAAATATTAGCAGTCACCTGAAGTGTTTATCTTTCATGATGTGAAAAGGTGCCTATCTCCTCCCAGGAGGGACAGTGGATTCCCTGTAGTAGAAAGGTCATTGTGGCATCAACATGCAGCTAAACTAGCCAGCCTGAAAATTCGTAAAACGCTGCTCCCATAGGTCACTAAATCAGGAAGCAATGCAGGAATACACCATAACAAGCAGACAGTGAGCATGGTCACAGCCCCTCAGCCTCCACAGCTAGCTAGACAGACTGCAGTGTCTGGATGCTCCAGCTGCTGAAGAAAATGCCTATTTACAAGGAGAGTCATGATAGCCATAGTGACACAAAGAGCAGCAGGCAGGGTACAAAGGAGAGGTACCCTCTATTAACTGAAAAACCACAAGGCAAACCAAGTGAGCATCTCTCTGTTCACCCAGACGAGAGGCTGGGGGTGAGCAGACTGCCTCCTTAGCTGCCCTGACTGGCACAAGAGAAAGTGACTGGGGCACAGCTGCTTTTCTTTCAGGAAAAGACATCAGTCTTAGCAATGGTGTATGTACTAACAAAGGACAAAGCTCTTGTTTCTGAGGACTTGTGCATCCAGCATGCTTCATTACCATAACAGAGCAGTGTGCTAGGCAAGGTATGAGCCTGAGAAGACTTCATGCATGTGTTCCTTGTGGAGGAAGCAAAGATTCTGTGCTAAGGGGAGTATGGTGTGCCAAGGCACAGAACAGTACTGCTGAACCCTCTGAGATGCTTTGCATGTAGTCACTGCAATGAACATGAGATATTGGACTTTGGACTGGTTTCCCTGTGGGAAAAAAACAATGTAAAGGACAAGAAAACAAGTCTCCTCTTTTATTATTGCATGGAAGGAAGAAAGAGTTGGCTGTCCACTTATAGAGAAACTCACTCCTTACCACTCCCAAGAGCTGGTATCATATCTAATGCACTTCTGCCTGGGACAGGTTACATGACACACCTCCATAAATCTGTTTCCTACACATAGGTATTATAATGTAATGAAATCTAAATTTATCTTCATCAGGGCGCCTGCTGAGAACAGTGTTGATGACAATCTAGATTAATTTTGCTACACAGAGGAGAAAGATAGCTCTGAGGTTCCTATGATTTGTCAAAAGCAGCGACAAGTGAATTTACTTAAAACCTCAGCTCTTCTCACATCCATTCAAATAAAATATCAAAGCATTAGTACCTTGGATTACGTTTCCTGCCTGTACCAGAATGTATTTGCCTGCAACAGAATCTGAGTGGTTTTTAGTGCTCAAAGCCAGCCATCATACTCAAAGGCATGAAGGTACATATTCTCTACATGTCACAGTTGTGGTAGAAAATGCAAGTGAAGGACTTTTTGTCATTAAGATTATGACTTTTTCCAAAATTATATTAATTCACAACTACAGCCAAGACAAGGGTCTTACGTACAGGAAACAAAGTAGCAGAAAGACAGATGGTTACACAACCTGTTTTACAGCAGAGTCCCAGTGCAGTTTGTCCTCTAGGTGTAAGGACAACTTCCTGCAGAGGTGCCTTGTGTGTGTCAGTTTTTGAGGATCACTTCTACATGGAGGCTGCCCTCTACTCCTCTTTAGCAGAAGCCAGGAACTCCCTGCGCATCAGCAGGACATTTGGCTGGTGTTGTCGCCCACAGAGCATTGTCACACCCTGCCAGTCCCAAGCAAGTACTTGGAAAAAAAAAAATCTTTTCTTTAAAAGCCCAGTCATTTGGTTAGGCTACAGCAACTAGGAAATGAGGCATGACATTTTTCACTGCAGAGGAAATGCAAGTATTTTTCACTTGGCTCAATGTGATAGGAGCCTGCTAGGTAGAAACTATTTGTCAGAATGAATGATGGTTTTCATTGCTTCTGTTGGCATTTGCAGGGGAACTTATCTGAAGCAATCTTCATGCTTTATGTGGAAGCACTGGTGAGGTATTTAATAAAACTCCAGTCTTTATTTTCCAGCTTTCTTTCTGATGCTGATACTCTTTGTTATCTTTGGGTCAGTGCATTGGTACAGCTGCAACAATAGCTTCACTTCACTTGGTGTTCCACAGGAAAAGGTTGTTTTATTAGCTTTCTAGGCCTCAAATTTTATTAAACTACAAGATTAAATGTATGAAGAGGAACCAAGCAGTCAACCAGCAGAAGAGTGTGAAGAAGAAAATCATGGCCAGACTAGATGTTTATCACACATATTTTTAAAAATCCTCTAAGAGCTAATTTTAAGAGGAATGATAAAAGATGGCCGCACAATGCTGCAGAGATTAAAAATGCCTGAAAATCCTTTTCCGAAGCAAAACCAAATCTGAGGTTTCCAGTACCTACTGCATTGCTGGCTTTCTGAGCTTGTACAGTCATTAGCCTCCTCCTAATGCTGCAATGCCATGCTGGTTCTGACAATGTTATCTTCAGCAGGGCTATCCCAAGGGTCTGGCTGTTCAGCTCCATATGTATGGTGAAGTTCTGTCCTGCTTTTCTCCTCTATGTTCATCCTTCCAGCTGCCACAAATTCACAAAACCTCAGCAACTGACAGGTTGACTGAGTATGTAATATTACATAATTATTCAGTTGCTCTTGTGGAAATTCCTTGTTTCAGAGGACATAATAACTAGTAAAAGGGGTTGCATGCCTAGTGAAAAGCCACAAAAATATTGAAATCACAGCCACAGTCACCTATGAGTCATTTTGCACTTCCAGAAGCCAAAACCCACATAATTTTACTGTTTTTCTGCAAACCCAATATCATGGAACACATGCAATAACTGGAAAATTTGGTACGTACTGTTTTGATTTGAATGAGCAGTGTATAAAATGATTGTACATCCTAGAGACTGCATTTCTAGGATCCCTAGGGTCATCCCAAACTTGATTATATGCTTGCAAACAGTCTCAAAATGCAGATTTTGTGCTGCAATGTGTGAAAGCCCTTAATGTATTTGGAAAGCAGCAAGACAGGGTAACAGAATAGTTCAGTGGAACAATAAAGAACAAAGATTCAAATTTTCTCTTGAAAACTCAAGTCTGTGCCTTACAGTGCAAGGAAACAAAGAAAGGATCCGCACATAGTTTCCCTGAGTGCTCAGATGCTGTCATTGCAACCACAAGTAGCATGCTAGCAAATCAGCATAGATGTTTTAATCTTTTCTGACAGGAACTTATCAAATCATTTGGGTCAAGCTTTAGCTTGCACTTGTCTTCCCAAATAAGAGGCTGCAGACCTGAACGGGCTGGTTTTTTTGTGGTATGGGTTTTATTTTTTTTCAAGTTTGATATGGGTATACTTTGAGGAAGTGTTTTGTGAGAGAATAACTTTTGAATGCAGACACACCTTCACAGCAGAGATGCCTTCATCAATCTGCTCAGTTCACTGGGTGAATTGCCCCTCAGTTAGCAGGATACTTGAACTCAGTCTCCAAGAGTTGATGTGCAAGGAGGTCTTTGTTGGAGAGTTTTCCATTTGAGTGAGAATTGCCAAAGCTAGAGGCTGCCTATTAGTAGACTCTGTGCCATACAGTAAAGGTGAGAGGGCAGGAGGAAGGAGATGCCAGCCCTGTGGTTTTGTCTAACACAACCTCCTAGTGTCAGCTTCTTCACATAATCTCTGTTGGGTTGAAATGCAGTTGATTTTCTTGTGTATAAGTTCTTTTGTTTCATAAGCTGCAGGATAGAGAAGGGCCTTGTTAAACTCTTCTTACTTATGAAAACAGCTCTGCTTTCTCTTCTGAAAAGGTGCTTATGCATTCTGGCAAGTGTTAATGCAGTGCAAGCACAGTTTCACCTTTCCCATGTGATGGGCAGCTGGGCTGCAAGGCAGCCCTTGCTGCCAGTGATCCTGCCAGCCAGGTAGAGGAGACTGGCAACCACCTATACTGGCCCTGCGTGTTGACTCAAGGGCATGCCAGGACCCAGCTTCCTGACCATCCTGCCCTCTAGAAAGGAGATTTTCTATCCTAGGCTCTGCAGGTGAATTGAATGGCCTGAAAGTCCAAGGGTTACCTTTCTAGCTCTAATTCACCCCTCCCTTACTAAACTGACTTTACAGCAGCTAGGTCATCCCTTTCTACCCCTCATCCTAACATCCAAATCTTTGTGCTGTGTGTTATGTAGCAAACCCATATCAACAGACAAGTGATTCAAGAAAGCAAATACAAATATCCTAGTACACATGAGCACCTATTCACATATTATTCTCAATATAGTATCAGTATTCGCAAGATTAAACCATAATCTCTTCAGATCTTTTATGGATAGGTAACAACAGAAGCTTGACCACCCAAGACTGAAACATAGAATGCATGAAAGAAAGAGTAGTAAAGAGGAAAGGATTGTGAAGCAAGCATTCTCAATTTTATTTAATTACAAAGCATTGATAAATGCAAAATATAGAAACCAACTCAATCCTTCTAGAGTAAAATCTCTTCCTACTCTCCTAGTAATGCTTTTGCATTTACTTGTGGGCTTTCTGCATAGCCTTTACAAGCTTTGTTTGCTTTATTTCTCCCTGAATAGACCTACTTTACTAAGCCACATATCTCTCCAGAAAGTCTCTTTTCCAATAGAAATTTCCATCGCATCTTACTAGAGTGAATTAAGTGAGACCAGAACAGTAAGATGGAAGCAAAATGGTGTAACTGAGAAGAAAAGCAGCCTAGACATCATTATAAAAGCTGAAAATCAGTAATTAGTGATCATGAATAGTAGTCATTAAAATTTCAGGCAGGAAAATTACAGAAAGGTTGCTAGACGACAGATTCATTAAAACTAAATCCCAAGCCCCCTCTCCTGGTCTTAAAACTCAGTGTAACCACTTTTGAACCCTAGTAAGAAAAATTAAATAAATTGGTCTTTTCATTAGCATAGAAGGAGCTTGAAAAGTGGAAAAGCCAGGGCTAATTGAGCCATGAATTATTATTTTGGCTGCCTTCTAAGTGCCAAGCATTAACAAAATGTCAGTCTCACTAAACCAATTAAACACATGACACATAAGTTTGCTAGCACAATGAATTTAGGCACTGTGGGTATTATGTCTAATCATACTTTGTGCACACACTTGTATGAAGTGTTATGATTAATCTCTAATTACCTGAATTTTATCTGCACCTTTTTTTCATTGGCTTTTGTCTGGCTCAGTGGAGGGGGTTCATTTAGTGAACTGCAGTTCAGTAATTTGTTTTCTCTCAGCATGATTCCCCAAGCTGTACTTGGTGGTTGCAGCTCTATCAAAAGAACAGCTGATTTCCTTCTGAGGTTTTCAGTAGTGGTCATCCAGATTGGGCATTTCACAATAACTAGCCAATTTTCTATCTGCCTGGTGAAAAGGATGTAGCATGCTGTTTGAAGATGTGGGAATTTAGATCTTGATCCCATTGATTCCTTAATCTCAAATAACTAATTTTGGCCATCCAGGGTTTTTAAGAGACTTAAGTACTTTTACATCAGCACCTGATTATCACTAAGGAACTTAATAGCAGTGTCAGGGAAATAAAGCCATCCTTTGCAGAAGCGCTAAGGTACTTGAAATGGGAACTATTTTCCACATCTCCTTCCAAGAAAGGCAGTAGGGTCCCCGGAAATCAGAAACTTCTCCTGGTTGTGCATCGCTGTTGCCAGGGGACTGTGGAAGCTACCATGAGGCAGGGGCACTGCAAATGCTCACGTTTCTAAAGCCACTGGTTGCAAGCAAGCAGTTAAACGAGCAACTGGAGTGGCCTTGAACCTAGTGTTTCTTAGTGTTTGGAAGGTCAGTATTTTAACACTGAGTTCTCCAAAAGTAACTCCTTAGAGACAGTGCCTTCAGCTCCTCAGTAAAAAAACTCTCCCCCCTCCATTTTCTATCGCTGATCACAGGCTTTAAGAGCTCTCTTGAGTTTTGAAACAGGGCTACATGATCTTATTTTGCTGAGCTGTCACAGTCATACAGGAAGAAAAAGCAAAGGCAGTCTTGCAGATAACCTGAGTGTGAGTTTCTGTTAACTATTCAGAGTTGGCCTATTTTAGACCTATCTCAACCCTCCTCCCACTGTTTTCCCTGTGATTTTAAATCCTGAAAGAGACAATAAATAATGATTAACCTAGAATAATGATTCAGGTCTAGTCTATTTGTTTAAACATCTGCCTACTGTGCACAAAACACATGGAAGGCTATTTCAGGATGAGGTACCTACTCTGGAGAATATACACCTACATCCTATGTGTGAACAACATGGGATTACAATGGAAGACTGATTGCTTTTGGATGGCGACACAACATTTTCTCCCTCAGGAACCAAGCATACACGTCAGTACATCCAAGCAGTGAGAGAACAGTACTGTGCTTGAAAGACATATGAGGCCTGCTGATGCAGTTCCTGAGGTTTCCGTAAGAAGTGACTGTGGAACAGTGGGACAAACCTGGTGGCTTCACTCTCACCAGTAGTCCAGTAGCAATGTGGGAGACAGAGAGTACCTGGAATTTGCAGGTCTTTGTTGAAGGATTTTAAGCCAATCAGTTCCAAAACCAGTGCTAAGGTCTAATGTGACACTTCATAGCAGTCCTAATCTCAGACACTGCTGAGAAGCTACATTTTGGAAAAATAAGGCAGGTACACACCGACCTGGGCTGTAGCTGAAGGTCATGTCACATATGCAGAGCAAGAACAAGTCTGTCGTTTTTCCCCACAACAGCAGTGTCAACTGGAAAAAGTGGGGAAAAAAAATCAGTTAAGACACAAATTGGTAGTCTTGACAGACTCTCAGTCACAGTGATTGCTGCTGGCTCTGGGGTCTTGCAAGGAGAGGAGAGTGATCTGGCAGTGACTAGACCCTCCAACATGTGACACTCCTGCTATCAAAGCAAGTGTGCACAGGGTTTCCATAAGCAGCAGATAAGGGTGCAAACATATTCCCCCCAGAATGCTCTTCTACTGACACGAAGTAGTCTTGTGCTGCTACCCAGTGCAAAGATCAAAGGCAGATTGTGCTGCTTGCCCACAATGAAGAGACACGTGCCTCTCCAAGACAGGAACCAAGAAAGAAATGACCTCAGGGAGAAAACAGTGGCAACAGATGCGGATGTGGCTCATTCTTAGGACAAAAACACTTACTAGACATCATCTCCAGCCATTGATAGGAGAAAAGGCCCAAACAACAAAATGAAGAAAGCAGGAGCACATGGGTGATTAGCTATGAGCTCTTAACTATACCCTCCTTGGACTGACAACATTGGCCTGGCCATGTCTCCATCCTGTAAATGTTCAGCTGGTGTTGATGGATGTTTATTAATCCAATCTATTTCTGTGTCTCTCTCCAGCCTTTGACTTTGGGTCATCCTCTCTGATTACCATCTTTCTGCTGATAGTGTTTCGTTAAAGGTATAGACATGAAGTACTTAAACTTCAGGTATCCCTTTAAAGTTGATGTGACCATGCCAACTTTGATTCTAACTTCTTAGGGAGACCCCTGAAATATAAAGACTGTCCAGTGATGTCCAGTTTACTGAGTGTTGCCATGGAAATCTGAATTTTCCTCAAACTTTTTTGTAGGACTTCAACTGTACAATGTATTTAAGTTGGTTAATCACCCGAAGGCTGTTAGGAGATGGGTGTTTCGACAATGGAAAAGACACCCTGCTGCAGCCAAATACTGAGTGTATAAGTATTTGAAGGGCTCATCAATTCCTTATGTTACTCTTGATCAAAATCCTGTGTGAAGACCAATGCCTCTGCTAATAAAACTTGATATGTCTCCATGTCTCTAGACCATGTCCCTCCTCTTATTCAGACACAAAACCAGTGCAAAAAAAACCCCAAGAAATTAACCAAAGTAGCCACGTATGGCCTTTGGTGATGTCTGAGAGATACCTATTCAATTTGGGGCTTTGCTGATCAATGTCTTGCCGTAAATCAATGGGTGATTCAACTCCCAGTTTTGTGGCCCTGTGAGAGGACAAGAATTATTAATATCTGTCAGTGACCTGTTAGCAAGTGCCATGCTACAGACGTGACAAGCTACCACATAATGTGATTACTGAAACAGGAACGGCTTTGGATTTTTTGTCTGTGTGCTATGACACAGAAAATTATGTGGCTCAGAACTGTTTTATCTAGGTGTTGGTGTGGGTAGGGAGAATCTACTAACAGGGAGTGGTGCAAAAGGCAGGCAGATATATATACATTTTAAGCTTTGGATTGAGAAGAGGGAAAAGCAAAGCAAAATGAAACATTCACATGTCACAGCACGTGCACCAGAAAAAAACAAACGCTACCACTCTTCATGGGTCAAAGATGCCTGTAGGAATAATCAGATATCCAGGGCAGAGGATTAACTGGAGTCAGGCTGGAGACAGAATGGGGAGAAAGTGACACAGATAAAGACAGGAAAGATTTAGAGGACAACGTAGTCACCACAGCATTAGCTTTTCCAGAATTTTTAAACACCAGAAGCAAACTGATTTATATGAGATGGACATTGCAGCCTAGGGGAACTGTCACTGGAGTACTGGAACAGCATTACTAGGAGGCAGTCATCTCCAGTTTCCCCTGGGGTCTTAGCAGGGCTACTGTGGCTGCTTTGCAGCAGGGGAAGCTAGCTGAGATCCTGCCAAACATGCAGGGAGGGTCATCCCTAAGTCTGAAAGTGCCAAGTGAGACACAAACTTTGCACAGGAAAAGCAGTATGATGGCTTATTCAAATTTTCTTCTCGGAGGAAAGGCATCCTCACAACTAACTTTAAATCACTCTGCACAGACCAATGACACAGTGAGGGAACTGCCTTTAGTACTTCTCAGGCTCAAGAATTAGCTTTGATGTAGGCAAAGCCATATAGGCCAATGAACTCTCAGGACAGAGTAAGACACACACACTCTCATGGTTGTATCTTTGTAAGAGACAAATAGAGTCCCTTCTGTGCCCAAGAATCTCAGAGAGATTCTTGTCCACAGGTCATAATGAAAACAGAGGAGCTGTGGTTCCTCCACAGCTCTGAAAAGGCAAAGCAACCAGCCCACTGCAAAGGCTAGAATGGAGTACTTCCTTACAGGATGTAAATATACATGGCTGTGTAATCCACTTCACCTGCAGAGATGGAAAGCTCCATCTGCACTTAAAAGCCTTGTGCTCTAATGAGGGATGGACTCAGACTTTAGACTTCCATAGCTTTCAATTCATGGGCAATCCCAGCCAGCACTCTTCACTTGTTGAGGCTCCACAGGGTGCTTCTCTAAAAGAGCTTAGCAAGAGAGATACGGTTGGACAAATGCCTGCCCAAAGTAGAGTGACCTTTACTGTTTCTGGAAACCAGACAAACTCAGATCCTTGTTTGGAAAACTCTGCTCCATCCTGTGGCAAGAAGGATCCACCAGACTTCATCTACTGATTAGAGCTGAATACAGAAAGAAAATTTGCTGTGTTTTGCTGTTCATAAAGCCAAAAAACTTTTGAAAGCTCAGTAGCCTGAAGACAAGGACGAGAGTAGACTCTGAATGGCCATGAAAACATCAAGCTGAGACAGATGTAAGGGACAAAAAGTCCTGGTTAGACTTTGTGGTCTTGCTTACTGCTGTTATCACAGAATCACAGAATCTGAAGGGTTGGAAGGGACCTTGAAAGATCATCTTGTCCAACCCCCTGCCAGAGCAGGACCGCCTAGAGTAGGTCACAGAGGAACTTGTCCAGGTGGTTTTTGAATGTCTCCAGAGCAGGAGACTCCACATCCCATCTTAGCAGCCTATTCCAGTGCTTCCTTGTAATTTTTTTGGCATCTCTTGTGTTCCAGTTTATACCCATTGCCCCTTGTCCTATCATTGGCCATCACTGAGAAGAGCCTGGCTCCATCCTCCTGACACTCACCCTTTACATATTTGTAAACATTAACAAGGTCATCCCTCAGTCTCCTCCAAGCTAAGAAGCCCCAGCTCCCTCAGCCTTTCATCATAAAATCTCCCCTAATCATCTTTGTGGCCCTGCACTGAGCTCTCTCCAGCAGCTCCCTGACCTTCTTGAACTGAGGCATGCAGAAGTGGACACAATATTCCACATGTGGTCTCATGAGGGCAGAACAGAGGGGGAGGAGAACCTCTCTCTACCTGCTAACCACAGCTCTTCTAATACACATTTATGTCCTTTTACCATGTGCTTGCTTTTGCTCAAAGCCTTTCAGACTGAGCTAAGCTACCAAATATGACACTCCAAAGGAACAGAACTTCCAGTACTGTTTCACCATAGTTTTGCAGTGGCAGCAAATACAACACAAAATCTATCCCAAGTATTGCATTCTGTTTGGTACTGTAAATCTGGTTGATCTGACCAACTGGCTAGAAGAAATTACTTGTGATTTTGGTAAACAATTGGATTGTCCCCAGCAAAATGACAGTGATTATTATTTTCACTTCAGTTATTGATCAATCATGATAAATACAGGAGGTCTGTAGGTTTAAGCATTAGAAAAGAACCATTATTTTCTGGGCCACAGAATGCTCTTCAGTGTTTTTGCACTGAACTCACAATCTACTCCATAAAGTCTATGTTTATTTATCCCAAGACTCTGTGTTTAATTACAGGTGGAATAGTTTTTGTTTCTTCTAGAAACTGTACTTTAAGTCTCATCCCTTTTTCTTTTCTCTTCCCTTTCCCTCTCCCTTTTGTTTAAAGGATGAGAAAAATCAGGTGTTGATCACAAATGCTTGGCTGCAGATGGTAAGTAACCCCTTTCAAATAGCAAACTACTGAAGTGATTTCTTAGCTGGAAAACAAGATTGCTGTGTTTCAATTTGTTTAGAATGTGAAATAAGCAGGCATTTGGAGTCCTTTTAAATTTATCTAGTGCTTCTTTTAGCATTAAAAAAGAAACACGGGGGAAACTATGGGCAGATCTACTGACCTTTAAGGAGTGAAACCAACTGCACTGATAAGGCAGTGGATGTAGGGATCTAGTAACAAACAGCACAAAGTTAGGGACCCACCATAGCTGAAGGAGGTATTCTTAAGGGGCTTAAGGCCTTCTCTAAGGCCAGTGATGGGGACTTGTTGTGAAGGAGTAAGATACCTGTAGGTTTTCTGTAAAAAATATCCACCTCTGTCTGAACTGGGGAACTAGAGGTGTCTGTGTAGTGGGCAGCGCGTGGAGATAGCCCGCAATCATCCCTGAACACAGAAATGATGTAGCCATGTGGCTACATGTGGACTGCTTGGGCTAGGTAGCAGGGTAGCCAGACGGTAAGCATCCCCATACTGCATTGCTGCTCTCAGTGCCCAGGCACATCACTGGGAGCATTTCCTTCACTTCCTTACACTTTACAAACCTCATGCATAAACATTCCTCCTTCATCTTCTGCAACCTGCTCCAGCTGAGGAGTGACCTGCATCGATCATGCCACTCTGAGGGCTTTAGGGGAGGGAGTTTCCCACGGAGTACGCTGCTGGCTGCATGTGGTGACAAATATGGTCTTTTTTTATGGCACATAAAAATCTTCTTAATGGTTTGCACGATAAAAATGGAGCCATGGAGGGAAAAAAAATCTGTGGGAGACTTGAATAATTGAACTAATTCTGCTTTGACTTCAGCAGCCAAACACTGTCTCATGTTAATGGGTACAACTGAACAGGCTCTTTCTTCCCCAGCTACCTGCTGGGATTTGCAGCAGAAAGGAATTGTTTCTCATTGAAAAATCTAACCTAGATCAATGTATAGGATTACAAGATTGTTAGGACAGAGATTAGATTTTTCCTATCCTTTGCAGAGGTGTTCTTCTGTTATAGTATGTATAGCTGTTTCCCTTGCAGACGACGCACAAAGCTTAGCTGTATGTAACAAGATTCATCAGAAAAGCCATGTCTGCACCTTTACTTGAATTAACTGTTCATGTTGAGAAGGAGGAGAGGAGGGCAAAAACAATCCCTTGGGATTTAAAGTTGCTTCCTCTCATAGCAACGTGATTATCCATCAGATTAAATTATTCCTACAAAAGAGGGACTCAGACTGTGGTCTATCTACCACTGATGACACCCAAGTCATACAATCCACCTCAGCACCAAAACAGCTTGCCTCAGGGAGGTGCCTACTTCCAGCATTTTTACCAGTGCACGAGAAGAAATTTGAGATGCCTGCCTTCTGGCCAAAAGATAGAGAGGTTGGACACTAAATTAAAACAAAGCTCATAGCATTCAGTTTTCACACTGTGGATTCCTCAGTATATATGTCAAACTTTCTTAATAATTTAAGACAAGCATTAACCTTTTACCTTACTATTGCTATTGCTACTTGCAAAATTGGTTCTGTCTTACAAGAATTTTACCAGATTGAATAATATGATGTATGTATTTGCCAACAGTACTGGGTTGATGTTTACTTGTCTTGGGATCAGTACGAATATCCAGGAGTGCAGAACTTGCGATTTCCAGCCGACCGGATTTGGGTACCAGACATTCTTCTGTATAACAGGTAAGCAACATGCTCAATGGCCAGTGGGAGCCTAGAACTAGACCATTAGATGCTGGAAGTCAACATCTGCCATCTGCTTCTGCCATCTGGGGGTTTGACTCTTACTCTTGAAACAGTAAAAATAAAGCAAGCAAGCGGCAGCTAATAGATTTTTCCATGAGCCAATCTAAGTCTTCCTTGCTGTAGTTTTGCAGATATCTTCTTTAGCTTTTCCCAGTGCATGCAGAGAGAAAACAATCCATATTCTCCTTATAATTACTATGGCTCTCCTGGAAAATTATGATGTCTCTACCATAGCATTCCTGCCTGAATTAATTCTTTTCACTCTCCTCGTCACCCATATTTTATAAATCTCTAAATTAGAGCATGTTCTAATCTGCTTCTTCTACTCCAGAGCTGAATCCAGCTCTCTAGCTAGCACTTGTGCAGTGTTGAATGGAGTGAAAGTTCTCCAGGCAGATGTTAACTCTTTCCAGGAGCAGGGGATTTTGGTTTTGGTCTGACTGACATCTTAGATTAGAGTTACTTTTTTTCCTGTCAAAACCCCAATATATTGTGTTTCAGCCTTTTCCCAAGATCCACTTTCCATTTGAAGTCCTCGCTACAGGACATACAGGATATGCAAAGGAGGCTTGGAGTGACCTGGAGTATTCTTCTTTACTTCAGCTTTACCCCTCACAGTTTCATTATTTCTTTTCAAGTCTCTAAAAAGGAGGCATATAGCCTGGTCCATATTACTGTAGTTTGTTTATAAGAACATGACAAAGGCTTTCTGAATTTATATGTCACCAGCCTTCTCTTACTCAGTGATTCAGTAAGCAAATTAGATCAGCTTGATGCAGTTGGCTCTTGACAAATCTGTGCCAGCTGTTTTTACTTCATTATCTTTGAAGTTAAGCTGATGTGTCTATAATTTCTCCTTTAAAAAAAAAAAACAAAACCGCAAACCACCAGAATTCTCTTTAATCTTACCTAACTGAGCCCTTCCCTGCCTCTACAAGCCCTCACAGATAATTGTTAACGCTTCAGAGGGTATTTCGGCCAGTCCCTGCAGTTCTCAAGGGTAAATTTTAACAGTGCTGCCAACTGGAATCTATCTTATCTACACTTCTTTAGCTTGTTCCTTGCTTATTCTGCCCTGAATTCCTGCCACTGTATAAGAATTAGTTGATCCACAGTTTGTGAAGAGTGAAGAACAGAGGGTACAGGATGCTGAAGCTCTCTGCATCCTGTTGTTTCCTGTTTTTTTTTCCTCTTCTCCTTGGTTCTCTGCATTTACAAAAAACTTTCTTGTCACACTTTTGTGTGTGTGTGTGTGTTTGGATAGTTAACACTCATTCTGCACTTAGCCTTTGCAATTTTATCCCTTGTTTTGTTCTGGGGATGGTACTGAGGACTGAGGACTTAGGCATACCTTAAGAGCAGGTCATCGGAGGAATGTGGGTTCTGAATTTTCCACATCTGTTTGTGAGACAAGGTGTAGTCATGCAACATAGACCTACATGTAGCCTTGACAGACAAGGCTCTACAACATCAGCCACAATAACCTTCCATAGTTAATCTCTTCTCAAGAGACTCTCTGGAGCAAGCCCCCAGCCCTGATGCCTTGAAGAATTCTTTTCCTTGCCCAGCTCATTATTCTTTTACTTTTCCCAAAATTGCTGTAATCCTAAATGCATTATCTTTTCTTGGTCCCTTTCACATAGTTTCTGCTCTTAATGTCAATGACTCTACAATCCTCTTGTAATCTCCAAATAAAAAACAACAACACATTGCCTTCTTCCATTGCTTGAAGCAAGCCCTTTGCCCCTCTGGATCCTAAGAGACTGGGGAATTGTTGCCTCAGGCTACTATTTCAACAGATACCTGTGTAAAAGGTAACTTGTTTTACATTGTGAACTACCTGATTCTGACAGCAGCCCCAGAAAACCCTTATCATCTTGACTGTCTAGTCTTTGTACACAGCTACTCACACTTTTGCTCCTTTCACTCTGCCTTTGCTCCAAGGCATCCATCACCTCTGTCTCTCTTTCCTTTGAGGACATTTCAGCATGCAACCAACATGCCTGGGTGCAGGCCAACAGTGTCCATGGGAAGCTGAGATACTGATCAAGGAAAAACACTTTGCCCAGGAGTAGGACTTTAATTCAAACATTCTGTGCATTAAATGCAACTGGAAAAAAATGTTGACAGTTACTATATCTTAAACATTAGCTTGCTTTTTCTGTGTTTTGTTTTGTTTATACTGTGTTATAGTGCGGATGAAAGATTTGATGCGACATTTCACACAAATGTGCTGGTGAATTACTCTGGATCCTGCCAATATATTCCTCCAGGTAGGACACAGAGAGCATTTATTTATACAAGCAGTTTTCCTTTATGAATGAAACTAAGGTGATTAGAAGCAGTCTGTGGAATATTTTCAAGCTGCGTAATAATGCGACGCAACCACTGAAATAATTCAAGTCCATTATTAGTGAGGTATTTCCACTTGACTAATCAATAAATCACTCTCCTGAGCAGTTTGTTTAGAATGTATTTCCACTTGACTAATCAATAAATCACTCTCCTGAGCAGTTTGTTTAGAATGTTCAGAGGCCCAACTGAGGCGTTATCTAAAGCAAGACGGTGTGCACCCTCACATTACATTTTTTATGCAATGCAATTAGCTCTTTCTTGAGAGTGGAGAGATGTGTAACCACAGGAGATCACAATATCAGCACTCTCCCTGCAGTGACATCCCCCCTGACAGGTTGAGGCTGCAGTTCCCAGTGAAATGATAAACTAAGAACAGTCTCAGCCAGCCAGACCCACATCTCAACCTGCTTTCCATCTGTGTTGCTAATTCAATGCCTGTAGAACCAAGCAGCCAGGACCAACCAGCAAATACAAAGGCTATCCTCACAGCTGCTCACTGTGGTGAACAAAAAACAACCAAACTTTCTGCCATAGATGCTGGCAGATTAATGCCAAACATGTCCACAGAGCTCATCAGGGAACAAATGGATATTCCTTGATGGCTGATCCTCTCTTGATCCCTACCCCAGAGACTCTTTAAAGCACTCTTGTGCTTCCACTGTGACAGACTCGTGGCTAACGTTACTCTCCAGGGAGCAGCACGAGACAGGAACAAAACTGGCATGTGCCTGAACAGAGCCTTCTCCATTCCTCCAGGTAGGCAGGTGATATGGAGGGTGCCTATATGGGCAGATGCGGTATTCTGCTTATCTCTTGGGAAGATACAAGCTCTATGGTGAAAAAATGGTTACTTAAGAACACAAGGAAAGAATTAAAAGATAGAAAGTAAAAATGGAAATCTGTTATGTAAAGCACAGGAAATCCATTGTTACATGGATAAAACTGCTACCAAACTACTGTGCAAAATTTTAGAAGGAAAAAGTTGATAATCAGCCAACTGACTAGCAAAAGCAGAAGCAGATAGATTCATCAAGACACTGGAAAATATGGACCAGTGGATAAGATGGTGTTTCCAAAGATTCATGAAAGTTTTATTTCCCATGACTCTGAGAGCAGCTTGTACTCACTGCTACTCTCCATTAGAGAAAAAAAGGCTAGAAGAGAGAAAGGGCAAGAAAGGATGACTGACTGCTATTAAGGAAAGGAACAGAGCCAAAATTCATGAGAAACTGCAAGAAAAACCTCCTTGTAAGCTGTCAAAAAATAACCATTATGATAGGAGTCAGAACTCCCAGAATGTAAAGGGACAAATGAAGGGAACCTAGCCACTGCAGAGCATCAGTATTTGTGCAAGGACATGGTGTTGCATATGTGGTTATGCCACAATGCCCTCAGCATTGCAGCAGCATGTAAAGGTTATAATCAAGGATCTCTGTTATGGGGATTTTATCTTCAAAATACATGGCTCAATAATTTATTGTGAAACACCAGACCCTGGTTAGCTGGCTCACAGATAGGCTTCACATTAGCTGATGTTTTCGAGAGCACAAAGAAAGAATTACTGCAAACAAGCAGGCTAAGTGCAATGCTGGAAATAATTTTCTTCACACGGTGCCTCTAAACTGGCCAAAATACAGTGAGCTGGTGAGGTAAGGTGGAGGCTGCAAAGCCACAGACTCACATGGTTTGCAAGGATCTCTGTGCTCTGTCAGTGATGTAGGCTGTGCAGATCATCTTCTCCACTCTCCAAACCCTCCATGCTGACAGATGGCTGGGGAAGCCACAGCTATGGTCCCAAAGAAGGAAGCTTGGATGATTGTTAGTTTGTAAGTTTTTTTTCTCTCAGCAACAACAACAGCAAGAAGAAATAATTAGTTTGCAACAATATACAAATGTTATCTCCTAATTTGCTTAAAATCTCACGTGAAATAGGATAGTAGACTGGATATATCCAGAGTAAAATTCAAGGCCCAGGTCAACATGCAGAAGGCAAAGGCCAGCAGTGAGCAAGGTTTAGCCTAATAATGTATTTTCAAGGGACTGTGCATCTAATGCAAGGCCTGACAAAGAACTCCTTTCAAAGAGGTTGTCACAGTACTTCTAGCCACAGTGTGTGTGGACATCTGTGCACTCTACATGCCAGTCAGCAGCAGGAGACAGACTAGGCTGCTCCTAGGTAGACAGTGTCCTGTGCAACCTACCTTGTGGTGGAGAGAAAAAGGCAGGGATCTTCAGTGGTGCCAAAGGAAACTCATGGCAGCATCTTCCAACTGCACTATTTGCTTGGTTATCCTGTGGCTAAATCACATAGGCTTTTGGAGAAGAAAGGTGCTCACAATTGATTGCAGAGATAAGGACAGAGATGAATTGAACCCTGCACACACTTGATTCTCATTGATTTCTATCCACAGGCATTTTAAAGAGTACGTGTTACATTGATGTCCGCTGGTTTCCCTTTGATGTACAGAAGTGTGATTTGAAGTTTGGCTCCTGGACCCACAGTGGCTGGTTGATTGACCTGCAGATGCTTGAGGCTGATATTTCCAACTACATCTCAAATGGAGAATGGGATTTAGTGGGTAAATGAACTGACCTAAAAATTTTCAGCATGTAGTTTTCAAAAGCAAACCCCAAATATATAGAAATTATCAATTCCACTGGGACATGTAATACAGATATTAAAAGCTGTTACATCAGAGGCAGGGAAAAAATCACAAATGAGAGACAATCCTTCAGCCACATTCATTGAACTATCTCTGAAAACACTGTGTTCTGAAACAATTTCCTGCAACTGAGTACAAAAATGAAATGTGCTGTCCTCATGCATCTGAACAGTTTGTCAGTACTAAACTTGGATGTGCCTGTGTAGGTGCACATGGAATACTATGATGCATGGAATACTGCTGTCACATCTACTCTAACACATCAGCCAGAAATGGACTGGTGGAAAAAACACTGTTTCAGCAAAACTTGAAATGAACTTATACAGAGATGAATCTCTCTAACCCAGGAAAGCGTCAAAGTATGTACCAGTTCATGATAACACAAACTGTAGTTCAGTACATCTCTCTTCTGTGCTTTGAAAGATAAAGCCCAGAACTTGTAATTTGGAGTGAGGTCCTAATGAGTTATTTTGAACACATTTATGTATCTGTAAGTCAGAAGCAACGTTACAGATTACAGTTTAGGTCGCCATAACGAGAGCTTGTGGAAGGGTTGTCTCATCTTCTAGTCTGGAAATACAGATGAGGAAGTAACTGTAATTGACCAATTGCACATAGTAGCTTTATCACTGAGGCATCTGACAAATACTATACTAAGAAACATAATTGGTATTTATTTCCATGATAAGCTGAATGATTCCAAAGGGAGGTCATCCAAAAGCCCGACCATTTCAGAACATTCCTGACTTTCCAGTGCTCCTTTATAGTGGTTATTTCTGTTCACTTACTTCACATATCTGATCAAGAGATTGTTATGTGGCCTATTTGCCTTCAGCTCTGACTGGGAGTGGATGAAACAGGTCCTTATCGAGTTCATACAGCTAAAACACTGAGCAACACCTGAAGCAAGTCATGGCCAAGTCCTTCATGGAGACTGCCATGTACCTGCCAAAACATAAACATTGTCACATCTTCTGTCATGTCACAGAAACAAAAAAGGTGAGCAATAGAGGCATGAAAGATACAAGACACTGAATTCTTACAGCTCCCCTGACATTTCTTGTGCTCCTGCAGTCCCTGCCAGCCAGCTAGGTCAGCATGGCCAGCCCTGCAGTACAGCTATATTGGACAACTATGTCTCTTAACTTCCCGGTACGACAGGCTTTAAGCTTAAGTTGACACTTCTTTTGAAAATTAAGCCATATCCTGTTTATTTTTTCTGACAAAACAAAGCAATTGTGTGTAAGAGAATGACAGAAAATCAAGAACAGGTGGCACTTGTCACACAGAAAATCTGCTGCATGGGCTAGTGAATATAACATCAGCTGTTTGTCACCAGTCCCGGTATGCAGGAGAACAGAATGCACATTTTACTGAGTTAGTCTTTGGACACTGTTTGCAATTATTTCCCTATTGAGGCTCAGATGCTCAGAACTGTTTTAGTCTGGCTAGGATGAGCTTTCTTGATTAAGCCAGGTTCTAATGTCTCAGCAGGTGTGAAAACAAATCCTAGAGAACACAGAAGGTGGACTACAAACAGCAGACATCTTGCACTGTTGTCTCAGATGTTGCTGAAGAGGCTGACATTCTAAGATACCCTGGCTTTTTTAACCCTGTAGTGATCTATTTCAGCTTTCAAACAACAGCCAACTGAGACATGCTGTCCTTTGTCCTGTTCATCCATGTGTGCACCATTGGCCCTGAGTATTAGAAAACTACTTTTGCCTGGTTTCAGGGTGTTTTGTCCCTTATCAGTTGCCACAGGACACTTCAAAGCACTCTTCAACACACACTGTGTGGGGGAGGTGCCACACATTGTCTCGTAAGCCATCAGTTCTTGGCCCATTCCAAGGGGATGCCTGGGAGTTCTGCACCTTTCCCCACTGCTCTGATTTCCCTTTCTGTAGGTGTTCCAGGAAAGAGGAATGAGATGTACTATGAATGCTGTAAAGAACCATACCCAGACGTGACGTATACCATCACCATGCGCCGACGCACTCTCTACTATGGTTTGAACTTACTCATTCCTTGTGTTCTTATATCTGGCTTGGCACTGCTTGTTTTTCTTTTGCCAGCTGATTCAGGAGAAAAGATTTCTTTAGGTAAGTGCCATAGAATTCATTTGTTTTGTAAGCACTTCCTATAAAATGAAAAATAAATACCTCATGGTGCTTAATGAATAAAGATTTCCCTGGAGGTGCAATAGAAGCACTTGTTCAGTTGCAGAAATCAGGGTAACAGCTTTCTGTATGGCATTCATTCATGTTCCGCTACACATTTCTAAAATGTTTTGGATTTTATAATGGGATGAAACATTTGTCACTGAAACAGGCAGAAGTGATAGGACTCTGTCAACCCTGTTGATCTATTTTTGAGATTGCCTTAATGCATTTCACAGAAAATTAGCACTGTTTTTGAGACAGGACATACTGAAATAGAGAGTGAAGGGTTGTGAGCAACACCAGCTGGACAATGGATTTTTGTCTTCCAAGCTCAAGTCTCAGACAACCAAGCCAAGAGTCTCCCATGAACACAAAGCAGTGACAGACAAGAGTTAAATGAGATTTACTACCGTGGGTGTCAATAAAGACAGGAGGGGACCTTCCAAGAGAAGACAGGGGAGAACTGAAAATACACAAGACTGCCCCAGACAAGATCATAAGAGTTAATTATACACAATTTCAATCAGGACAGAGACTTTTAAGTCACAAGAAATGCCCTCAGTGTTAGCAGAAAAATCAGGGACTTGAGCAGTTTGTCTTACAAAAAGTGAATTATGGGGGACAGAATTGCTCTCTATAGGACAGAAACTTTGAAAACAGTTATTTGAGCTGAAGTGCAATTGTGATACAAAATTAGGAGGTAGTGTTCATGTATGATTTTTCAGAACCAAGACAGTTAAGTTTAGCAAAAGTCTTTCCAGAGAGAACAAAAAAAAAAGACCTTAGTCTAAAACAAGCTGCAGCTCATTGGAGGGTGTTCTATAACATGCAATAGGCAAAAACTAGACTCTTGCTGTGCAAAACTCTCCTAGCCTTTAATAAACATCTGGGCTTTGTTTGCAGTATGTTTTGGAAAAGCAATGTATTTTATCAGTTGTGCAAGCTTTGTTTCACTCAGGAAAGATTTTTACTTTAGGTGTAGCAAGGGTTTGAGTGTAATTGAAAAGTAAAAAGACAGCAGATAAAGGTGCATTGAAGAATGCTCTTTGTGGAAGTTCTCCTCTGCACAGACATGAAATCATGGGTTTGGCCTAGCTGTAGAACAGGACAAAGTTAGATTTAACAGCAAAGATATCAGAAGAGCAGCTGCGTAATTTGTGTTCCTTAGCTTTTCCCTCCATGTTCACACCCTGCAGGTATCACTGTCCTGCTTTCCCTGACCGTATTCATGCTACTTGTGGCTGAGATCATGCCTGCAACTTCTGACTCTGTCCCACTAATCGGTAAGTTTAATGTCTCTGGCTTGTGCACAGTGTATGATGTTTCTCAATAGTTGCTCAAAGCCTATTTGAAGACTGACTTTTTTGTTCATATTGTTTTATACTTCGGCAATATACTTGGAACCTCTTATGTTGTAGCTTGTACTCATTGCCCCTTGTCCTATCATTGGACATAATTCAAAAGAGCCTGGCTCCATCCTCCTGACACCTACCTTTTATGTATTTGTAATCGTTAATGAGGTCACCCTTCAGTCTCCTCTTCTTCAAACTAAAGAGTCCCAGCTCCCTCAGCCTTTCAGGGTGAGATGCTCCACTCCCTTCATCATCTTTGTGGCCCTGTGCTGAACGCTCTCCAGCAGTCTCCTGTCCTTCTTGAACTGAGAGGCCCATAAATGGACAAAATATTCCAGATGTGGTCTCATGAGGGCAGAGCAGTGGGGGAGGAGAATCTCTCTTTACCTACTGCCCACAGCCCTTCTAGCACACCCCAGGATGCCATTGGCCTTCTTGGCCATGAGGGCACATTGCTGGTTCATGCTCATCCTGCTGTCCACCAAGACTCCCAGGTCTCTTTCACCTATACTGCTCTCTAAGAGTTCATTCTACAACCTGTACATGGAATTATTCTTTCCCAGATGCAAGACTCTACACTTGCCCTTACTGAATTTCATTAGATTTCTCCCTACCCAACTCTCCAGCCTGTCCAGGTCTCGTTGAATGGCAGCACAGCCTTCTGTGTGTCAGCCACTCCCCTCAGTTTAATATCATCAGCAAACTTGCTGACAGTGCCCTCTGTTCCCTCATCAAGGTCATTAAGGAACATATTGAACAGTACTGGTCGCAGCACTCACCCCTGAGGGACTCCACTAGACACAGGCCTCCAGTTAGACCCCGCCCCATTGATCACCATTCTCTACCTTCTTCCCTTCAACCAGTTAACAATACACCTCACTACCTGATCTTTCAGCCTCCACTTTCTCAGTTTTACTGTGGGGATGCTGTGGGAAACAGTGTCAAATGCTTTACTGAAATCAAGATAATCCACATCCACTGCACTACCACCGTCTATCCTGAGTTTTTGCATGTATAAAAAGAGTCTATGTGAGAGATATAAAAAGGTTATGGACGTATCAGATAAACTGGTAACTGCAAGGATTGAGGGAACACAGAATCAATACACAATGTGGGGGAGTTTCATTAGGCAAAGCACAAAAATGCAGCACCACCAGTGCATGGGCAGGAATGGGCTACTGAAATGGTACTGGCTCTGAATTCATTGAGTCTATCCATAAAGTCCTCTTTGGATAAAGCTGTGTACAACGAGATACTTAGAAGATCTCAGTGATGCTGGCTGGAGATAGTGAATCTTTCTTCTGTGTCACCTGCCATCCTTCTTGTTATGCACATTTCTACTCCAAGAGCAACTCAGGATTCTACAGTCCAAATTCAAATACATCACCAGACCATTTTAACATGTACTTAAAACTATGCGATAGATTAAGAATGTGGGCCAGACAGGGATTCTTACATCCCCTGTTTTCATAGGACATCTCTTTCATAGAATCATAGAATGGTAAGGGTTGGAAGAGACTTCAAGAGATCATCTAGTCCAACACCTAGATCAGGTCACATAGGAATGCATCCAGAAGGGTCTTGAAGACCTCCAAGGAAGGAGACTTCACAACCCCCCTGGGCAGCTTGTGCCAGGGCTCCCTCACCCTCACAGTAAAACAGTTTCTTCTTATATTTCAATGGAACTTTTTGTGTTCCAGCTTCATCCCATTACACCTTGCCCTGTTGCTAGATACTATAGAAAAAAAAGGGATGTCCCAACCTCCTGACACCCACCAGAGGGAGAGAGGGAACCCCGGGGAAACTCTGTTGCATCAAGTCACCTTTCTCTAGGTGAATGTTGGCTCAGCTACCAGAAACTCTCACATTGCTCCACTCTTTTTGGATTGCAAAATCAAGAAGGAACCTCCTCTCCCACATGTGCCTCTGACAGCAATTTTTTGCAAGGTTTTCCTAATGACCAGATAATTAGAGCAAACAAAATGTATTAGAAACATGCCTCTTGAAGTTGTCATGTAGGTCAAACACAGTCTGTATCTTTCATCTGTTCATTAGACAATTTTTATATTATGAAACACTGTAAAAGAATAATTCCTGCACATGGATAGTTTTAAGACCCTGGAGTTTTATATCAGGCATCCAGATGAGAGCTGTCTAAATTCTGTAGCTACTGTCATCTGATGCTTTCCTGTTATAGCCCAGAACCAAATTGAACCTTGACATACTGGTGTGCACTCAGGTTGCATGCTCTGAACCTCAGCTATCTCCATGCAATGGAATCTCATTTCATTGGATCACAAGGTAGTTCAGGTTTGAAAGGATCTCTGAAAATGTAAGATTGTCTCAAAACTCTTGATAAGTTGATGTAAATTTCTGTGTCTCTTCTCTTGTCTGCAAATACTGTCATTTTATTATAGAAGGCAGTCATGTTGGTCAGATGTGATTTATCCTTGAAAAATGCTGACTGGCTGTTACCACCTTCTTCCATCAAGCATCCAGAAATGCTCCCCAAGGACTTGGTACCTGATTTACTCAAGGGCTGTGACAAGGCTGTGATTCTCTGGAATCCAAAAGTTTCTTTTGGACTTTTTTGAAGATAGGTGTAACATCTGTCTTTCTCCAGCTGTCTGGAGATCTCCAGCTGATGGGATCTCTACCCCATCTCTGTGGCCTCACAACGATACCCTAAAGACTCTCTCTCTCATTCCGTGGACTTGAGCAATATACCCATCCTCATTCACTGCTGGTTGTTTTCCTCATCCTTAAACCATGTCTTTAAGACACAGGAAACTTCAGTTGTGAAAACTACGGCAAATTACACACTGTCTTGACCTTATCTCTGTCCATTGTCAGTAAATCATCTTCCCTATTCATAAGCAAGCCCATATTTTCCTTATACAGCTCTTTAATGTCTCTGTATAGTGCCAGAGACTCTTCCTGTTTCCCTTGACTCCCTTGGCACTTTAATATTGCTAGCACCAACTCTAATACCCAGGCAATGCTTTCCAAGTTTTCCAACCTGTCCCTGCTTCCTGCATCTCAGCGTCTTCTGAACTGAAACTCCACTGTGAGTTCCTGGATTAATCATGGTTGTCTCCTGACATTTTTGCTTATTTCTCTGAGTAATAGAAGGGATTTTTCTTGCACTTGGAGGCTGATGCACTTTAAGCCCTCACAGTTTTCTTCTGCATTTTCTTTCAGTGCTTCCTCTAATGGAAACCCAGCTACTAGTTCCCCGAAAAATGAGATTTCTGTTTGCCAGAATTCCAAGCTCTATACTTTGCTGTTCTCATTCCTCACTCCCTTTGTGATTTTGAACTCTATTATTTCATTGTATTTCATAATAACTACAGTCTAGGCTGCTATTTTTTATTATGTTTCCAGCTAGTTCTTCCTAGCAGGTAAAGAGCACAGCCAGCTGTGTATCACCTCTGATTGGCCTGTCCGGTACTTTAATCAAGAAGTTATCACTGACATCCTTCAGAAATCTTGACTGCTTGCATTATGCTCTGCTGCCCTTTCAGCAAACAAAAGAGAGGGCCAAATACCTCATGACAGCCAGCATCTATGATACAGAGGCTTTCCTGAGTTACTTTAAGAAAGCCTTGTCCCCATATTCACTGTGTTTGAGTGGTTTATAATGCATTCCTACCACAGCGTCACTCATGTTCTCTTCACTGAATCTGACCCACAAGGTGTCCAGCAGCTCTCACCCTTCCCTAGGAGGGTGATTCCTTCCAATTGATTCCTTCACATGGACAGTAATCCATGTCTTCACTGTCTGATCACTGGGATGAGATTATACCTTTCCATCAGAGCATTCTGGTAGTGAGAGATGTCCCTCCACATCTCAGCAATGTTACTGTTTCATGACCAGATGAAGAATGCCAGTTGCTCCTGTCTATTTTCCAGACTTCATGCATTCACTCTCCACCTTGTTTCACCATTCCTGAGGTCTGACTTGCTCTGGCCATCCAGCATAATTTTCTTTCCACACTGGTCAATCATTTCTTCATTTATATTTTTGTTGTAATCTCCCCTCCACTCCAAGTAGGCAGAGTAAGACTGCTCACCCATTTGGCTTCTGCACAGAAATAGCCTTTTTTCAAAGCTGGGCTGTGTGGTTTTATATGACCCTGAGTTCTGAAAACCTTATAATTATTCTGAAAGTATAATCTCTCTGCAGTGATTTTACAGGTGATCTCAACTGGGATGTTTTATCTGCTAAACTGATAACTGCATTGGTTGCACTCAGGGATCTTAAAGGTCTATATTTGCCCCCTGCTCTTTCTCAGCTTTGTTGAGGCTGGCATTCACACCAATAACTAGGTATTCCTCACACCATTCCTATCCTTCTTCCAGCAAAGTCTCCCTTTTTGGAGAAGCAAGGTTATTTCCAAAGCCCAGTTTTCAGCATCATGCGTGTGATGAAGCAAGGTGCCACAGCCTTTCAAATGTTGAATATTGCCCTTCTGCAAACTCATCTGCAATGCCAAAGAAAATACAAATCTGTGAACCAGAGCAAAGGTGCCTTTGTATCTGTCTGTTTAAAACATTAACCGGCCACAGCTACAGAAATTAGCTCATCTAATTATTTAAAAACATTTAAAACTCATGACATCTACCAGCACAACAGTTTAGTAAGTGATGTAGACCACTTAGAGAAACACTGTCAGAGGTATTAGCAAAAATGATTTTAATATAAATTTGTAAAAGTGAGACTTAACAGAGTTCAATAGAAAAGTGTAGCTAGATCCAACCTTAGTCTCAGACTTGGCCAACAATTTATGTCTAAGTAGAATTAGCTATATGGTTTTCTTTAGTATTACTTCAACATGCTGTCATTTACCAAGGATCTGTTGCTAATAAGAAGTCTCTCTGCCTCTGGTAAGGAATTTCAAAACTTAAGAGGTGTCTCTGCTCAAAGGGAGTCACTTGGTGTGCAGTTCAGCTGTAATTAAGGGACAACTGAGACTAGGCACTTCCCATCACCTGTCATTGGTACAAATTTACCTTTGCTTTGAGGAGCAACCTTGAGAGATGTCGCAGGTCAAGAAAAGACTTATGCCATGCAGCTGTGCTGCCTAACAGGGACAGCTCAAAGAAGGCTCACTTAGGCTGTCATATTCATGTGGCTGGCCTGTCATATAAAGCGGTTGGCTTGTAGTCAAATTGCATACAATGGGAAGGTACACACAAGACTCCTTGTACCCACAACTTCCCTTGATCCTTGATACCTGAGTCTTGGAGAACGCACCCGCTATTCACGTGTTAATCACATGATCAGTGCTCCAAGCTCCTCCTATATCTCAAGTGCTCACGGGGCCACTATGCTCCCTTATGAGTTTCCTAGAGGAGTTCTTGGCCTGGCCATGGCTTAGGCCTTTACTTCGGCCTTTACTTCCTTTGGAGCCTGCACCAAATTACTGTGAATTTGGTTAAGGAAGAGGATCAAGTGCATTCGTCACATTTGGCTAGAATGCAACAAAAGCTGCATGTATAAACAAGGCTTATTTCACTACAGGATCATTGAGATCCCTCCTTGCACTTAAAATCTTTAGAGTGCAGTTTCTGACTGAGACCATGACTATACTGCAGCACTGTGTGCTAAACTTACCGTTCCTAGTATAGCTTGATCATGCCTCATGGGAAATATGTCTGGCTGCACTCCTGCTTTGACTTACTTTTAGTTTTTCTCTTTACAAATACTTTTATCATGAGTCTATGTAAATATATAGCTGGAGTTCATTACTTGAGCAAAATATGTACAGAAACACAGAAAACTCTAGATGGGTTACACACCCGAAATTATTGGTCTGAGTGCACTGGGTAAAATCATAAAGTCTGTGTGATACAGCTCATACATATGACAATATTTTTCCTTCTTCTAAAAAAATACGCACAGATTTGTCTCACACTATAAAAGCCAGCAATTTCATTGCGATTTCATGCACCTTCTTTCCCATACCACATGGCACCATTGCACCTAGTCTAGTACATTAGGTAAAAAGGGCTATCCATGTCCCACTGTGTTGACTTTCCTGGTTGAGTGTCCAAATCAAAATTAAACACTGTTATTTCAATTTGCACTTTTGTACAAGCTCACGTCCTGTTAACACTAAAGGCTTGGGTAATGCATCTGAGAACTACATCTGAGGCATTTAGATCTAAGCTGGAAGAGCTTTTTAAAAATTTCTGTAAAAACAAAATGAGCCATGTAAGTTGCACTGGATAATCAGATGCTGTTTTGGTAATGGTTTTATGATGATCTCTGAAAAAAGGATGAGTCTCTTCCTTGGGCATTCATTTTCTACAGACCACTGTGCCTCCGTGTTTACAGTCGCCATATCTCTGACCTGTTTCATTAAGCTCTATTTTCCATTTAAAAGCAATCCTGGTAATTAAGTCTGGGAAATAATGCATTAAGATGTCACTAAGCAACAAGTTCCCCTAAGTCAAGACAGATTCCTAACTGTAACACTTCCCCTTCAAGACTAACCTTTGTCTGGTCGTTCTAACCCACATCCACTGGTACCTAATAAAGCAGTGACTGGAAACTCATTCATCTTGCACTGCTGTAGGAATGTCTTTAAAAAATGAAATCTCAGTATAAACTGCTAGTTTAGGCTCAAAAAAGGTCAAAAATTTCATGTCCTAATGTAAAGATTTGGTTAGTACCAAAACCAGCCAATCTTTCAGAAAGACAGATAAATCCACAACCCATGTCAAAATCAGACATGGCCAAAAGAAATTGCCCTAAAAAAACTGAGAGAAACATAGTTATGAGCATAGCCAGCAGAGCTTCCTGACTCCTCTCTCATGATTCTTCACCTGCAATAACATCTCCAGAGGGGAAGCATCTGGGACCACAAGGCACTAAAATGTTTGAAGCTGTCCCCACTTTTCCTTGTCCCTCCCTAACCCCAGCTGCTTCTGGCACCAGATGTTTTAAGAAAACGCTATTAAGCCCCCAGCCTTAGTAAGATGCATTTTTGCATCATTTTACTTTGCAATAAGACACAGGCTGTGAGGACCCTCCTCTGCCTACAAACCTACCTTGCACTTACCTCGGGTTTGTTGTGCTGCAATCCCACCACTGTGAGAACAGGGTGACATTTTGCAGACATAGACCCTAAAATGCTTTCTTTGAAAATGCCACACAGCTCTTTACTTTTGTATGTGTTCAAATCTACTGTAGTCTTTGACTTCAGGCCCCAGGTCACACAAAAAATATAGTCACACAGAGAAACATCTAGGAACACCCACAGCAGGATGCTTTCAGCTTGAGGACAAAGTTGCAACAAGTTCTGAGTTTGTGTCTGCCCTTTGACTCCAACAGTGCTCTGAGAAAGTACCACCTTCAAAGTAATTTGTTGAAGTAGACAGGGCATGTTCCTGCACAAAAGCCAAATCTTGAAATAAAATGTTCAGACTTTTCAGGCCAGTTCCATAAATACTTTCTACACCTAGAAATTCAAGGCATCTCCATGCGCAGGAGAAATGCTTAGTCGTTTCTGATTGTTTTCCATGCTCAACTCTCAAGTTATTAATTATTATATTAATAGTAATTATTTCCGTCCAGCTTTCTCCAAGATAACACCAAGGACTGTCCCCCTTGAAAACCTATGTGATGCACACTCAGCCATCTCTGTTGCATATCACCAGACAGAAAACGTAAACCATCTTTCTTTATGGGTCCACAGGTCATCTACAGTTCCCAGTCTGTTCCTGAGAGAACTGTTTTCCCTGTTTACTGGCAGGTCTCTATAGTAGATTTCTGATGTCTGTTCCTGAGTTTACAGCATAAAAACCTGAGAGTGTGGATTCCTCTGCTAATCTTTGGTGGGACTCTTAAGTCAGATAACAACAAATTGTTTTCAAGTTAATCAGGTGACTGATTTTCCAAGAATCTCTGAAAAATCCTAGAAAAAGACATTTTAAATGGACCACTTCAAGCCTTCAAACTCTGGAGAAATCAAAAAGCATAGAATTTACAGAAGTTATTTAGTGACTTTTGACAGTAATTCAACCAGCTATTTAAACAGTGTTGTTTTCCTGTTACTTTGGGCATACCAGAATCAGATCAGCCAGCTTCCTGGAAAACTGAGTCCCTGGTTTGCTCTGCTTCTGTCTGGGTCTTGCTTCTGTTTTCTCATGAGTAAGTGCAACAGAGACTTTTCAATTCACCTCTTCCTCAGGATTATTCTTCTAATGGCATAATTCATTTTACCACAGGAAGCTATGCCTGCCTCTGAAGCAACTGCAGCACTGGTTTCAGGAAGACCTGGGAACATTATTATTATGAACAAGCTTGTTGCTGCTGAGGCAATGGAACTGGAACAAAACTTGCCTGGGAGCTTATGTTGAATTTTTTCCTGCAGCTGCAGGATAGGAGGTTAAGGGTAGGAGAAGTCTGCAGGCTGGGGCAGTGTTACGTGCTCTCCCACATCACCCCTGTGTATAAGACAACGTTAATGTTCCTTGGTATTTTGCCATAGCAGCCTTCAAATGTCTTTAGCCCTGTGGGTAATTCCACTTTACACTCCAATGCATCAACCTCTCTTCTGGCATGAGGAAGCATTACTGCCACTTAGGAGATACAATTTCCAGCCTCAGTTCTGGCTTTCATGACCTTGATTTCTTTCCTGTATGGCAGGCTTAGATTTAGCACTCAGTAAGGGTGTAGCATGCTTTCATAGGAACAAAAAGAACTTGTCTTGAGGGATGAGGAGTCTGATGAAATATATGCCCAACCCTTTGTGAGCTGTGGAGGGGATCTGGTGACATTGTCTGTAGGTTCCAATGACATCATCAGGACAGCATTTCCTTCCAGCACCTCTGGTGGTACTGTGGAATGGCCCAATTCTGGAGATGCTGGGTTCAATGGGTGTGTTCAGCTCAGTTTCTTGTTGTCCTGGCAGCAGGCAGTGAGCTGGTCCTCTTCAGGGGGATCTACATTTTGCTCCAGAAACAAAAACCTTTCAGTGGTTCTTGCCTTTCACTCGCTGGAGAGGAAGGCACTGAGCAAATACACCAAAAACTTAAAGTATGGAAGACTAGAGAAGAGGATGTTTGATTACTTGTCAAATGCAGATCTTGAGGTGTAGCCAAGGAATATTCTTTGCCTTTTGTTTTTTCCCTTCCTAATCAAATTCTCCTTTTATTCGCAGCGCAATATTTCGCCAGCATCATGGTCATTGTTGGTCTGTCTGTGGTAGTAACAGTGCTGGTTCTGCAGTTTCATCACCATGACCCACAAGCAGGAAAGATGCCCAAATGGGTAAGCAGCTTTGGTGTTAAACATTCAAAAGCCTACAGAAAGAAAACAATAATCTAAAAGCTATAGCAAACTAATACAGATAAGGAGCAAAAAATCTCCATTAATCTAAAGAGCCAGACACAAACAGTATGTTTCACACTTAAGTTTGCTATCAGAGGGAAAGAACAGACATAGCAAATTTCATTTTCTGTTAGAAACAGTATCTGTTACTTGGGTTTTCTACATAAACTTACAATGGGGTGGTTGAGTCATGGCAGAGTAGTCTTACTCAGGTCCTGCTTTGCAAGTGCTAACTCTGTAGGTAACATTTTGGATTTCTAATCCAGCAGACACCAGTAGTGATAAAATGTGACTTTTCAAAGCAGCAAACACACATTTCACTGGTTTCTGCTGGGCTTGCCTGCTTTGTTCCTTTACAGAGGTTCTCACAGAGATTTGTGACAGAGCTGGAATCTCCCAAAGCAAGGACAGGAGTTAAAGCCCATTTACTTCTATCTTGCAACTGTTCCAGTTTATGAACCGGCTCTATGAGCTGCTGGAACATTAAGAAGCCTGATACCACAATGTAGTGAGGGTTTTGAATATTGAACCTAGCTATGCTTCTTCACAGCTTAGAGCTTGCTGCTGCTGTACCACCAGCAGAAACGGAAAGGCAACACTGTTGGGCTCAGTATGACTGCACTGAGGAGACCCCTGGACATCCTTGGTGCAGAAATCTGCCTTCTGCTGAAGCCACATCCACGTGTCTGTGTGGCAAACAATTCTGTCTACTGCCATCTGACCAATTCTCAATGTGTTGGCAGACGGATGCGCTTTTCCCCATAGCATCAGCCTCACTTCATTTCATCCCCAGTGAAGCCTGGCATCAGTGCCAGCTGGCTTGCAGGAAGAACATGTTTCCCTGAGATTTTCAAGTTATAAGAAAATTATGGTTTTTTTCTCTCCCCTTTCCCTAAGACTAGATTTTAGAATAAGCAAGGTATGCTTTCCATTTACAAAAAGAAAAGGAACAAAAGCAGATGCAGAAACAAGTAGTCATAGTCAATTATTTAGCCACTCTGGTTTCACAGAAGTCTGGTTGTACAGCATGCTCTTGTATCTCACTCACCACATTTTTCATGCTAGACGATTATCCTGTCATGATGTTGAATATCACATGGTTACCAAAGTCAGCCTGAGAATACAACAGATTTCTAATTTAGCCTTTCTAAAAACAAACTATAGTGTCAATGCAAAACAATAAATAAACCACAGACAAAATAAATCCACTATCAAATACACATGCTAACAATTTCTTAAAATGTCGTATCATATAAATCACCCTGTCAGGACAGCATAAGATGTGAATTCTGAATAAATCTTCATTTAAAGAAGACCAGAGGGTACTAATCTGGGTAAACTTGCTTCAGATGTCTACATGGACTGGGCATGCAGCAATGTAACAGCTACAGAATCACAGAATTGCAAAGGTTAAAGGGGACCTCAAAAGATCATCTAGTCAAATCCCCCTGCCAGAGCAGGACCACCTACTGTAGGTCACACAGGAACTCATCCAGGTGGGTTTTGAATGTCTCTAGGGAAGGAGATGCCACAACCCATCTGGCCAGCCTTTTCTAATTCTCTGCCACCCTCACAGTGAAGAAACCCTTGTATTTCTTTAGAACCTCCTATGTTTTGGCTTATACTCATTGTGTAGAAAGTGTACAGTCATGCATCTGGGAAAGAATAGCCCAATGTACCAGAGTACTGGTTGGGGAATAAACTGTTAGAGAGTAGTGTAGGTGAAAGGGACTTGGGGGTCTTGGTGGACAACAGGATGAGCATGAGCCAGCAATATGCCCTTGTGGCCAAGAAGGCCAATGGCATCCTGGAGTGTATTAGAAAGGGAGTGGTGAGTACATCTAGAGAGGTTCTCCTCCCCCTCTCCTCTGCCCAGATGAGACTGCATCTGGAATACTGTGTCCAGTTCTGGGCCCCTCAGTTCAAGAAGGACAGGGAGCTGCTGGAGAGAGTTCAGCACAGGGCCACAAAGGTGATGAAGAGAGTGGAGCATCTCCCTTATGATGAAAGGCTGTGAGAGCTGGGGCTCTTCATCATGAGGAAAAGGAGACTGAGGAGTGATCTCATCAGTGTTTACAAATATGTAAATGTCAGGAGGATGGAGCCAGGCTGCTCTCAGTGATGTCCAATGATAGGACAAGGGACAATGGGTATAAACTGGAACGTAAGGGGTTCTAAATAAATACACAAGACAATTTCTTCACTGTGAGCATGATGGAGCACTGGAACAGGCTGCCCAGGTGGATTGTGGAGTCTCCTTCTCTGGAGACATTCAAAACCCACCTGGACAAGTTCCTGTGGTGGCCTGCAGGGGGGCTGAACTAGACGATATCTCGAGGTTCCTCCCAATACTTAAGATTCTGTGATTCTCTAATCTGATGATTTACTAAAGCCAACTTTTTCCAATATAGGAGTTTAAACCTGAGGTGTTCCGTCAGGACATTTGTTATCTTCTCAGTTGAGAAGTGAGAGCTGCTAACTACTTAAAATTTTGCTAACGTTTGCTGAGGTAGCATGGAAAAGGGCATGGAAGAAGGTCCAGCTCAGGAACAGTTTGGGAGTGGATAACATTAGGCATCAATTGCAGCTTCACCAATCTATATCTGATCTAAATCTAACCAAGACTGTTGCATAGATGAGAGATATAGAGGAATCAAACACAGAAAGAAGAAAGAACTTTGCAGGAAAAGGCAAGAGCACTCTGGCTCTTTGCTGTGCCTAAATCAGGTTTGTTAGTTTTCAGGCTTTTCTTCTGATATGCTCTAAACTTGGAAATGAACAGATTTGTTCAGATGCTGATGCCCCATACAAAGAGAGCTTTAATTGGAGACTTTTCCCTCTCGATAGGCCAGGAAGATGGCTGTGATGGCAGCTATCAGTACAGCTGTTATGTTTAGAGCATAACCTTGCTGGAGAGTGCACAGCAAGGTTTGGCTGTTAACCTCTGAAGGCAGCTGTACCTGTGTTCTTCCTTCACAGAAATGCAGCTATGAAAATGCATATGAGAACATAGATTCACATCATCATATGCAGGCTGTTTTCTAGCAACTTCTATGCTG
Source organism: Urocolius indicus (assembly GCA_013401255.1). Taxonomy (NCBI): domain Eukaryota; kingdom Metazoa; phylum Chordata; class Aves; order Coliiformes; family Coliidae; genus Urocolius; species Urocolius indicus. The sequence goes on from WBNH01010146.1 coordinate 50,412, forward strand.
CAGCTGTCTCCTAAATTTATTGGTATGACAAGAACAGATGGATGCCTGAGTGTTTTTTTCAAGGAAATAGGACATTTGGAAGTTAGAGCAATTTAAAAGCTGTGTTGCTGTCTTTTGTGTATTTGTTTTCCTATGGAAAATGGAGTTGGCTATATTTGTATATATATAATTTCCCTAAAGTGTAAACACTGTGTCTTGAAAGAAAAAGCAGCATTCTTGTAAAATAGAGCTTTTTCACCTTACATCTCCCTCCAGAGCTAAGACAGACATATTAATATTTTGTAATAAGAAAGTTTGTCTGGCTTAGTATTTTGGAATTTCACAGTATTGGAGAATTAATTTATTTCTCCAATTTGCCACTGACATTGTTGAAATATTGCCAGCAATTAAGACTTTTATTTTGTTCCATGATATTCCATTTTGTTTCCATAAGCGGTCAGGGGACATTGTAATTAAGTAAGTTCAATTAAATGTAGGACTAATTTTTTAGGCTGATACATTTTCGTTTTCTATTTGTGGTGACTATGGAGAAAATAATTAAATTTTAAAAGACCCCAGCGAAAGCAGAATAATATGAATCACAGGGAAATAGTCTTTCAGGATGAATAATAAAAGACTCATCGGTGGGAGAGAAGAAGAAAGGATCACAGAAAAAAAGCATGGGGCTGTGACCCAGAAGAACTCACACTGCAGGATTTAAAAACCGCATAACCATCTTCTGCTAATCACTTTCCTCGGCTTTTTATGTTATTATTCCCACCTGTGGCAATTAATGCCACCTCCTTTCTGAAATTATGCATGTTATTACAGCAGCAATTTGAAGTGCTAGCTGTAATTTCCCCATCCCTGCATCTGTACTGTGCAAACACAAGAGAAAACTCTTCCTGCATCTAAAACAACCTTGTAGGCAAAGTGTGATCCTGATGCAAACATGGCCAAAGTGACTGGAGCAAGATCAGACAGAAAGTCCTCGGCCAAGGCCTAGAAGTGAAACCAGAGGTTTTGTCTGTTCTCTCCTGAATATCAGGTTGAATGATGAAGTTGTTAAAGAGATACCTACCTTCTCAGAGAGACTCTAACAAGTACATTGCAAACATCCATTTTGTATACATAATAGCTGGAGGACTTAATAATTGCAAGATTTTACTCGTTTAGTTTGCTGCCCTTCACACAGGATGTTACCAATTTCACAGACTTTTTACTGTAATTCACAGCAAATGGTGTTAACAGTAGAAATCATAGCATGCTCAGATTTCAGACAAGACATCTGAAGATCAGTTCACTGGGAAAAAACATTGGATGCACCCTCTGGAATTAGCTCATTTGATGACCTTAACAAGAAACATACAGGGCACAATCTGCCATGTGCAGGTTAGAGTGCTCTCATGACGTGCCAGGACAGCGGTATACCAGAGCACAGGGAAATGACAGCTATTAATTGTAGCATTCAGACTCTGGACTGTCTGATTTAATTGATTTATGAGTATTATTTTGAAAAAAAAAAGAGAGTTGCTGTATATTATATGGCTGAAAACGGCTTTCAAACAAACAAAAAAAAACCCTAAATCCCAACAACCAAGGCTTGTTATTTAGATCAAAACAAGAGAGATGAGCAGTGAATGTGCTAAAAACTGTTAGTCTGTGGTATAGGGTTTTTTATCAGAATCTAAATATTTGCCTCAAATATTTAAGTGAATCTCTTTCCATACATACTATCTGAGAAATGGTTGAAAAACCATGTAGCTGATTTTGTGCCTTCTGCTCAATTGCATTGTTTGCTGAAGATATGACTTCAAGAATAATTTTTTAAAGTGAGACTTTACATCTGTTTTGCTTTATAAGATTTATAAAGGTGTTGAAAACCATGGTGTTCAAGACATATCTGAAGAAAGGTCATCCTTGTGAAGGAGACAGACCTCAAAATACCCTGTTGAAAGCAGATAGCTAGAGAACATAGAAAGCAGTCAGTCTTTCTAAAGTACCATACAGACTACCTACAATAGTCACAATATGTTTAAAAACTTTTTAAATGCAGAAAATTCTCTTTATTTCTATTGTGATCACTCTCTTTCAGGTCCGTGTCATTTTGCTGAATTGGTGTGCTTGGTTTTTAAGAATGAAAAAACCTGGAGAAAACATAAAGCCCCTCTCTTGCAAATATAGCTATCCCAAACACCATCTCAGCATAAACAGCATGGAGATGAATGTCCTTCCTGGGCACCAGTCTAGCAGCGGCAACAGGATCTACAGCTACCACACAACGGATAATCCATGCTGCCCCCAGAAGAATGATCTGGGTAGCAAGAGTGGAAAGTTTCCTTGCACCTTACCAGAAGATATTGAACTTGCTCAGAGGAAAGCTTTAGCAGATATTGTTCCAGTGATTGTGAAGATCCTGGAGGAAGTTCAGTTCATAGCAATGCGCTTCAGGAAACAAGATGAGGGTGAAGAGATCTGCAGTGAGTGGAAGTTTGCAGCAGCTGTCATAGACAGATTATGCCTGGTTGCATTTACCCTTTTTGCCATCATTTGCACATTTACAATACTCATGTCTGCTCCAAATTTCATAGAAGCTGTTTCAAAAGATTTTGCATAAGGATTTCAAAGAAAAGCACAATAATTTTGCTAGATAATTGAACTCAAATAGAGAAGTGTACTTATATGTGCTAACATACACAGAAGGGGATGAAAACCATTTCAGGAGGTAATTATTCCTGATGTTAGTGATTGCAGTTACTGAATAGTAAACATTGAGTTGTTACTATTTCATAGATTAGTGCCATGTGTGATTATGTCATGACCTGTCAGAAACGATAGACAAGAATTCAAACCTGCAATATATTTATTACAAGTTAACACTAGTATCAATGTGTTACTACGAATCTGTGAATTTTTATATGTTGTTAGTAATTTAAATGATCACTGATGGCTACAAGCTTTACAGCATTTTGTTGTTTTCAGTATATTTGTGTTTTATCAGTTTTGTTTAGTTTGGCTGTGACATTCACTACTCAGATTTGACAGAAGTATCTCTGCTGTCTTATGATGATCTATATCGTATTTAGGAAAATAAACCGTTATCACATTAGCTCTTAGTAGTGCTGTGACTGGAATGTTTTGTCAGTAAATATGTCATCAGGATGCATTTTTAGCAGAATATTACTGTTTGGAAAAAAAAAAGGGCATTGTTGAAAGAAAGACGTCCATTCTCCATGCTGACTGTCATGGAGAGCATGTATCTTTGATGGTGCCTTCTTAGATGCTTAACTGTTGCTGTCATGTTGAAACTCAATTTGAAATATCTCTTGGGACACAGCTGCCAACCTAATACTGACTAACTCTGTGTAATTAGGACAAAAAATCTTAGCTCTGAATAATCTGTAGGAAATTTTCCACTGATTTCATTTGGCTCAGATTTCATATTTAGTCTATACCACTGAAGTAGTATTTTTTGAAAATTCTGTTAGCACAGTCAGTCCACTTTCCAATTTGGTCAGTATGGCTTTGTTAAAAGGAGTGTGTAAAAGACTAATTTTCTTTTGCTAAGTTTTAATGTAGCAATGTCCATGAGTAGTTTAACATAATTATATATTAATAAAAAATGATCCAGTTATGTCACTTCTCTGGAAGATAAGGGCAAAAAAAGTGCTATTCTCAATAGTAACTTCTTTCCACCCACTACTGTGGATGGGAATAACACCTCTGTTGGTATGATTTTATTTTGCCTACTGATCACAGCAAAGCTACAAAAGGATGTGGTCTACCATAGACACCTTTGCCCTTCGGGCTAACACAACACTTCTCTGAATGTTCACTAAAACAAGACAATACCTATTCTCTGTCTGGCTTCCAACTTGTTGCTCTTCCAGTGTTAGGGTACCAAAATGAACACTCATCTTATCTCTGTTATTGCATCCTTCCCACCATCAGTGTTGGAGAGAAAGAAGCAGATCAGGGCACTATTTCTGAAAGGAAAGTATTTCCATCTAAAAGGTGATAGTGAATTCCACAGACTGATAGAATATGCAACTATTTCTTTTAGGAAGAGATGCTTGAGCTTTTGCTGCTATTGGTCTTCATTAGGTGGCAATGCCTCCTTTAAGTAGAGACTTCACTGTAATGAGTGTTACTTCTTTAGCTGCAAGATTAGAGCATCACACCAATGGATTCATCACATTGCTTGGACTTTAAAAAGCTCTTGAAGTCCTGACCACAGTGACTTGTTTTGTATTTTGTATTTTGTATTACAGTTACTTCCAATCAACTGCAGCTCAAATGAATGACAAAGTCATATAGTAACAGCCTCTACTGAAAATTCAACCCATATTTCAGAGAAATCTTGTTCTCCTATGTAGGAGAATTAGTGTTCTAGGTAGCTCTTTCTGAGGCTGCAGGAGAAAACTCCCATGTTATCTACATTTCTCTCATGCTCATTTTGCAGCTTCTACTTGCAAAATTTACCTTGCTGATGTGCAGAATGTAATTCAAGAGGGATTTGTTTGCTAGAACATCTAACTGAATGAGAAAATTGCTCTGGGGTTTAGACTAGTGATACCAGATGGCTCTTGGACAGCAACTCATTGTAATTAATTGCTTTAGGTATGAGGACAAATGATAGATCTAAATATACAATAACTTTTGCCACTTTTGATGAAGGCTGCTAAATGAACTTTAGAGTTTCATCAAGGACCCCTAATATTTGTACTTGAAAATCTCAATTTTTATAGGTAATCTGCAGTGACAGGTTAAGAAGAAGAAAGCTAACATTAAAGCACACAGTTACAATAACTTAGCTTCGTAATGCAAAGCATATTTCCTTAAGTGAAACACAGAGCTCTTTATAAGAGTATTTTTAACTGCATGCACACACATTAGGATCAGAAGGAGGATGGAAACCATCTGAAGACAAAAGCAGAAAATTAATTTGAATAACTTTTTTTTTTTTTATAAAATCCAGTGCAAATAAAAAATCCCGTTTACAGATTACTACCTTATGCTGTTAGAGTGCCAGGGCTGGGTTGTCTCTTAAACATCCTAAAACTCAAATTGTGTTAGTAGTATGCACTTTAGAAATCCTTAGACTAGACTGAAACTGCTTGCTGTATGCTTTTTCAGATGACAAAATAAGACAGACCCTTTTGATAGCAAGTTGTCATTTGATCTTCTGGAAGATAACAACGCTGTTACCACAAAATGTATAGAATGACCTAGAGTCAGAGAAAAATGGCAAAGAAAAATGGTTATTGCACTGAGCACCACACAACAAAGTGCAAACGCATTTAAGATTTTCCTGAGAATGACAGTACACTTGGAAAGACTGATGTATACAGTGATTCACAGCTCTTCATGCCATCATTAATTAGGGTCACAGAGTATCTGTCAAGGCATTACATAATTCTAAAAGAAGGAAAAAAAATCCAAAATCCATTACAAAAGATAAATGCAAACATGAAATTAACCCATAATATCCTTTACAAAATCCAGGCACTTAAATGTTTAATGTTACTTAAAGGATGATGGTCTTACTCCCATTAGGTAACATGGAAATAAGATAGTAAAGGTTTATGTCCCCAGAAGTACCTGATTTCCCTGAAGGCACGATAGGCTTCTGGTATGGAAGTATTCAGCATATCTGTCCTGTTTTTGGTTTTTTTTTGTTTTTTTTTTAATCATATGCAAAGAATTGTAGATATCATCAAACATAATTTTAACTTTGGCACATGGGTTACCATTTTTTTGAAGCATTTATAGCTGTCTTGACTCAAATACATACATATACTTGAAAGAACGAATTTTCCATTCTTGTTACAATATTTTAACCAACCTTGAAAACTTGGTGTTTTATCTGCCACCATGAGAAATACAGCTGTATAACTCACAGCAGTGAATACCAAGGATTTCTTTGCTACAGAAAAGATATGTAGCTCTTTCATTCAATACTATCTTTTTGATAGTGACTATAATAAAGGAGGATCATGAACCCATTTTCTTATTTTAAATTACCCTGTGCTCTGGCTAAGAAGATGATATAAGTCTGATTAAAGTCAATGAAGAACAGGATTAATCTGGGATTTTAAACAATAAGAGTATCAAAATTCCCATACAAATAACTGGACATGAAACTGATTGAAATCTCTTTCCTTTTGAAAATCTCCCCATGACAGAACTTGGAAGAAAACTCTGTAAGTCTATAAAAAAACTCAGTGGGAGCTGAGTTTTGCTTCATTCTGCTTGAAAGACTTACTCTTCTCAGAACTATATATCAATATTGCAATTTTCAGCAAAATGAGGGTTTCTTAGTCTTTTTTTTTCTTGATGACATAGAGACTATGAGAGAAAAGACACAACACCATATGAAATGCCAAATATTAATTTAATAAGAAAGCATATGGTCAGAAAGTTGTCTCTCTCTCGTTGAGCTTCTTGTTAAGGCTACTAACGGTCTATACAGGTCTTGCACAGACAAGGGTAGAAGTGTCTGTTGGAATATGTTTGATACCATAGCTGTTAAAGCTAGACTCCATCACAATTGCTTTCCATCACTATTTAAGATGGTCATCAGATCTCCAACTACTTATCAAGTCTATTGAATCATACAAATCATTCAATCTCTTTTCCCAGTATGGGACCAAGAGCAGCTGTGTCTCAAGAACTTTCAACAGATCCTTAGTCCTAAATCTCCAATACCAGAGAATTCAGTTTCCCTAATATCTCACTGACATACTTTATCACTGCTTGTTAGCCTCTAGCATAGAAATGAATCTTCTAGACTCAATCACTTAAAAAAAATTAGCTTTCATATAAGACAAAATGTCAGGATTGTTAGCTGGCTCAGTACCAGTAAAAAAGTTTTTATTGTGATAATTAATATCAATAAACTTCCCAATGATCATCCGTCATGCCATAGTTATTTTAATATTGGGAAGATCTCGATCACACCACAGTTATGTTTGTGGAGGAAAGTTTCCTTAGACTTCAACACTTAAATTATTTTGTGAACAGAAACTTCCTAGTTGTTATGCAGACTATCAGCATTTTGCTTCTGTAGATTTTTATTTAATATAAGAAATTGGAGAAGACCTTCCCAAGTAAAATGTACTTTTCATAGAAGCATAGAATGGCAGGGCTGGAAGGGACCTTTAGAGATCATCTAGTCCAACCCCCCTGCAGAAGCAGGTCCACCTAGATCAGGTCACACAGGAACATGTCCAGGCGGGTCTTGAGGACCTCCAAGGAAGGAGACTACATGTCCTCCCTGGGCAGCCTGTGCCAGGGTTCCCTCATCCTCACAGTAAAATAGTTTTTTCTTATATTTAAGTGGAACTTTTTGTTTTCCAGCTTCGTCCCATTACCCCTTGTCCTGTTGCTAGCTACAACAGAAAAAAAAGGGATGCCCCAATCTCCTGATATCCACCATTTAGATATTTCTAAATATTAATGAAATCCCCCCTCAGTCTCATATTCTCTGGACTAAACAGCCCCAGTTCCCACAGTCTTTCCTCATAAGGAAGATGTTCCAGTTCCCTGATCATCTCGATGGCCCTGCACTGGACTCTCTCTAGAAGTTCCCTGTCCCTCTTGAGCTGAGGAACCCAGATCTAGACACAGGACTCCAGATGAGGCCTCACTAGGGCAGAGGAGAGGGGGAGCAGAATCTCCCCCGACCTGCTGGCCACACTCTTCTTGATGCATCCCAGGATGTCATTGGCCTTCTTGGCCATGAAGGCACATTGCTGGCTCATGGTTAGTTTATTGTCAACCAGGACTCCCACGTCTCTGTCTGCAGAGCTGCTCTCCAGAAGGTCAATCCCCAGAACAAGAACTGGCCCCAGAACAAGACTGGCCCCAGAATCCATCCCTGTGAAACTCCACTGGCCACAGGCCTCAAACTTGATTCTGTGCCATTGATCACCACCCTCTGGGCTCTGTCATTCAGCCAGCTTTTGATCCACCTCATTGTCTACTCATCCAAGCCACACTGCCTGAGCTTTCTGATGAGGATGTTATGGGAGACAGTGTCAAAAGCCTTGCTGAAGTCAAGGTAGATGACATCTGCTCCTCTCCCCTCATCTAGCCAGCTGGTTATTCACTCATAGAAGGCTCTCGGGTTGGTATTTTTGACAATATCCAGATAGACTTGTCTAACTAAAGGAAAATATGGCAAGATAAGTGTTTGAACAAAAGACAGAATGCTAGGGAAAAAAAATGCAGTAATTCTGATGGTAAACTCCAAAAAGACCTATTATTGTAGAATGGACGACTTTAAAAGATTAACATTTTCAAGATGCATGCTTATATCATACAAGCATCATATCTTTGAAGTTTTTTTTAAACCATTTATCAAACTGAGTGGGTTCTAAATTTCAGACCAAGGCTGGGAATATGGCAGTGTGGCTTTGGGAGTATTTATGTAGAAAATTCATTTTATTGAAAAAAATTTGCATTCATACAAATATAATTTCTCTCACACAATGCACTAAATTCTGAATTTCACTTATGTCTCACCCTCACCTTGTTGCTGACAAGACCCAATGTGTAGCTGCTCACTGAGTACAGCTCACAGAGGAGAGGTCAGGAGAGGTGTTTAATGCAGAAGATGTGGGTCTCACGTCTACTTTTGCCTTTTATCACGTGCTTGGTAGTTGAAAGAGTCACACTGTCACAGATCACTTTGTATCCTATTAAGTTTGTTATTGGTATTAATTTCTTTGTTGTTTGAGACAGTTTACTACCAGTGAATGCAGTTAGTATACTTACATATAACTTTTGTCATCATCACCTCTAAAGCAGCATTGATAAGATTTGATGTATCTTACCTGTTTGCTTCCTTGATTTTACATATTTGTGGAGTTTCATTAAAACCAGTACTACAGGAAGAGCATACAGCCACAGTCCATTCACCAAGTTTTGTCCCTGGATTATTTGCCTAGGATAACTCGCTGTAGGGAAAATGGATCTTGAAACAAAACCATTTGTGTCCTTGCTTGTGCTTTAGAAATGCCTGATGAGTAGTCAGCCCAGTGTCTCAGGCTCCTTAGAATAATGCACAGTAGCGACTTTAGTCACAACATCCAGAGATGTAACACCAGGGAAACAGCTAGGCTGTTTTGAGAGCGAGGTCTAGTATGTGTATGTCTCACCGATAAACGAATTTACTTTGGAAACACTTACAACACAGTTCTTGCCTAGGTGAGGCTTCTCCTGTAACCCATCATCCCAAGGACTTGCAAGTCAAAACCACCCCTTGAATTGATACACCATCTTCAGGACAAGGCCACTGATGAGAACATCAAAAAGTGAAAACAAAAATAAACAAACAAAAAAAAAAAAAAACCAAAAAAAAACAAAAAACAAAAAAGCCCAAAGTTCATGAGGGAAAGGAAGAGGTCAAAGCTACACAAATCCTAAAAGCAGATTTACAAAATGATTCCAAAGTTCTTTTTAGTTAGCAATAGTTCTGATGAAAAACTCTCTATAGTTTTTTATGAGTTCTAAAGAAAACATATAATCTGAAGTTAAGAATTTATTTTTAATTGCCTAGTACTGTCAATTTTATTTTATGAAGAAAAATTACTNGTCTGTAAAGCCATGAGAACTATGCAAAATGGCAGCTGCTGGCTCATTTTATCCTCTTTGCTAGGGGAAATTAAAAAGAGGCATCCTGTCAGAAGAAGAAGACAACTAACACCCATGACTCAGAACTCTGTGGCAAACAAATGTATTTTCTTATAGGATATCGGATTTTGTTGTTGTATTTTGGTTTGGTTTTCTTTTAATTTTTTTCTTTTTTCCTCTTAAAAAATCCCTGTTGAAAAGAAAAACTAAAGAACCAAAAATACTTTTGGCAACTTTTGTTTTTTAATCCTAGACCATAAAACCTGAGCATTTTAGTTAATGTTAGTTGCAAACTTTAACACTGTGTACTTGAATCGTATTTACAAAACTTTCTTGCTTAAATTCAGCACAAGTGAAGCACTTTAAAACCAACCACAGTGGGGTGCTTGACATACCTTTTTAATCCAGCAGCCAACTTCTACGAGGATCGATAGTATCTATGGTCTGACTATGCCTTCTGAAATTGATATTTGTTTCTACAGCTTTGCAAGTAATAGTCCTTAATGAATTAACAGATTGCATGGTATGTGTTGAAAAGTATTGAGAACATAAAACATAACCGATTCATAAACATAATGTGAATTCTACACATGGCCAGAGTATTTTATGACATAGTTTCTCAGCACTCTGTGTCTTAAGTGTCTTGTGTCTTCACAAGAAAGTCAGAGGCGATAACACTAAGTTTTTTGCCAGCCCTGAAAGCTTCCAATTTTACGACCATGTGCAATCAAACGTCAAACTCTCCTTGCAGGAGTGTGCCAAATAGCACAGTCACACAATGATAAGTAGAAGAAAGTGCAAGTGACAAAAGGGATGTTTTTACATTATTTTAGTGACAAGATGGGCAAGATTCTGAATAAGAGAAGTTTAGGTTTTAGGACTGTGTAGCACAGAGAGTTTCACACGCTTGCCCTGCTCCAAGCACAACATTTTAAATACCCTCTGTGTCAAATATCCCTTGGCTGTTCTTTGAAGATGTGTTCACTCATCTCTGCCAGATTTCTGCTTCTGCTGAATGTAAAGTGAATGTGACTTGGAATTAAATGACCCAGCATGCTTCAGCACAAACATCAGCAGAAAAGATTGCCATCAGCAGGGGATGTTTGAAAGGCAAGAAATTTGTGGTAATGAGGAGGACAGCTAGACACAGGTCTCTCTAATTATCTTAAAGTAACATCAGCATAAAGTGGAATACCGCAGCCACAAGCCTGCTAGACCACACATTTGGGAAAGTGCCATTAAACACATGCTTTTCAAAGAGGAAAAGAAAGCATTAGCCTCAGATAGCTGAAGAGCTTGAGCTGATCTTAGAGATTGGCGCAGTACAGTGCAGAAAGGCTCAAGCCTCTCCCTGACAAGCAGCAGTGGCAAAGTCTATCTGTAATGAAGTGACCATAACCCCCCGTCCTCCATCCCCTACACCACTGTGGGGGAAGGAAGAACAGTCCCAGGAAGAGGGAGAGGTGAGGGGAGGTGTTTTAAGATTCAGGTTTACTTCTCATTTTCCCTGTTTTGTTTTGATTGTTCCTTAACAGATCAAACCATTTATCCCCAAGCTGATTCTGTTTTGCCCATGATGTTAATTGCTGAGTGATCTCGACTCAGGAATATCATGTTATATTTCTCTCTCCTGTGTCCAGTTGTCATGGTTTGACTTGACAGCTTTTTCTGGTAATGAGGAAGCAGCTGTAAAGATGGTTCCTGTAAAAAGTTGCTCGAATCCCTCCCCAGCTCTCAGCCAGAACCACTTCTGGGGCTGAGCCAATTAGACGCCTCCAGAATCACTTTTTAAGAAGCTGGAAGAGAAGGCTTCTTCCTGTTTCTTCTTCTTCTGTCCCTTCTTGTTTTCCAGCTGCTGGTGGTGCAAGGAGCGGGAAGAGAGAAAAAAGCAACCATTAGAACTCCAAAGTCAGTAAGGGAGGACAGTAGGAGAGCAGAGACTCCCCTGCACCTGCAGAGACAAGTGGTGAAGCCAAGATTTGTTTGCATTTTGTTAAAAACCCTGCATCAGGGTCAGTGACTCACTTCATTAAAGACCCCACATCAGGGGCAGTAATTCTCTTCATTAAGACCCCATGCCAGGGTCAGTGACTATGACTGGAGGAGGCTGTGTCCTGTGGGAGGGACACCATATTTACAGAAGCTGTAATTATGGGTAAGAACCCACTCCAAAGAGGCTCATTAAAATTATGCCCAGAAGAGATGGTGTCTCGTATGAGGGACCCTGTATCAGTAGAAGCCACAGCTGCTGGGAACAACCCACACCAGAGAGGTTCATTAAGGACTGTGTCCCGGGGTGGGGAGACCCCATGTTGGAGCAGGGGAAGAATGCCAGGAGTCACCCTCATCTGAGAATAAAGAAGTGTCGGAGCCCATCTGTGAGAGACAGACCACATCCCCCATTCCCTGCCCCCCTGCGCTGTTGAGGAGGAAGGAGGTAGAGATATCGGGAGCAGTGAGCTGGACCCAGGAAGAAAGGAGGGATGGGGGAGAGAAATCTTAAAGTGCTGGTTGTAATTAATCCTGCTCCCTTTTTGCTTTTTGTTCTGTTTCTTGTAGGTAGTAGAATAAACTTTCCTACTTTCCTCTCTAAGTCAAGTACTGGAGTTTGTTTTGCCTGGAACCATAATTGGCAGTGAGCCCTCCCTGCCCTTGTCTCAATCCACAACAACTTGGCTTATCTTTTTACTCCCATTTCGCTGGGGCCTCTGCCATCCTAATGAGGGTGAGGTGAATGGGGGACACCAAGTGAGAGACTGTCGTGGTGCTTCTGTGCTGACTGGACCAAACCACAACACCAGTTTAAGAGGATGAGTGATAAAATGACCAGCCAGGGCTAAAACCACCACAGTCTACTGTGTTAATTTTCAATTTTAATGCCAAATTACCTTTGGAGAAAGGACTACACAGTAAATTTGGGCCAGTTTCTTCTTTCATATCTCTGACCAGCTCCCATAGTTAAAGCTGAGAAAGATCAGGTTCAGTGTGAAATTCCTGTGCCATCTAGAAAGTCTGTCCTGAGAACAAGATCTTGTACCCAGCTTCCTAAAGGCTGCAAAGGATATGCTGCATTGGCCCACAGAGCAGCAACCTGATTGTGAAAAGAAACAAAGGCTTTAGATGTTCTCTGTCTTTTCTGATATAAATAGAAACCTAACAACATCTTTTTGAGGATTTTGAAAGAGCTCTACTCTCAAGAATTTAAGATATTGTCAAAGAATCAGTAGTGAACCTCTCATTCCTCATTTGTAGCTATGTTTTTGTTATGGTTGTGACTATCGGATACTAACATGCTTTTTTAATGCATAAAACCAGTGTCAGCTATTGAGATTTGGATATTTGTGCGAGGATATCAATAGCAAGAGCAGGCAGATTACACCATGGGTAACTAAGATTGCCATTTGTGCCTTTGAGAAACTAGGGATCAATGATAAACATTCGTAAAACATTAAAGATTCCTGTGAACTTGGCAGAGTTCAGTAGAGAGAGAAAGACTGAGAGAGCAAGATCTTTTGTAAGAAATGTCTTTCCCACAGTTACTGGGGATGCATATAACCCTGTGCAACACTACAGGCTTGGGGCAGAGTGGCTGGAAAGCTATCCAGCAGAAAATGACCTGGGGGTGTTCATTGACAGCTGTTCGAATATGAGCCAGCAGTGTGCTCAGGTGGCCAAGAGGGACAATGACATCCTGTCCTGTATCAAAACCAGTGTGACCAGCAGGACCAGGGAGGTGATTGCCCCTTGTACTTGGTGAGTCCACATCTGAAATACTGTTTCCACTTCTGGGCCCGTCACTACAAGAAGGACACAGAGCTGCTGGAGCATGTTCAGAGATGGACAACGAAGGTGCTGAAGGGTCTGGAGAACAGGTCTGATGAGGACTGGATGAGGAAACTGGAGGAGGCTGAGAAGAGACAGTGTCACACTGTCTGCAACTACCTGAAAGCAGGTTGTAGCCATGTGGAGGTCAGTTTCTTCTCTCTAGTAATGAATAATAGGACCCAAGGAAATGGGATCAAGTTGCACCAGGGGAGGTTTGGATTGGACATTAAGAAGATCTTTTTCACTGTAAGGGTTATTAAGCCCTTACAGTGTCACCATCCCTGGAAATATTCAAAAGATGCATAAATGAGGTGCTGAGGTATATGGTTTAGTTTAGTCTTGGGCTTGGTAGTGTGAGGTTAGTGGTTGGACTCAATGATCTTAAAAATCTTTTCCAACCAGAATGATTCTATGATTCTATGTCAGGACCTGTAGCTCATCTGCACATAAAAATTAACTAATCTTTCAAAACCGGCTGAGATAAAAAAAAAAACTGTATATCTGCCCATGATTTTCTTCCATGACTTTTAAAGGATGAAAGTGGTAGGCATTGTGATTAATTAGACAGTAACAACTTTGTAATTTTAGACATTTTTAATACCCTATAGTGCCTTTTATCAGTACTTTTATTATTAATTTTGGACAAAGGCTTCATTCCCACAGACACATTAAAGGTGGCTGGCTTTTTTCTCAACCAGCTTTGTGTGGTTCAGTGATCATATGTTTTCTGTAACATATTGGTAGAGGCCTCTTGGCAAGATGACAAAGGGTTTTGCTCTCACACAGACTGTGTAGTTCCTCTCAGCTGCAATATGTATTTCCAGATGGCACAACTGAATTCCGTCTGATGGAATTCCCAAATACACAAATGTGACAATTGAAATGGGGAATTTGGCAGAACCAGGTCTTCAGGGTTCAATGTTCATCATGGACAGCATCTTGCCATACTGTTCCCCAATTTTAAAGGGCAGGGGATGAATAAGTTATTACATCTTTCTAAAAGTACAAGATACTAGCTCAAGATACAGCAAGAACTCTGTGGTGTGCTCCTCTGCATCAGCTCACTCAGACCTCTGTATTATCTTCACCTCAGAGTTAATGTTATGGCAGATACCTGACATAGAAGTAATAATCTGTAGCACAGTGAATATCTTAAGAAGAGGGCACATCTTCTGAGAGTTTAGCGGTGGCTCACAATGCTCACAAAACACTGCACCCTCAGGGCAGTGACTAGTTCTCGTGACTGACATCAGGCTTTATTCATAACCAAGCTCAACACCAATATCATTGAGTACCTGCAAACCTCCTAAGGAGTAAAAGTGAAAGTTTCCAACAGGAAAATATATTGAGAAATTGCACATACCATAAAGTGATGAACTGTGGTTAAATCTGTTTTCCTTTCCAGCCATTCTTTCTAGAACTTTTCTGTGTTCATGAAATGGTCTTAAAAGTAAGGCTAAAAAATATTAGTAGTAGCTGTATTTTTTTTTTTGTTTTATTTTATTCTTCTCCCCACAAATATAGAACACATTTCTTCTGTGACTGCAGTGTTGGATTTGATGCTAGCTTCAGTGCTGCTCTGTGTTTGTACTTAACATGGAGAAGCAGATGAAAAAGACTCTACCATGGTGACCTGTTGTGAAGGTCTAATGGAGATGGGCCCTCCTCCTGATGGACAGATCCAGAGCTGCCTGTTACAGACTGACTGACAAAAGGGGTGGAGGAGAAGGGAAAAAAGAAATCTTTCTATAGTGTGCTAGAAAACCACAGCTGAAACGCGTACAAAGGCATAGATACTGTACTTTTGGCTGGTCCTGCATTTGTGGTGAGTGAAGTTTCTAGGTAAAGATATAGCTCACTCCAAAATTTAGTTCTGCTGTTCTCCACCAACTTTCTACTTGCCCTCAGCTATCTAGCAAAACAATAACTACACAGGAAAAATATATTTCCTGAATTTCATTGCCAGGAATTAATATGCCATATGTTTTTTTTTTTTTAATTCTGCACGTCTGTTCCATTGAATACTATTTAAATTTAAGACAGATACTCAAAATTAAAGTGTCTATTACTACTTTATGCTGATCATTTTAACAACAGTTTTCACTGTTTCATACATAATGAAGCCTATTCTTTTCAGTATGTTTCTAATTTTACCATTAAACTCCTTACATATATGACCAAATGAAACTTTAAACACTAAGAAATGAGTTGAAACTTTAATGCTTCTCTTGAATTACGTTTGTAATAAATGTTATAAAATATTTTTTCAATGTCAGAGGAATGAAGTTTATGTTTAAATGTTGTACTCTTTGTCTTCCCACATTTCTAGGGGGAGGTATCTTCTTTATTTTTCTAGTACTGCAGTTTATTGCTATAGAAGTCTGGTTTTTAAAATTAATATTGTATTATGAATGCAATTATAAACTTTACTCCTGAACAGAGAGCTGTGATGCTAGTGAGTTGAACTGGTTCAAAAACTGCTTCTAAAAGTTGAGATTGATATAATCTTCACAAAGGAACAGATATGTGTCTTGTTATCTGATAGATATAGAAGAGAAATTTAAAGAATCAGAAATCTTGTAGAAACTCACAGATAAATGCTAATAATATTATGCACAGAGTAGGTTATTCAGAATGATCCAGGGAGTTTTAACACACGTGTTTTTCTGAACTCACAGGTTGTCATTATTAAACACACAGAAGTACACAAAGAAAAGAATTTAAATTTTTTCTTATGTGCTTAGCTGCACACTGTCAGTCTGAAGAGCTTTCAAATGAAACAGAACAGGTATATGAAGAAGGGATATAATTGTTTCTGATGAGCAGAAGCACAGATGAAAAGAGATCAAATGACTTATGACTTATCTGTGGCACAATCAAGAATTCCACAAAATCACTGTAGTTCTTCCCCAAATAATATAGACTGACAGTTTTTTCCTTCTCATTTATGCATCCCTTAGTTTGTACTGAAAATCTCAAGCTTCCTTATCTATTTCTAAGCATATAAAATTATTTTTGTTCAGTTGCTATAAATGTCATGCTTAAGCAGCTTTTAGAGGATTAGTGGGGTACCCTTAGGACAAATGAATGAGATTTAACAAATATAATGTTAAGAACGTGGATCTGAACAGCCTCTTAGTATTCCTTTAAAGTGTCCCTTTGTGAAATCAGAAAGTATAAAACCACTAGAGCACAAAAAGTGATTGATCTGTGCAAAACCATGAATATGTTAGTATATAACATACAATCTATAAATAGTAAGAAATCGTTAATAGATGAGTTGATAAGAAATGTGTTGAAGAAAGCATCAAAGAATCCTGTGTTACATACCTACATAAGAGAAGCCAGATTGAATGGGCCATTCCTCATTATTTCTGCTTAACAAACTGTGATAGTTAATCAAATTTGCCCTTTAAGCTACAAAGTATAATTTAACATAATTAGTTTAGAAATGTACCTAAGAAACCTACAAATCCAAATACTAAATTGACATTCCCATGCCTCTGAGAACTTCTGGACCAACAGTCAGACAAATGTTTCAATGCATTCAAATCTTGGAAAGTGCCATCCACACAGGCAAAATACACACTTATTGCAGAAATACATTTATGTATGACGTACATATTAAAATGTTTTCTCTTAAAAAGGTAAAAATAAGATATCAAGCTATATAAAAAAACTATTATCAATATAAACCAAGAGTTGTCTTGAAATATCTGAAGACATCTGAAGAAAGCGTCTATAGATTGATCCTTAGAATTGCACAAGGATGACAAACTTTGTAATAGGCCGTGCCATACCAGGCCTTAACATCCTTGAATCAGAACAAACAGTGTTTAAAAAACCCCCAAAGTTCAGGAATGTGTTTTTGAAATAGAATATTTCCCCTCTCTTTTTACATCAGAAGAGATGTTACGCGTTTTTTTTTTTGTTATGAACACAGAAGTGCTTTCATATCATAATCAGTTCCCTTCCTTCCCCAGTTGTTAAAGTATAAACTAACAGTATTAGAAAATATCTGTTAAGAAAATATTATGTAATAATGAGTTTTCAACATCATATATAAACACCTGATTTGACTACGGCCACTGTTGCAGCTGTGTATATATATATCCTTTCTTTGCCCCATTACCACGAGGAAGAAAAACTAATTTTTCCCATCTACTTGCACAAGTGCCCCATTTGAAGCTGGAACACAAAAAGTTCAATTTAAATATAAGAAAAAACTATTTAACTGTGAGAGTGAGGGAGTCCTGGCACAGGCTGCCCAGGGAGGGTATGGAGTCTCCTTCCTTGGAGGTCTTCAAGAACTGCCTGGACATGTTCCTATGTGACCTGATCTAGGTGGACCTGCTTCTGCAGAGGGGTTGGACTAGATGAGCTCTAAAGGTCCCTTCCAACCCTATTGTTCTGTGATTCTATGATTTCCAATGTAAACAGAATCAATGCATCTGCAAAACAAACATTTTTATTTCTTGCAAACTCAAATCTCTGGTCTTTAGTGTAATCATCAACATTCTTAAACTGCTGTCTAAATTTCAGATAATGACTGTATAAAAAATGGGTTTCAAGTTCTATACATAAATACTAGCTTATTGGTAAGAGATAAATAAAACTTATTTGACATAAAAAACTAAAACTAATGTTACTGTTTTATCACATATGTCTCTACCAAAGACATCAAAAAGCATGTTCCTTCATCTTCACAAATGAAAAGCAGGAACATTTTCAAGGGAATAAGAAAAAGAGGACAGGTACTATTATGTGCTCTGATTTTTATTTCAAGCAGCAAATATCTATCACATGGTAAAAAAGAGGTCACAGTTAATAAAGAAGTGAATATGAGAAGGCTAAAGGAATGTTATATCTATATATTTAATAGAATTAATCTGTTTCCAAGAGCAATGCTAGAAGCAGAATGAAAACCAAGCCAAGAAATCTTCATACAGTTTGCAGTGAATCAATACACAGAAACTTTGCAGTTTGTCTTCAGGTGTTGATACATCTTGGGTGTTAATTCAGTGTTAGCTTGTGGTTTTGCTTTTCTACACAACTTTTTTTTTTCTAGCCTTAGTAGTGTTTCCATTTTTCAGGGTCCAACAATTAATGAAAAAACAGATTAACAGAATTGCTATTCTTATAGATGTAACATCTCTCTGAAATTCTATGCCTAGGAACAAAGGCTACCTTTTTTCTTTTTTCTTTAGACTAGTTTAGGAGTTAGGACTACAAAATCTCAAAGTAACACAGTTGAAACATGCAAACATGAAATTAATTAGTCATGTTTCAAAAGCGAAAGGGACAGAAGAAAAGGAACAAACAAATGCTAAATTTTAAGGTCTGAATTGAGGAGACAATAAATTCTGCACAAAAAAAACCCCACCTCATTCAAAGAATCAAACATTCACGTGCTTTCTCTAATTTAGTATAAACTTTATCAAAAGCATTGTAATGTTGATGTCAAAATAAAATCAGTCATCTGTAATGAAACATTTATTCTCTGATGATGAACAAACAAAGCTTTAGCAACTCAGGCTACATTTTGCAAAACAAAAAGGATTTTGCAAAGGAGGAATGATTGAAAGCACTTTTTTCATTTCAGCAAATATATAAGTCTTAACCTTCACCTTTGTAAAAGAGTTCAGAACAATATGTCAGTTTTGGTTTGCATTTCTCTGTATAGAGAAGATAACTAATATAAAATACGCAAGACTGGACAGAAATAGAACTTTGTCATACTCAGGTATTTGTTTTTTAAAGTATTTCTGTTAGTAAAAAAGCAATTTCAGTGTAATGGAAATACAGAGAAATTACAGGGCTTTTGATAAATACAAGATTATATGAAAAGGTATAAACCACAACAAAATAGATTCGGAGAAAATACTTTAATATTTCAACAGAAATCCAGGAGACGTATTTGACTCGAAGGTCTGTCTCATCAGATAAATGTGCATTGCTCCAAATCTTTGCAGCTATTTTTATGTGTTCTAGTAAATTCCCTTATGTCACATCCCAACATCCTCTTACTACCATAAGTTTCCAAGTTTGTTTCCTGTGCTTGATACAATGCAAGGCAAAACCTATTAAACACAGCTATTCAGGATCATTACATGATTTTTTTCACAATTAAAAATTTACTGGTTAAAATTACGATTTGTTTAAAAGATAATTAACTGAGAATCTAGAAAAAATCATGTAAGTATCCACAACAGTGATACTCTGTGAATTACAGAAAACTTTTCATTACTGCAAAGAATGCTGCTGCAGAGAAAATGTAGTCTTACATTTGCTATAAGTTACTAAATATTTGTCAACTTGACAGTTTGAAGGATTATTTCCTTCATTGTTGAAGAAGAACTTGAAAATCTTTGATATAAAAATTTTTATCTCAGTATAAAACAATGTATAAAATTATGCCAAAAAAAAATACCACAGTATTTATTTTGTGGTAAATACCACAATATTTACCACAGTAAATACCACAATAACTAAAAATGTAGTCTACGGTGAATTGTACCCCTGAGGGAGGAAAAACACACTCATCAAGGCAACATAATGAACAAAAAAGAAAATGGAAGCATTATTTGTGTTAGGAAACATGATGCATTCTGCAAAATAATAATTCTTTGATTACTAACATCTGGAGGATTAATTTTGAAAGTATGCTGAATAACGACACCTGGTAGAGAAATTAGGAACAAGAATATGGTGAAAATAGGTATGCAGAAAGAACAGTTTGCATAAACACTTCATAAACGTAAAACTATAAACATAAAAAAAGGCCAAATAACCTTTGGTCAGTGTCATGGTCTGGCAAGGAGCAGCTTTTGCCTGGT
>WBNH01010149.1:0-26878 GCA_013401255.1 Urocolius indicus
ATTGTCAACCAGCACTCCCAGGTTCCTCTCTCCAGAGCTGCTCTTCAAGCAAGTCAATCTCCATCCTGTCCTGGTGCATGGGGCTATTCCTCTCCAGATGCAGGACTCTGCACTTGTCCTTGTTGAACCTCAGGACGTTCCTCTGCTCAGCTCTCAAGATGGTTGGGATCCCACTGAATGACAGCACAGCNGGCCTTCTTGGCCATGAGGGCTCATGTTTAGTTTATTGTCAACCAGCACTCCCAGGTTCCTCTCTCCAGAGCTGCTCTTCAAGCAGGTCAAACTCCATTCTGTCCTGGTGCATGGGGTTATTCCTTCCCAGATGCAGGTCTCTGCATTTGTCCTCATGAGGTTCCTTTCTGCCCAACTCTCAAGCCAGTCGAGATCCTGCTGAATGGCAGCACAGCCTTCTGGGGAATCAGCCAGTCCTCACACCTTGGTGTCATCAGGGAACTTGCTGAGGGTACACTCTGCCCCTTCATCCAGGTCATTGATGAAGATGTTGAATCAGACTGTGGAAATCCACTAGTCACAGGCCTCCAACTTGATTCTGTGCCACTGATCACCACACTCTGGGCTCTGTCATTCAGCCATCTCTTGATCCAGCTCACTGTCCAGTCATCCCAGCCACACTGCCTGAGCTTCCTGATGAGGATGTTATGGAAGCCAGTGTCAAAAGCCTTGCTGAAGTCAAGGTAGATGACATCTGCTGCTCTCCCGTCATCTAGCATGTTTGTTATGCACTCACTAAATAAAAGTTTTTATGCTGCCTAGAAACCCTGTCCTTGTCACTTAATCAGACTCCGTAATTATTATTGTGTTACCAAGAACATGAGATTGCAATATTAAACCATGACTTTTGCTGCATCATAGCCCTAAACATGAGGTGAAGCTGAGGAAAATGCTGCTGGCATCCATTTAACTTAATAGTAGTTTCACATTGTAATCTTCCTGCTATATGATCAGATTAAAAGTGATAAGCACTTCTCAGAAGAGCAAAGGAGAATATTTGTAGCTATCTAAGCATTTGTTATCTCCATGTTTAAATTAAATATCTTGGTTATTGATTGGAAGACTACAGTATTTTCAAATTTGGGGGTTTTAGGTCATTTTCAGCAATGAATCTGCTAAGGAGTCATGTCCATCAGATATATGAGTTGATCATATTCAGATGTGTAAAATGCTGGGAGAAGATCATCTGGCTCATACACCCCCTTGACACAATAAATTTTTTGATCCAAGATTTATTTTTTTATGCCACTTCTTGGCCCAGAACAGCTGAAATCCCATGCAATTTACCTTGAATCATAAAATTGTTAATAAAGTATCACTGATTTATCTGGTTTGTATGATCATAGATGTGTTATCTGAAGAAACTAACATCTATCTACAACAGTATGTGCCAGAAGGGACGGTGAAGGCAGCTGAAAAAGAGAGCTACATGTTCTTCTCTAAACCCAGTGACCTTCAGATAGCCTTTCTTTGACGAAAGAGGTTTTGCAGCTTGTGTTGTGGCTGCTGNTCAGAATTCATTGATAAAATTCAAGATCCTGTGTGGAAGAGTCTGGACACAAAGCAGGACTGTGACCCTGGATTTCAGGTAAGCCAACTTTGGCCTCTTCAAAGATCTACTTGGACAGATCTCATGGGATATGATTCTAGAGGATAGAAGTGCCCATGAGAGCTGATCAGTCTTCAAGCACACCTTCCTCACCACCATCACCACTTCCTAAGAAGTTGTGGCACCTTTAAATAAGAGACAACATGATTAGTAAAGGGCATCTATGTATTTTAAGACACATATAAAAACACACATCCCTTTGGTTAAAGTACTAATAAAACACATGAACTTACCTCACTGATCAAGGAGCATTTAACATCTACTTAATAGTTGAAATGGCTAAAGGTTGTAAAAATATAAATAACCCTCAGACTTTTCTGTTACTGTTTTATTATTTTGATTCCATCTGGCATTCTGAAAATGACTACTTGGGCATCACAGGAAAACCTGCTTCCCAGGTAAGTGTCAGCTGTGTGAACAGATTACTTGTGAACAAGTTGTCAACACTGGGAAGAAGTAAAGCAAGGACTTTAAAAAGGATAGAAACCAATATCTTGAGAAGAAAATATGTGTTTTGGGTCTTGAGAAGGGTAAACAAGAAACATGGTGATCATAGAGATATAATGAAAGATGGCAAGAACAGAGGTATAAAGACCAGGCACTGTGTTTTGAGCACCACATTTATATCAGAAAATGCACCTTTTCTATGTGCCTCCCTTTCAACTCTTTTTTGGTTTTTTCCTTTGCTGCTACTGCTTAGGTGGAGATAAGGGAACAGAGCTTTGTTATTGTGTTTCTGTTTAATTTGGTTCAATTTTGTTTGTGTGGGCTTTGGGGTTTTTTTTTGTGGCTTGGGTTTATCTGTACACTCTTTTTCTTCTAGCTGCCTTTTCTCTTTTCTCAGTCAGAAGACAATTTCTCAGGGATCAAGCATACTCACTTTTGTTGGCTGCACTCTTGCTCCTTACAAAGACAGAGAAGATGGTTTAGCCCACAGGCCTGCACATGACTACCCTGAAAATGCTGCACCATGATAGGTAGTGGTTGCCTTCAGGGCACTGGGTGCCTCAAAATATTTGGCTGGTTTTGACTCCCTTGAAGGGAGACTAAAATGTGAGGTAGGTTCACATCACTATCTCCATACATTAAATTACCTCATTTGCATTGAGTAGCGGGAGTTGAGACAAGCTTGAGATGGTTTGGGCACCATCCAACAGCCTCTTTTGATGTTTCAGCCTTGCCCTCACAAGTTCTTGACTACTAATGCTTCTCATATCGTATGTGATGTGGTATAGTCCAGAGACACAAAAATTAAAAGCAAGTCACTTTTTTTTTTTCTCACACTGCATTTTGGTGTCATGTGCTGCATCTGTCCCCAGGTAGAGCTTATTCAAGACAGTTAAAGAGAAGACTAGTTTTTGATGAGTGAACAGCACCAATTTGAAAACACTAAAATCCCAGGCTCACGTCAATGAAACACGGTCTCAGTCTGAAATAAAGAAAATAATTACTTGTGATCCAGAATAGCTTTTCAGAAATGAACAAATGCTTGTCTCCTCATTGTAGACCCACACAGGAGGTAAGTAAGGAAAGCAAGTAAAGCCTAGGATGGGTCATCTCTCTCTCTGTATTTCTGAAGCTTTTTCATAGCTTTCGTCCCATTGAAATCAACACTATAGTAATGCAGAACAGAAGAATTCTTGCAACCTTCATCCATTCCTGGAACATTTGGAGGACTTTTCTGGCTAGTGTTTGTTCTCAGGACATGATTTTCAGAAGGGATAATCCAGATACATGTATTTTTACTGAGCTCCATAGTTATCTGCTCCAACTGAGAACTATGAACACCCACATATATTTTTATTCATGTAAATTGTGTGGAACTGCTTCCTGCTTTTCATTATCCTACAGCTTCCTGTGTCTTCCTTACAGATAGTATTAAATCTATGTGTATTCATTAATTACAAGCTAGAAAAATCATGGAAATGCAGGGAATAGGAGAGAAGTTTCTCACAGAGATCTAATGGTTGAAATGTAAATCTGCCTCCTGCTGAGATGTAAATTCAAACCCAAGTGCAGCCAATATCCTGGAAGGCATTTGGAGTCAACATTACTGCAGATAATATTATTATTTTGCCTCCTTTTTACTGGACTGGCAGTGTCAGCACTGCAACTGTACAAGTGCAAAGCACAGGAAGCAGTAACTGAGTTTTTCAGTTTGGCTTAATTTTTTGAGTTCTGTATGAATACAGATTTGTGAGGAAAGACCAGGGATTTGTATATCTCAAAACCTACTTTGAGATTTGATATTTATAAGGGCTCTGTGGTATGGGACTAAAGGGAGATAACTGAAGTAGAGGCTGAGGTATGAACAATAGAAGATACTACTTAGTCTGACTATTTCAAACAGTATAGAATATATTAAATGTTGAAGGCAAGCTGGAAAATGTCCAGACAAAACATTGGGAGTGATAAGAAATTAAGAAACACGTCCCATGAGGAAAGGTTGAGAGGAAAAAATGTTTATTTCGTCTAGAAGACATAGGGACATGATAACTGTTATCTGATACTTAAAAGTTTGTTGTTAAGAGTCTGGTGACCTACTGCTCTTTTGTGACCATGGGGGAAGGTGAGAAGTAAGTTTGATTTGTTACAGTAGAGATTTATAACAGATGTTTTGGGATTTTTTTCTGATGTCAGGATGATATAACATGGGAATGAGGTAAATAGCTCAAGCTGACAAACCTGGGCATATCTGGGGCACAATTCACCTAACCTGGTTTTGGACTACTGCTTCAGAATAGAATAAATCACACCTTGCAAATACCCTTTTCTCCCTGTGGACTCCAAAACAAGCCTGGAGTGATTAACTCCAATGTAGTCATCTTCATTCCATCTGATGAATCCCCATCCCAGATGTCCAGCTTGGCTTGATAGTCCCAGAGCACAGGGACCATCTTGGCACTCTGACAAAATATAAGGATGTTATTTTTTTTTGTGAAGTTTTGTCAGGACACCAGATTTTCCCTGTCTCTTCCTGTCAAGCTGCAGCCCTGAGAACAAAATCATTCCCAGCACCGTAGCAAGAGAGATGTCAGGACCTCTCCCATCCCAGTCCGTGACCCCACCATGCAGCTCACTGCAGGGTGGGGGAGTTTCCGCCTACCTTACACCCATTTGAAAAACCACTGAGTATTTTTAAGAGGTGATCAGAGAAGCATTGCTTGGGGTTAGTCTAGGTATGATTCATTCTACTTCTACTCCAAATAAGCTCGTCAACTGAGATTTCATTTTTCCTGTGGTCATAGAGTTACTATGAGGAAATTGACAGAAAAGACAACAAAATACTGAGTTGCAAAACCACAAAGTTACTAATTGTAAGATATTAGAAAGGGGGAGAAAATTATGTCAAGGGCAGGGGAGGAACATCAATGAATCACTTTAAAATGGATTTGGATCATGCTGGAATATAGACTGTGAGTAATACTTCCCAAAAGACCCTGAGGGCCCAAGCTAGAAGTAATCTAACAAGTCTTTTTGAAGGTTAGCATCTACAAGTTTCAGACTGCACTGACACGAAGTATATTTCTTTCACAGACCAGTATTAGAAAAAAGATTCCCTTTAAAACAACAGTACTGAGATGAGTAAAATTCTGGAGATAGCTACCCATATCTATTCACAAGAGGGCAGTACCATTAATTCAATAATTAATATGACAAATCTTTCCATTTTTTCAGAACTCCTGGTGAAAAGAGAATTATTTTTGTCCTACAGCTTTCTATCATATAGTCAAACACTTGAAGACCTTCACTCTAAATCTGGAAATCAATATGGCCTCTGAACTAAGTGTGGGAAATCCAGTTAAAAAAGTTTTGTCCTCTCCTTCTCATTTCCTGCCTGTTTTCCAGAGACTACTCCTTATGTGGCTAACAGTGGGTGTCATTGCCTCCCAAATTGTTTCTGACAAATAATCCCTGTCAGTATAGGTGCTCCAAGAACAAGATAGAGCCATGAGAGGTTGCAGGGAGACTGGTGGTGGTAGTATTTTAAAGTTGTTTAATCAAAGCCAGAAGAACACAGTTAACACAGAATAACCAAGTGTACTCTTATGGATTGAGCATGGAAAAAATGAGACTGAGCAGAAACATGGAGAGTATGTCACCATCCTTTGTCTCCTTACAGCAATGTATTTACTACACTTGCATTCTGCCAGGAGCTAGCTGCCTCCTCATCCTCCTAGTTCTTCTGGGGAAAGCTATACTGAAAAGTTTTGCTTGGACAAGGGTGTTGGGATAAGGTATGCCAGAGACTGGGTCATTGGTGGGGCTTTTTCTCAGAGACAGCGCCCAGAGCAGCTGGCCCCAATGCGTCGTGGTATGCCTTTCTGGAAGCTGTGGACTTGTGTGTGTATTTTGACCATTCACACTGTCACCAACAATTTCCACCCAGTAATGAACCTTTAATTCCTCTCAATTCTTAGCTGCCTGGAGCACTGGGAAGCTCTGGAGCAGCTTCAGCCAGCTTCAAGAGATACTGAGATACTTTCTTCAGCACAGAACACTTGAAATAACAAGACATAAGATTACTTTTAATTGTTTTTCCAGAAATGCTCCCATATTCTTCTCATGAGAGTTTTTAGGCTGATGGCTCAAAAGACCAACACTCCCTTATTATTTGGAGATCTCAGAGGAGAGAATCACCTGTCTCAAGATGAATGTGAGCTTAAGTGGTTCAGTGGATGAAAGCCAGTTTGCTCAGTAGCATCCTTGTTGGATAAGGTGCCCACAAAGTAGACTGAGAAGGTAGATAAAAATCCATCAATCATACACAGCACATTTCACCTATGCAAGGTCCCACCCAGAAGCATTAAGGATATATTTCAATTTCTCAGATGCAAAGTCATCTGCTTTTAGCCATTTCAAAATCACAAAGGACCAGAGAAAATCTTAGTAAGCATAAGATGCTATCAGTGCACATTAAGGTTAGACAGAGTTAAGGAAATATTAAGTATATTGGATCAGAGTCAGAACTCACAAAAGGAGTTATACAGAAGCATAAAGCTTTAATCCTGACTCACACAAATGAATGCCAGATGAGAACTATGTTTGTATTCAAAGGACAAACACTTCAGTAAAGTGGCAGCTAATGTAGCCATTGCAACTACTAGAAAAGATCACAAAGGAAACAGTAGCAGCACTTTGTACTAAGATATACTCCTACTTATCACTAAAGTCCTGAGTTAAACTTCGCATCTGCTTTGCTTTCTGTTGACCGTGGGATTTTTAACCACTTTTCTGTGGGCTTTCTCAGAAGTCCTAATTAATGTTATGGTCACACATGCAAGTGTTTTTGCAAAGTGACAGTCACTATCAGGATTTTCATAGCATTTCTGTATATTTCATAGCAACTGGAAAAGTATAGATTTTATATTAAAAAATTGTTCCACCTTAGTTCTGCTTCTGTAGCCTGAGTCTTATTTCAATTGTCCAAAATAGTCACTTGAATAACTTCATTAAACACATAAACTTTCAAAATTTGATGGTTGCACCACCTCTGGCACCAGAGAGTTTTGGAAGCAGTTGAACTAAGATTCATTCAAGTTACAATTAAATAAACGTTATTTTAATGGTTTTGCAACCAGAGAAATGGAAGTAGAATAGCGACAGTGACACAGAAAGAGCAATTTTGGAGTAAACTGAATAAAACACTGATATTGCACCAAGGTGAATTTCTTTCATTCCAAGCACAATCAAAATGAAAATCCAGGAAATGCCATCCCTTTAACCACTGAATAAAACTCTCCACATCATCTTCAAATGGGATATTTTTGTTAAAACTATCGAAGACTTTGCATGGAAATGGGAGATGCTAATTCCTGTAAATTATTAAAACTGGAGACAAAGACCTGAAAAACTACTAGAAAACATTTAAAACCTAGAAAATAATTTTTATAAAGTGAAATTCAATAGATTTCTAATTGTATCTGAATGTTAGGCTATAAAAAAGATACAGTGGACACAGACTTAGCCCACATGCACCATATTACGTGCACATAGCAACAGGCCTGAGAAAAAGGCATAACAGGGTATGAAGTGACTTATTTCGGTATTAACTTAGTTAACTTCAGTGTTAATTTGATAAGGTTAAAGCCAGGCAAAGTCCGCAGTTCAAAACAGACTTATGTGCTGCTCCTTTCTAATCCATAGGTTAAAAAGGAGCAATAATTTGATGAGGCATTGGGTGTAAGAACGCACAGCAATGGCAATATATCTTGTGCTTACTCTATTTCTCACACATACCTTGGTCTGGAGGAGATGCTGGTGTGGGTAAGTGACTGAGAAACTGAAAAGGAATAAATGAGAGTGCTTCTACAGAGCGATATGAATGTTGAGAGTTTTCTCTCATTTTCATCAGAGGGATATTATACTTTTAGTTTTATTTATTTTATTTTATAAATGAAGTAATAAATCTTGACTCTATGAAAACTAGGTCCCACATTCTTCCAGTATCAGTGTGGAATCAGAGACCCGGGAAAAAAAACAGCCATCCTAAGATGAGGGTTTGTAGTAAAACTGTCCTTGTAGTAAAACAGGTTAGAGCCTCTTTACACTCAGTGATCATCCCTGATGTCAGTCCAGGAAAGGTTTTTGTTTAAGCAATCTGAACTGTAGCACTTCTAGATTCCTAGAAATCTTCTGAAATTTCCTAGGTCTGTCAAATATGAACTATAACCTGGCATCAGATAAAACTCCTCAAGCTATGTGGGGTGGTTTTCATGCTACATATATCAAATTTGAGGGAAAGTATGGGTTTGGGCACAGATATGCACATAGGCAGTTTTGCCCCAGCTCCCCAAAGAAAAGTAATTGAAAACCATTCTCATTACTACTTATGGAGCAATTTTAACCATGCTGGGGGCTGACATAAAACAAAGATCAACCTTCACTATGTGTATATTTTACAGCCCACTAACTAGAGCCTTATTAAGAAATAAATGCTGCTGTACATCTCCCTTTTCTGTCATTTAGCAACAAAGTAATGTACATAGGAAACACAATTAACAGAGACTACAAACAGTGACATATCTGCACACTGAAATACTAACTTTTATAGACTGTAAAAATAGCTACTGCTCTTTTATGGAATGGTAAGATTTGGGACCCCCTGAGTCCAAAAAAGAATAGCCCTGTAAAGTTAAATAATAAAAATAGCACAGAGAAAGAATTAACAGTAAGAGAATTTTTATAAGTATTTGCAAAGCAAGAAGCCACAAAGCAGTTGTTTGGACTAGCTCCTTATTTTGCATCATGTTAATATTTTAAAGCAGGCAGAGTGTTACTGTTCAGTGTGGGAAAAAGATCAGGAGATACTTATGGTGCTGGGGAAAGGTATCAGACCGAAGCATGACGGGATAAAGACATGGAGTTAGTTTTATTTGGAAGGAAACAGTAGGATGTAAGTATACAGAATGAAGACTACCCAAAAAGGGGCCCCTAGGATACATTTGTGGATGAGACCAGCACAAAGTAAGTTTTGCTAAGAGTCGAAGTTGCATTGTATTTACTGGCTGAGACTAAAGCAGGATATGCTTAGCTACTGAAGATCTGTGTCAGACATTGTGTGCACATCTCCATCTGTCTCCAGAGAGACCAGCTCAGGAAAGAACTGCATGTCCATTGCTTAGAATGAAAGGAGTGACACAAAGGAGGCAACAAAGCAGAAGCAGTACTAGCTGTCTTTCTTCATGCTTTAATCAAGAATGAGAGAAATATTTTTAGCTGCCTAGAGAAGGTGCCAGTTACACTTATGCCAGGCCCACAGAAGAAATTTGATGCCTTTGAGTAGATAACATCTTGGAAAAAAAAGGATGGTAGAGGAATAGCACAGTAGGGAAATATGACATCTGTCAAAATTGCATTTAGAGGAAAATCCTCTAATAATGCTAAATTTCACAATATTGAGAGAGTCATAATGACTTGTTAGCCACAAAGAATGCTCTGAATACTAAACTATGTGACACATTTCACCCATCTCAAAATCATGTTTCTACTCTGTATGTTTTCCAGACTCTGGATGGTCTCCAGTGCTAGCCAATTTTTTGACAAAATATTGAAGTATGTCCTTCTACTTTGAATTTTGACATTAAAATGTGTTCAACACTTGAACACTTTATTTCACATAGAATTTACTTGTGGGTTTTACAGAAATTTTCCAGGAAGTGGCTGATAATAAAAACTGTAGCCATTATTTTAGATCAAGTACTTCTCAAAATTGTCTGCTTCTGTAAATGGGAAATGGAAAGTTCATCACAGTGAACTAGTTGCAATTTCCTCCTTTAAATGTTTGATATTTCCAAAAGATTATATCGCTTTTGTTTGTGTAGGAATCTTCAAGTCTTAGGTAAAATTCACTTGATCCATTTAATGTTGTAAGTTCCTTTCATATATCCTTGCCAGTGTTGAAAATACGAGCTTTTCTTATGTTCATCAAGTCCGTGTAAGTCAAAGCACAGCTTCTCCATTGAGTACTTCAGATCGCTGTGTTTACAAAGAAAGAAGGGTGAAGCTCAGAGAACTTCCTTGTCTCTGCCTCCTTGACTGAAGAAATATGTTTATTTATCCTTCAGGAGATTTCACAATCTAGTGATAGTTTTGGATGTTCTTAAATATTCATGTAGCAATAAAGATCAGGATGAGTGATTTTTAATTTAAATCAGACTGGGATACTGTGACCATTTCACATGACCCATGCCTCAGTTTGAGATTGGATTACTGTTCTGCAGCCTGAATTACCCTAGCCATTCAATCAGCTAGAAAACTGAAATTTGTACAAAATAGAAAGACTTTTTTTTTTTTTTTTTATGGAATGCACTGATCTGTTGCTGGCTGTCTCTCTGGACTCTTTCACCCTGTAAGAGCAAAAAACCACAGATTTGGCTTGTTTGAAGAGCAGCAAATTCATTCTGAGCTCTTTGGGAATCTCCAAGTGTGAATCACAATTTGGATCTGAAACTTGTTGCATATTCAATGCAGTTTAGGCCCTTTAACGGTGATGTTAAGACATTGATTTACATTATGGGCTGCAGTTGCTTCAGAAACCATTTTCCCTAAGGCAAATTAGAGTGAGCTAGTGAAATATTAACAGTAAATCAGACTTTTATTGTTTGAAAAAATCTCACACAGTTTTCTCTTTTTATTTTTCCTCTGTCTGCTCTTAAAAAGCAGTGTAATATCTAGCACCACAGTTCTCTGAGCTTTCCGCCGACCAATCCACTGATAGGATGAAGTTCCCTACAAAGGAGACACTCTCAGTCTTTGGTTTAAGAGCAATCAGGTTCCCAAACCCTGCAAAAATTTCTTGGGCCATCAGCAATTTGTCAGAGATGAGATACAGCTAGCTGAAATTACTAAAATCCCATCAAACAGCTGCAAAGTGGTAGGAACACAGAGACCAAATCGGTGACACAGCAGCTATAGCTCCTCTTCCTGCTGCATGTTCAAGGCATCAGGCTCTGTAACAGCCATACTTTTCCTTATCTAAGATAGTCTGTGAAAGAGAGAGAGGAAAAACATTAATTCCATAGCTTAGTGTACAGAATGTTTTCTCTGAGTAAAGAGGTTCTGGCTGTTTGTGAATGACCATGACTACTGAACATAACATTTTAAACACATTTGGATGTTCTACCTCTCATATATAACACAAACGTTGCTTGGTAGGGATGACAACACTCAGGCATTAAAAGAACTCCTGGAAGCATAAGCTCTTGGCTCAGGGGAGAGAAATACAGAGACAACTGTCAGTATCAACGCAAACTCCAGTTTTCTAAGCCTCTCAGCCACCCCTCTTCCACCACTGTGATGCTTCACAACTGTGTGTTACGCAGCTGACAGGCTTTCTGACTAAAGCTGGTTTAATTTTGCGACTACCTGTTATAGTTGGCAGCAACTGTATTGCGAGTAGATGCTATTAGAAATACGTGAGCCACTTGCACCAATGCCTGTGGAAATGCATAGACACATATACAGGCATTTGAAGGCAAATGGGAGAAAAAAACCCCAACCAACTCAATCAACTACAAGTTTCTCTTTTACATTCTTCCTCTGTCTTTGTATGAACAGTAGACAACAGCATTTTCAACAACAGTTTAGTACTGGCTTTCCCTAAGTTGTCAGGGAAGCTGCAAAAGCAATAGTGGAATCCTGTTTAAATTTCACTGTTTATGACACAGCACATTGTAACCAATTCCCCACTGTCTTCCTCTCTGAGAAAAGGCAGGGGCACATTTAGCACTTACATGGTGGCATGAGGAAGTCTGTCGTCTACCAGGCAAAGCCCGGTAAAACCAAATTTCCAGCCTAACAGAAGCAAGAATTTATACCTTGGATTATGTTACATGGAGCTCTCACCTACTGAATTTGGTCTCACCTAGAAGTGTCATTTTAGTTCTATGCCAGGAACAGATGCTTAAGACTTCTTTTGACATTAAATTATTTACTATTAATCTATCACATTTATTTGCCAGACTGGATCCTGAACAGAAGAACAAGCACCTCAAAAAGTCTAAACCAGGACATCAGAGCAAAGTAGACACTCAACATATGGGAATCCAAGGCAGAACTCTATAAAACAGAGTATTGATTTTGAAGTAAAGCTCTTTGATCCCTTCTTTCCACAGCACGTGAGCTGCCATGGACTCAGCAGACAGCAGATGCATTTACTAATTACTACTAATTGCTGCTGTCTAGACACCACGTGAAGACTAAACTACCAGCCTTGTTTACAAACCAGCAAATACCTGTATACTCTTTTGACATTATTTTGGCTCACTGTGTGGTGTCACTTGTGCTGAGTTTGCATACAACAATGCCGGCAAGAATCATGGTTTGCATCATTTTTGCAGTAATCTGGACAACAGCATGAAATGAAGATAACTGGAGATTTGAGCCCTCTATTGCTACCAACATCCATTTTCCTTCATCAAATCCTCCCTAATTTGAAAGGGATTTCTGCCTTTTTAGCTGTCATAATTACTAAATGTAACATTTCTCACATCAGATGAATAATATTTAAAAACATCTATCAATGACACCTGCACGCGAATTTTCTACCAGCATCACACTGTTCTAACAAAAGAAAAACTTTCAAATGAGGATGCACAACAGAAAAGGGTTAAACTGAGTAACAGAAATAGCAAATGAAAATAAAATAACATGGTGATACATGGGAACAAAGGAAGTAAAAAAGAGTTTTTAGAACACTGTAAAAGTTTATCAGGAGGTACAAAGTTGATGTATTGTTCTTTACTTGAAAGTAGAGATTTTCTTTTTAATATATTTTTTCTTCCCTATATGGGAGAAATGCTATCATCAGAAATGGTAGCCAAAGTGAGCTTGAATTTGAACTGGAATGACTGAAACCATAGTCTTTCTCAGAGTGCTGATGTTTGCATCTTTGTAGGCTGTGCACAAGCTTTAGATAAGGGCTAAAAAGGAGATACTAAGGTTCAGAGAATGGTACATTATGGAACATTATTGTTTGAGGGCAGTTGTGAACTGACTTGCCTGATCCAAGGCTGAAATTATTGAATCAGCATATATTGAGGCAAACCATACCTAGCAAACAGCCAAGTAAGCACAAACTTTGCTTTGGGAAACGACATGAGCTGAGCTGTAAAGTTTCAGATAGCTTCATTTCAAATTGCCCAGGAGAACTAGGAGAAGTAGGAAGCGGGTACAGTGACAGTCTCCTTTGTCAGTACCCTTCAGCCAAAACATCCTCATTGCATGGCAGCTGTATGTGAGTTAGTCTTGTCACAGCACATCTGGCAGCCCTTGGCTCAGGCCATGGCTGGAGGCAAAATCTGTGCCCCAGGCTGTCACACAGCACCTACATGCAAACATGTATACTGTAGAGAGTAGAAGAGGTGTCCAAGCCATCATTTCCCTGTAGATACTTTCCTTCTCTATTATCATACATATTATACTCTTTTTTCTTAACTCATTATAGCTACAATACAATTACTGAGAGATATTTATGTTACTTTTTTCACCTTCCTTGACTAGCTCAGCATTTGGAGGTTTGGAACTTGTGAGTTAGAAAGAAAAATTGGTGAAAGGACATGGGTTTTTTGGACAGACAGTCCCCTCTCTCTTTAACAACAAGAATAAACAAATTCATGTTTCCAGAGCACACAGGGGACCCAGCATCCAGGAACAGCTTTCCAGCTGATGGTTTCCTGCCTCCTTAAGAGAAATCTGACCCAAATATCCTTTGTCAAGTCTGTTTAGTTGCAAATTAGTGTTTTTTCCAGGATTTTTGAAAACTTGTTGTCTGTCTTTAAAGCTTTGTGACATTTTTATTCTCCTCCCTCTTCAAAATGTTTTGTCAAATCTCTTCTGCCCAGATTGTGTGAATTGTGAACAACTTCCTAGTCACCATGTGTTTTGGTTGAAATGATGTATTTTATTCTCTTCCTCGGCACTCTGAAATGCAGTACATAAAAAGGAACATAGTACTTCTAAATAAATTCAACCTTCCATGTCATTCTTAAGACCCCTCTACTTCAGAACATAGGGCATTTTCTCTTGTATGCCCAAACATTAGCACATACATCCTTAAAAACAACATAACCAACATAGTAATAAAAATAACATGGGTTGATGTTCAAGTTCACACAGTCCCTCTGTCCACAGCTGGCCTGTCTCCAGCCCTCACAAGTCCCAAGACACATCTTACTTATTCTTGTTCTTAATGTTTCCATGGAGGCCAGGTGGCTGTTTTCTTCTCCTACATGTCTCCCTGAGAGAACTGGGCTTTCCAATACACAATTATATCCCTCTAAAGCAAAAACATTCCTTGGCAGAAATCATAATGAACAATAAAACAGAGAAAAAGGCAGATCATAAGCTGTACTGAGTATCTGAAAGGGTAGAGAATAACATTATGAAGGACAGAAAAGTGGCATAGGACCAACTGCATTTTATCAGTTGTATAATACTTCATAGTTTTCTCATGAATACAGGTTTTATTGTGTTTCAGCAAAACTCAGTATTTCACCATGTACTTCATCATGGCCATTAATTGCTCTATAAGTCTTGAGGTGTCTATCAGGTCCTGGAGGCTGAAGAAAACCTGAGTGTTTGCTAGTACAAACATAAGAGGCAGACGAGGCTACATGGTATTTGAGAGCATAAAATAAAACATACTGGAAAAGTACAAGACTTCCTGAAGTATGGGACGCTAGTAGACCAAAAGTTATATGGATTTTCTGCTTCTGTGTTAACACTACAAAGAAAACTTCCCTTGACTGCAGGTATCATCCTTCACTTGCTGAAGAAGGTAGGGTGTATTGCGCTTTCAGAAGGGCTTTATATGGTAAAACTAATAGCAAATCCAAATTAGCTTGCAGGAGAAGAGAGAAGAGGGCAGTGCTGACGAGAAGCCCTAAAGACTGTCAAGCAAGAACTTGTCTTGAAATTGGGGTCAATAACAGAAAACTTGCTGAAAATGAATCTTGGGACAAGCTTGCGGAGATGTTTTCTTGTGACCTTCTTGGCTGAAACTGTCCTCAGTCACAAGCCAGTGCTGTAGGATCCATAAACCCAAGGTTGCAGCAGTTATCATAACTCAAGGCAGCCACTGGTAGAGGACAGGGAATGGTTGTGTCTGCCATGACATCCTCTTTTTGCATCCCACTATGCCCAAACTACTACCAGAATTCACAAATGTGTCAGAGCAGAGATGATTTCCATTACTGATGTGTCATTTGGAG
Source organism: Urocolius indicus (assembly GCA_013401255.1). Lineage (NCBI taxonomy): Eukaryota > Metazoa > Chordata > Aves > Coliiformes > Coliidae > Urocolius > Urocolius indicus. The sequence continues at coordinate 15,334 of WBNH01010149.1, forward strand.
CTCAGATTTGTAAACACTTCAAGCAGCACCAGCAGTGACAGTGGGGATGGATACTTTCACTGAGAATTTCCCAAGTACCTTTTTTCTAATCCCATAGAAAGTAATGTCCATTGTGCTAGACTTCTGGTTTCTAATTTTCTGCAAAAGAGAATGAAAATATCCTTGTAGGAGGTAGAGGAAACATATCTTGTCAATGACTATGTTAGTGGCTACTCAGGCTATATACCAAAGGGATACCATCTGTTCATATCTCCTGTTGATCTCAACACACAATAGAGGTATGCAGAAATCTCTGCTTCTCTCCACTGACTGTCTTGTGAAATTTAAGACCCCTGTCTTCTCCTAAGGGTGCTCCAAGCATACAATTATCTGTTAAGGTATGTTATCATCAACAGAAACTTTTTAGTCTAAGTAATTAGTGAGATCTTGTTGTCTGAAAAGCAGATTCAATACCTAGTGTGCATCTCATCAATAATCACACACTCAGGAGAGATATTGCTGATTTACTTCAGGTTTGTGCAAGCTCAGGTGCTCGGTGGTAATTCTACAAATAAAATACACTGTCGTAGATTTTTGTGCAGTACGGACACACAAAACCATTAATACAACGTACATATGTATTCTATTACATGATTGGTCAAAATTTTACATATTATTATGAAGTTGCCATGTCATCCTAAAGGTCTACTACACATGCTCTGAGAGGATCTTTGGTAGTCTCTGATGTTTTTTCATGAATGCTGCCCCCAAAAGGGGCTCTAAAAGTTCCTTCCCTTGTCAATTTTACCTGGTTCCTGATTATGCTGCACTCATTGACAGTTGAATATCATAGAATCATGGAATCATAGAATGGTAGCAGCTGGAAGGGATCTTTAGAGAGCACCTAGCCCAACCCCCTGCAGAACCAGGTCCACCTAGACCAGGTCACACAGGAATATGTACAGACAGGTTGCGAAAACCTCCAGAGAAGGAGACTCCACACTCTCCTTGGGCAGCCTGTGCCAGGGCTCCCTCACCTGAACAGTAAAATAGTTTTTCCGTATGATTAAATTGAACTTTTTGTGTTCCAGCTTCTTCCCATTACCCCTTGTTCAGTTTCTAGATATCATCAAAAAAAAGGGATGCCCCAGCCTCCTGACACCTACTATTTAGATATTTGTAAATATTAATGAGATCTCCCCTTAGTCTCCTCTTCTCTAGACTAAACAGCCCCAGTTCCCACAGCCTTTTCTCATAAGAAAGATGTTCCAGTCCCCTGATCATCTTGATGGCTCTGCACTGGATTATCTACAGATGTTCCTTGTCACTCTTTAGCCAGGTTAACATTTATCTAGTTCCTGAAATGTAGAACATGTTGGCCTATGTCAAAAACAAATTCCCCTTTTAATTTTTACAATTTATGCAACAAGCTAAACCTAACTTTTCAATACTTTATGGACACATCTATACTATAGCTTGTCTTCTACTGAAAAAACCCACATTTTTCAATCTTATCCTATTTTCTTCTATGGTAACAAAAGTGAATGGATATTTTGCCATTCTGCATCTTCTAAATACAATTCTGGTGTCACCCAAAGAACACCAGGTCAACTAGTTGTCCTGCTTATTACACTGATATACAGCCCCAGGCCATGCTCACAGCACATGCTCACAACCTACATGAGCAGCAGCAAAGCAGGAAGCTTTATTTTTTGATTGCTTCATCTAGGGTAATCAACCAACAGGCATTTCAAGGCAAGAGCCCATCTCCGGGTCAGCGTGGTCCTCGCAGCCAGGCACTGCGGGATGTTTGCCCTTTCTCCCCTGGTGACTGCAGGCACTGTCTGCTTGAAGGATGCACCTGGCTCCTGGGATTAGTCCATGTTAATGTCTGAGGAAACATACTTTGGAAGAAACAAGCTTCCACAGAACAGCAGCTAGTGTTTAAGAGGAATCTTGTGTCCAGGGAAAACCAAAGTGTTCCACACTCTCGAGCAGGCTAGCTCCAAAACAATGTGTAGGCAGGATGCATGATTCCCATCACAAGCCACCCTCCTGGTGCAGCATTCCTGGAAGGAGAGATTTTATTTTTACATTTAGTATTATTATTTAGGTCCCTGTGAGCTTCTCTGGACACCTTTGCAAAATGCAATGGTTATGCAGTCCAGGGAGTACAGTGAGGAGCACAGCACATGCCCACAAAATTATATCAGTGTGGGTGCTGTTCCCACCATGATGTTAGCCAGCTGGCCTGGACATAGCCTAGTGCAGATTTACAGATTCAGAGAAAGCAGTAAATCAGGTTGTGCTATAGCTAACCCCAGACATACAGAAATTGTGAGTCATGCCCAGAATAACCAAGAGATTAGCTTTAAAATTTGTAGGTTTTGAAAAGTATAATGAATGTTGTGCTGCTTTTATTTTCCTGACATACTTTAGTATTTCATGTGCACTTTGATTGAATATCAAGTAATTGTATGGACTAAAAGAAAGATCCTATAATAACTGGACTTACATGGCTAAGAGTTTCATTAAAAAATCACCTTTAACAGTGGAAACTGTCAGTACAGTTGCGAAAACTGGTAACACTGATATGCCCTCAAGCTCAAACTTGGTGTCAGGGTGAATATCCATGGAGAATTCATTATGTTACAGTTATCTCCCTGCAGCACAGCAGCTTCTAATGTGTCAACAACTTGAAAACAGTCTTTCTCCTCCAGGCAGCTTTTACCCCTTTATCTTAAAATATGACTGGGTGTTCCTGTAGTCCTGGCTTTTTAGGAAACACCAGCCTGGACTTTTAACCTCCATATCTCAAGTCTCCCTATAGTTTAAGTGACATAAATAAACCACATGCTTTTAACTCATGGCTCAGATTGCTTGGTTTTTGTCAGTACTATAGCTAAGCCATGGCTGAGAAAGTTGAGACTTAAATAAATATCCATATATTTACTAAGCTGCTGCTCCACTGTTGAAATCTGAATAAAAGGAAAACTTGGACAACCTTTGAACTATTGTGGTACCACTACAGTGAAATGAGATATGGCAGCTGATTTGCCTGAGGCAGCCAGAAAATAACTGGCATCCCAGCCATTTGTGGTTCAGCATAATGGGTCTTAGGGTTTAGCCACTCTAGCCAAACCAGTCCCTTTCTAAATTTCCCATGTTTTTGTATTTAAAAAAATTCCAACTCTCCCAGGCCCTGTGAGGAGCAGCCAAGCTGGTGGTCCTCATTTTCTGTTTTCTTTTAAAAGCTGGGATACAGTGCTTTATTTCCCTATCCCCCCCACCCCCACCTATGCTTTCCCTTTACTTTGCAGTCCTGGTTAACTCAGTGGCTGATCCCAGGGAAACTTCCTCTGCTAACACTCCCAGAAAAAGAAGGCATATGTAGCCAAACTGGTAGTAACTCTGTGGTTGCATGCATGTTTGTAAAGTTTGTTTTGTGCAGATTTAATCTGAGGCAAAGTGACTCGATGGAAGTCTCTGCTACTATGGGCTGTACACAGATGCTTTGCCTGAAGACTCCTTATCCTTGCCTGTGAATCCCTGTTCTTAATCAATGCAATACTCACAAGCTGGATATTAGAAAGAAGATCAAATGTTTCATTATTTCTCAAACTTTTAAAACATTCTAGACTCTGTAAACCTTCAGGAGAAAATAAAAAGTATATGTGAGACTAAAAGAGAAAAGTTTGCTCTCTCACTCCCTCCTCCTCTCTTCACTAGCTTGCCCTGGAGGGGAGGATCTCTCTGTCCACATCTGGCAAAGAGAGACATGGCTGAAAGGAATGAACAGCCAGACTCAAAGTTTGTTTATTTTACAGATCTGCTGAGCTGAGGCTGGGAGGCACTTCTAGCAAAGAAAAAGCAGAGAAGTGCATCATGGGATGTTGGGAAGTTTACAGCAGATACGGTCAGAAACCTGGACCACAAGTGGATGCACAGGTGAGCCCCACGTTAACACTCCCCTCTCCAGGAAATCCCTCCTTGTCTTGAGACTTACAGGTTAAAACCTAAAAAGAAAATCAAACAAAAAGAAGATCCATTTAGGAGTCTTCAGAGTATTGAAAAGAGAAAGAGACTCAATGATACAGGGAGTTTTGTGGGAGAAACAAAATAGTTGGACAAAAAAAAGATGCGGCTAAAGCATGGGAGTAGGCCAGCAGAGCAGGGACACTGGTGGCATGTGGAGCAGAGCCTCCTCCCCTGTCCACTGTCCCTGTATATGGTGCAGGGGCTGCTTTTCAGAGCACAGGCAGGACAATGCCTCAGTAAGAACTGGAGAGGAGAGGAGGACGAGGAACAGCTACAGCTGTAGTTTGGGAGAGAAATAACCCAGCATGGGTGTATTTACTCCTTTGTCTTCCCACTGGCTTTGCCTCATAATTTTTAGCAAAATGCTGTCTGGCAAGACATTTAATTTTCTCTGTAAACAGGAGAAATATTAACCACACAGCAAGTATTTCAGTTTAATTTTCCTAAATGTCTGAGTGAAAACTTGAGCTAATCTTTGGTTAGCGATCTCTCAGATTTGATCCTGGCCCTTGGAAACCCAGCAGTTGAGCCACGATATAGAGTTGTTATATCTGTGAAGATAAAGTTAATGTCCGTGAACTGTGAACTAGTAGAGTTGCCAGCTGCACTGCTTGGTTAGCAAGTTGTTCTCCATTTCTATACTTCGTGATACTTGGTGATGTAGCACTCTGGTACTTCAAGAAACTTTCCCCATAGCAGATAGTACATTAGTTGTTTCTTTTTTTTCTCCTCCTCATATCCTTTTCTTCCTGATTTAAGTGAATCATCCACTGCTAGCATATAACATTTATTTCAGAGAGTTCTGCAGCTTTTTGATGTTCTGTGAGCAAAAGGAAGACAGTAACTTCTTGTTTTGTTCAGGGTTTGCTCATAGAACAAGTTCCTAATTTGATGCATTACAGTGGTGCTTTCCATTGCTGCAGTTGCAAGGCTGTTTTAAACTCTCATGAAGCAGCACCACTATTGTATGAATGTCCATCTGCATGCTCCCCCAAGAAATGAGACAATTTAGATGACATGGTGTGTCACTCATTAAAAAGAGAATAAGATGATAAATTTCAGACACATAATCCATCCACCTTTGTTTCTCTTTCTTGTGTAATATTGCCAGTATTTCCATAGATTTCTCCTTTTGCTTGTGAACCACATCCTGACCTTAGTCTTATTGTAAAATGGAGCCAAGTTTTGTGTTGCACAGTTTTCACTGGAAAAAAAAACCAAACCAAACCAATAACATGCATTTAAATATCTCAGTTTATGTCTCCTAATCATTACAGTATCTGGGCATTTCTATTAGCTATAAATCTACAGAAAATTCCAGTTGTCCATGTATTTTAGGTCTTTCTGGGCTATCCCACACCTTCATTGTAAATGGAAGGTCTTTGCCTACAAGCTGTCCAGACTGCTCGCATTTGTTAGCGACACTGCATCTGAGCTATCAAAAAACCTATTTTTCAATAAGATTTAAAAAAACAAATAAAAGCGGGTTCACCAGCCTTTCAGGTGAAAGGCTGAGGCCCTTTTTGCCTTGCATAATGGCATCCTCGGTTTGCTTGGAGTCTTTGGACATTACTGCAACGTAAACATAAAGTAATGATAACACAACAGGAGAATTAAAAAAAAATCACATAAAAACAAGTTCTTCCATTTGCAACAAAGGTAGTTAATATCCTTGAAATATTGTGAAGAAGGCATGTTCCCAGTGAAAGTTTCCATAGGAAATAAGAAAAATCATCCATATTTTGACATGATTGTCTAATTGAACTCTTTCTTTTAGTATGGGAATTTAATGAGTATGAAAAGCATTTCAGTTTGTTAGTGTGCAACAGATGAAACCAAAGACCTCAGTGACCAGCCCTCAGAGGAAATATTTGCAAATATTAAGACAGCAAATGAGGTGTTACTTAAATGAAGGCACTCTAAAAAATCTCTTTAAAACACTGAACTTTCCATACCCAGAGACTAGCGACTAACTTGAATTAATTATGAACTTCTCCCTTATTTTAGATTTCTTCCCTGTGATGGATTTCTGGGAAGATTTTTTGGTCCCACATCCACTCCCACTGACTCCAGACCCTGTTTAACCTCATGCACACTAGCCATTAGACACAATATTGTAGGTTTGTTCTCAGTCCATGAGAGCTCAAGGGAGTAGACAGGGAGAGTAAGGTCTAATATGAAGAGTCACAGGAGCCCTTTGAGTGTTTTCACAGTGTCCTGTTGGCCAGGGTGCTCCTAGCTAATACTAGCCAATGAAAGAGACTGGTAGCACACAGGTTGGTAGCATTGCCAACTCCTGTGCAGGTCAGTGTAGGAAGGCTGTGTTTTCTTTTATGCTTAAAAAACATATAGGAACACTGGGAAGCAGATAGGTAGCTCTGGTGTCCAATTTGAAAACCTGAAGATGGAGATTAATAATGTCATTTATTGTTTATAAAGCAGCATTAAGACAAATTGGAGATGCAGTAAAAATAATAAATATACTCACATAGTTAAAATATAGACAATAGGTTAAAAAGCTTTAAAAGTCAATAAAAAGTAATAGAAGCATACTCATATTTATCTACATTTCATATCAGCTCTAGGAGTCTTCAGCCCTTTGCCTCTTAAGGCATTTGACTGAATTTAGCACTTTTTTTAATAGACACACTTTTTCCTTGTGCCTTTAAAGCGATGAATAAGATACAAGAATATTTAAACTGTTGCGGAAACTTCCATGATGCCATCTTCTATGAATCTCTCTTTCCTATCTCTGAATGATCCATGCAAACATAATTCAGACAAGGTGTTGGTAGCCTTTTGCTTCTGCATGAACATCCCTCACACTGCCCAATCCATGCAGTTTACTCAAATACTGAGGCACAGCTGGTCAAAGCCATCTCCTACCCAAATGATCAAGGCATTGTCTCAGGACAATGATTGTATTAAAAATATCTCTTCTGTTTGATGCTTTTTTTCTCCAAAAATTATTTCCTCAGAATTATTTCCTTAGTAGGGTTAACTCCTGTAGCCAACCAAACATCTGCACTGGCATGGCTGCTGGTCCATGCTGCAGAGGCAGAAAGCAAGCAACAACCAACAAGGATGAGGCAGTAAGGGGAAGTTTCTCAATCCATCTCTGCAGCCTGGATAACAGTCCATGGACATGTGAACTCTGGATGCCTACACTTGAAATGCCACTGTTCCCAGAGGTCCCCATGTGCTCAACAGTAAGAGCAAACAGAGCGAGGTCACCAAAATGTTGTTAGCTCTCAGACAAGAGCCCACAGCAGTGCTCTGACACCGAGAGCGTGAGTTTCTGAGTGTCTCCCACTCCGGGCAGGTCACTGGAGGTCACTGGGGCATTGCACTTTTTCCCTAGTGGGAACCCCAATACCACAGATACTGTGCATGACACTCAGTACTGCTGTGAAACCTCTTTGTGGCCTATTTGCTGACATATTACGATGTGTTTGCATTTATTCAGCACAAAAATTGACACTCAAAGCAAGATGATGCTGGAAATATTTTCAGTTACAGGTAAGGGCTATCTTTAGCCAAGCCATCTATCAATTTAGAGTCTCACTGTTTCAGCAAAATGCTTTTATTAACAGAATAAATCCACAGCCATTACTGAAGACAAAACCCAGCTCCCTTCTAAGCAGTAAAACCAAATATGTCAAAAGCAGTACAGTTCATCAGTACAGTACTCATCGTAATGTATAGTGGAAAAACTGTGATAACAAAAGCAGAGAGAAGGATGGACGCAGTCCTGGTCCCAGCAGTTAGGTGGTCTGTTCCCTGACCCTTCTAGTACTGGAGGGTATTCACACGTACACTAAAATGTTATGATGAGCATTGCTCTGGCTTGGATGCCCATGGATACTCATGGCTGGCTTTCTTCACTGTGACCCAGTTAACAACTTCAATAAAGCAATGAAGCCAAAGAACTGCATTTTGAAAATAAGCATAAGCATTGTCGCAAACTAAAACCTCAGAAAACATATTCAGAAAGGATGTGGTAAACATCTGTCAGTCTGCATCCTTCTTAAAAAATACCCAGGGGAAGTACATTTCATTACTGGCTATGCATTTTTACCGCAAGCTTAACCTTTTCATTGAATAATTGAGTATCCTTCATATTCTAAGCCAGATGAATGGTTTGAGAGAGTTGTTATGGAGATTAAACTGCTTGTAAATAGTCCTGGCATCCATCCATTCTGTTCTACTGTCTAGAAAAAAAAAAATAAAAAGTCCATCAATGAATGAAAATCACTCTAGAGGGACTAGTTTCAGAGCAGTGGCTAATGTAGCCACAATTGTTCAGGAGATGTTGAATCACTCAAGAAAAAAAATGGTTGCTAATAACTGAGACATATGCCTACTTTTTCAGAAGATTTTGGAGCAACCTAATAGCCATTTCTGTCTTCCAATGAGAACACATGAAGAAAAGGAAAAGCCATTAAGATCAGAAATTATACATTATTGCATGAGAGATGTTAACCATACTTGCAAGAGTATTACCTTAGAGTCCTGGTTGACAATAAACAAACCGTGAGCCAGTAAGGTGCCCTCATGGCCAAGAAGGCCAACGGCATCCTGGGATGCATCAAGAAGAGTGTGGCCAGCAGGTCAAGGGAGGTTCTGCTCCACCTCTCCTCTGCCCTGATGAGGCCTCATCTGGAGCTCTGTGTCCAGTTCTAGGCTCCACAGCTCAAGAGGGATGAAGGATTGTTGGAGAGAGTCCAGTGCAGAGCCACCAAGATGATCAGTGGACTGGAAAATCTTCGTATAAGGAAAGGCTGCATGAACTGGAGCTGTTTAGACTGGAGAAGAGGAGACTGAGGAAGGATCTCAGTAATATTTACAAATATCTAAATGGTGGATGTCAGGAGGTTGGGGCATCCTTTTTTTGATGATATCCAGCAACAGGACAAGGTGTAATGGGATGAAGCTGGAACACAAAAAGTTCCATTTAAATATAAGGAAAAACTATTTTACTGTTCAGATAAGGGAGCCCTGGCACAGGCTGCCCAGGGCGGGTGTGGAGTCTCCTTCTCTGGAGGTCTTCAAGACCCTCCTAGATATGTTCCTATATGGCCTGATCTAAGTTGACCTTCTGCACGGGGGTTGGACTAGATTATTCCTAAAGGTCCCTTCCAACCCTACCATTCTATGATTCTATCATTCTAAGAAAGGATTATGGTTGTTTGAATTTCTATTTAACCTAATAGGAGCTGAAAACTTCCTGTCTATACAAAGCATTATTGGCTGACAACTACTGCATTCCCATAATACACTTTACCAATCACAGAATCACAGAATGGTAGGAGTTGAAAGGGACTTCTAAAGATCATCTAGTCTTCCCAAATTTATTTTTTTATACACTCTCCAGCTTGACACCATTTTAACATAATTTGTCTTCAGGAATTGAATGAGACCATAAGGTAAAATGACAGAGGTATAGACCACTGGATGTTTATAAATCTCAGGAGAACAGTTGCATCCCTCCAATCTTATTTGGTCTGCAACCAGCCTGTTTTTAAAAATCTCCCGTTCCATTGCCAAATGAAGTGGTCATCAGTGAGGAGCAAGAGAGAAAGTCATTAATCAACACCTAAACAATACTTCGCATTGTGTATAGGTAAGTTAGGGTTTTCAATACATTGAAGAAACACATTTGGTATTTTTTAGACCAAAAGAACAAAGAAGTGACATTATAACCTAGCTAATTTTTTGATGGCTAACTGAGGTAGCTAGGATATATGGTACATTGTCATATAAGACTGTCCTGCTAAGGTTTCCATAGAAAAGCCTTAAAAGGAGGTTTATTGGCCAGGTCTTGAGGTATCTGTGAGTCTGTGTCCCTCTCACTAAATGGCTGCCCTTCCAAACCAACCGCCTCAGCTAAGTGCTTAAGGTGACATGGGAGAAATTCATCAGTGAGATATCAGTGTCTTTCCTGCCAAAACAGGGCTAAGGGTTAGATATAAAGAAGTACTGACTTTATTTTTATATACCTAGTAGCTGCTAAGAGCCTGCAGAAGGATGCAGACCCATTTCACAGAATCACAGAATCACGGAATCTTGTTGGAAGTGACCTCAAAAGATCATTTAGTCCAATCTCCCTGCCAGAGCAGGGGGATTGGACTACAGTAGGTCACACAGGAACTCATCCAAGTGGGTTTTGAATGTCCTCAGAGAAGGAGACTCAGCAATCCATCTGGGCAGCCTGTTCCAGTGGTCCATCACCCTCACAGTGAAGAAATTCTTCCTTGTATTTCTTTGGAACCTTTTATGTTCCAGTTCGTATCCAGTGCCCCTTGTCCTATCATTGGACATCACTGAGAAGAGCCTGGCTCCATCTTCCTGACACTCACTCTTTATGTATTTGTAAACATTAATGAAGTCACCCCTCAGCCTCCTTTTCTCCAAGCTAAAGAGCCCCCATTCCGTCCATCTTTCATCATAAGGGAGATGCTCCACTCCCTACATCATCTTGGTGGCCCTGTACTGAACACTCTTCAGCAGCTCTCTGTCCTTCTTGAACCAAGGGGCCCAAAACTGGACTTAATATTCCAGATGTGATCTCATGAGGGCAGAGTAGAGTGGGAGGAGAACCACCTACTGCCCACAGGTCTTCTAATACATGTCAGGATGCCATTGGCCTTCTTGGCCATGAGGGCACATTGCTGGCTCATGCTCCTCCTGCTGTCCAGCGAGACCCCCAGGTCCCTTTCCCCTCACTACTCCCTAACAGTTCATTCCCCAGCCTGTACTGGTACATAGGGTTGTTGTTTCCATATACAAAATTCTACACTTGTTGAATTTCATTTGATTACTCCCCACCCACTCTTCAGCCTGTCTAGGTCTCCTTGAATGGCAGGATAGCCTCCTGGTGTGTCAGGCACTGCCTTCAGTTTAGTATCATCAGCAAACTTGCTGATCATGCCCTCTGTTCCCTCATCAGAGTCATTAAGGAATATATTGAACAATACTGGTCCGTTATTGACCTCTGAGGGACACCACTAGACACAGACCTCCAACTAGACCCTGTCCCATTGATCAAAACTCTCTGCCTTCTTCCCTTCAATCAGTTAACAGTCCACTTCACTACCTGATCACCCAGCCCACACTTTCTCAGTTTTGCTGTGAGGATGCTGTGGGAGAAAGTGTCAGATCCTTTACTGAAGTCAAGATAAACCACATCCACTTGTGGTAGTTTGACCCTGGCTGGATACCAGGTGTCCACCACATCAGTCTATCACCTACCTCCTCAGCAAGCCAGGAAAGGGGAGAAAATAAGATGAGAGTCTTGTTGGTTGAGATAAAGGCAGTTTAATAAAGAAGCAGCAAAGCCATGTGTGCGACGAGTGAAGCAAAAGGAAATAAACATGTTACTCTCTCCTTCCCATCAGCAGCAATGGGAAATGCAAGCAGTCCGGCCACCTCCCGAGAAACGTGGCTTCGGTATGCATAACGGTTGCTTTTGGAAGGCCAAAAATGAATCTTGCGCCCCTGTTCCCGCTTCTCTCCCCCAGTTTATATT
>WBNH01010157.1:0-29096 GCA_013401255.1 Urocolius indicus
CCTACCATTCTGTGGTTCAGTGATTCCCTCCCTCTATGAGACTGAAAGTGCTCTAGGCAAGTTGGCTGCAGATGTCTGCATTGCAGGAGCAGTCCCAAAGGTGGGAAAGAGGGATCCTGTGCATCAGAGCTAAAACTTCCAGAAAGCTTCATTCCAAAGCTGCAGCTTGTGCAGGAAAAAAAAACAGGAGAGGTTGCTCTCTATCCTTCTTCTGGAGTGGCCAACAGAGCCATCAATGCTAAACCAGGGTGCAATCCCAGGGCAGGGACATGCTCCTGAGCCAAAGTTTCTGTTGGGTCAGCAGATCAGAGCTGGGCTGGCTCAGACAAGCTGACAGGACTGAGCTCTGCTCAGGTCTGTAATTAAAAACCCAAGAGAGAGAAAGCAAGAAAAGAAGCCTGCACAACTTCTTTCATTTCATGGAAGATGCCACCTATCCCATGCAGCAGCTGCTCTCCAGCAGGGCCCAATCATGGAAGATGCTGAGCTCTCTGAACTACTTTCAGGCCAAGTCCCAGAAAGCACTTTGCACATACAACTCCCACACAGCTTTCAGGCTTGCATGCACGAACTTCTCTCTGATCCCCTTCACGGAGCAGAAGGTGTTCATGGGCCATAGCAAGTGCCAAAACAAAATATCACATAAAAAAAAGTAAATGCACCTTTAGAAAAGGCTGAGATTTTCAGGGCTAAGCATTGTTTTACTGGAGGCAAAAGACTGAAGAGGGTTTCCCTGTCATGGCACGAAGATCATCAGCAAAGATGAGACTGAAAATCACCTACTTCATCTTCTAGGAAATACTTCACTGCCTTTCCTGCATCTTTGTCACTCTGAACTCATCTCCTTTGCTGAAAAGCACGTACAGTCCAGACTTACATTCACAGGAACTTGCTCAACAATTTCAGCAGGAAGGAATGACCAAGCCCAGCTCTCCTGTAAGCTGCTCCCCATGGAGGACACTGCTGCAAGCAGTAAGATGAGAAGTGTCAACCTATCTGCCCTGTGTCAGTCACACTCCCCCAAAAACTAGGGAAAATAGCAGACCCCATCCAGAGCAGAATCACAGAGGCAGCCTGAGACATCACCTCCACCTATTCATCCTCTGCCTTTGTCTTGTTCCTGGCTGGTGCAAAGGTCTGAACTGGAAAATCTTTCACTGCTTTCTCCTATTCTCACTCCCCTCTTTCCTATTAGTAGCTACAGACCAGCAGAGCCCCAGCACCAAGAAATCCTTTTGCATGGGTCCATCTCCAGTCCTGAGGGAATTAAAAGATTGTTCTTGAGGCCAACAAAATTACAGAGGCAAAGAGCAAGCAAGACAGCAGTAAATTATAGAATTGGGCTAACAAAGGGAGCAGCTCTGACGAAAGCCTAATGTGACACCAAACCAAACCAGCCCCTGTATTTGGATCCCTCAAATACTCCCCATAATTTAACTCAGTTTGTTCTTTTCCCACGTGTAATACAAAGCAACTCTCTTTCCCTCACTCCCAGTGCCCTGCAAACATCAAAAGATTGGTTCTGCTTCTCTCTTTCATGCTTACTACAAAAAATAAAAGAGAGAGGTTTGCAAATGCAGTTTTTATGGGACCAGGGATTCCCTCCCATTCAAATGAGAAATGCAGCCTGGAACTCATCAGAAGCTGTGCACTTGAAAGCTGCTCAGGTCACTATTCAGCAAAAAGAGATGAGTGGGGATATTACCAAGCATTCTAAGATCATAAACATCTTTTAAAATGGTCTTTGGGGGTTGGTTGTCCAGCCAGAGCCTGTTTTCCCAGGACATAAAAAAATAGTGAAAGCTCTGCTGCTCATTGCAGAGAGTTTCTGGTTGAGTTGACTCCTGTGCATTTCATGGGTTAACTCATGTGCATTGCCTCCTGCTCCTGCATTCAATGTCTTCCCCTTCAAGCTGGTTTTGACATCTCACCCATCCTGCCTCATCTGGGACCACGTGGGATTTCAGCCCCTGCTCTGCCATGATCCCAAGAATTGTAAACTACCAGTGTGAACTATCAGTATGGTACTGTGCTGACGAGGTGGTGGCGGGGGCAACCTGAGCTGGGATGCTTTGGCAGCAGAAGCCTTGGAGGCAGTGCAGGCTGCAAGCCCAAGCTGGTGATCTGTGGCTGTTACCTACTGCAGTGTGGCTACAGGCCCTCAAGCACAGGGTTGGGCTATGGAGGTGTTGGCCAAGATCAGAGTCAATGAGATCTGCTCCAGCCACTCAATCTGGAATTGGACCCAAACCTTCAGTCTGTGAAGTAACAGGAAAAGGAGATTGAAGCCTTCAATAACACATTGACACGTTCCATTGATGAGGCAGGAGACAATGGGCACAATCACTGCTGCTGTAACCAGCTGCCACCCAGCACATGGAAACCAAGATTGCACAGAATCTTAAGAGCTGGAAGGGACGTCCAGAGATAATCCAGTGTAACCCCCTTGCTAGAGCAGCAGCACCCAGTGCAGGGCACACAGGAACTCATCCAGCTGAGTCTGGGATGTGTCCAGAGCAGGAGTCTCCACAGCCCATCTGGGCAGCCCCTGTCAGTGCTCCCTCAGCTCAGCAGGGAACAAATCCTGCCTTGTGTGTCTCTGGAACCTCTGATGTTGCAGCTTGTCCCTGTTGCCCCTTGTCCTATCATTGGCCATCCCTGAGCACAGTCTGGCTCCATCCTCCTGACACTTGCAGATATGAATGAGGTCACCTCTCAGGCTCCTCTTCTCCAAGCTGCAGAGCCCCAGCTCCCTCAGCTTTTAAGCACAAGGCAGACAATAACTTTCACTTACAGGAATGACTTGAGATAGCAGGCTGTCAAACTGCAACAGCCAAAACTCACCAGCCTGACTCAGCAGTGAGGACTCATTTGGGTTTTTATGAGGAAGACATTTTGCACTACCTTGAAGTAAAAGGAGCCTTCAGTAGGGGCAAGAGGGGATTTTCATGCTCCAAGAGTAATGTAAGGCATTCTCACTGCAAATCATAGAATCACAGCATGGTGGGGGTGGAAGGGACCTTTACAGATCATCCAACCCAACCCCCTGCAGAAGCAGCTCCCACCTAGATCAGGGGGCACACGAACGTGTCCAAGTGGGTCTTGAAGAGCTCCAAAGAAGGAGCCTCCACACCCTCCCTGGGCAAGTGACAACCAAGCTTTGCTGTTATATGCAGAGAACCTGCTTCTCCAATGTTTTTTATATCACTTGACCTCTAACTTCAGAAGAATGACCTCTGACTTGCCCAGCTCTCCTTCGGTGCTGAGCTTAGCCCAGGGCTTTTTTGCATAATGCCAACCAAGACATTTTTGTGAAGAACCTTCTCATGAGAAGATGTTGTTTGGCTGATTTTCAATGCATGCTTTCTCCTTTCACCTGATGCTATCCTGAATAACTCACAGATCTTATCTCTCAGTTTGCCAATTCTGGGGCTGTAATTTGCTCATCCCTGTGTCATCACTGTAACGAATCGCTACACTTTTCAATGCTCTACTTCTGGGTTTCATGGCCAGTTCCTGGAGCAACAGAACAAGGTGCTGAAGGCCAAATAGTGATTTCTACAGCAACACAAACGTTACAGGAGCAACGTCCAGCCAATGTTTGAAACTTAATAGGCAGCTGCATGTTCTGGGAAGCGACAGAGCCAAGCTGGACACAGACCTGAGTACTGTGCAGGGTATCAAGGAAGATTCCAAGTCAGTTTAAAAATGATAAAAGCTCCAAAACTGAGGCTAGAACTGATCTCATCTAATTTTCAGATGGCAAAGGCTGCCGAAGATGCAGAGTCTCCTTGAGAGGTGCACATATGACTCGCATCAGCGGTTGGTTTCTGTGCTGAGGTTCAGCAACTGCAGTTAGCAGAACATCACAGTCATATTCTTGCTTAAGCTGAATAATAAGGACCAAAAGTATCTTCTTCTTTCTCCTCCTTGCAGGTATGAAGAGGAAACTCCCTGGCAAACGTACAGTGAGTTTGTTAGAAAGGTCAGAGCGTTTCAAACCAAACACCTACTGCAAGCTTTTAGTATGAACAGCAGTCAATATTGCTAGAAAGAGAAGGTGAGTCTGCCTCTCACACTCCAGAGACTCTAGAGGGACCTAAAGGCCAACTTTTGGAAAGATTTAATTAAGAGAATTAAATCCCACCTTAAGTGGGTTAGTTTCAGCTGAACTTGTCCATTGGAGATGTTTGTATACCCCAAGTGGTCAAAACCTTTCCTTCTCTTGTCTATGTCTACTGATCTTTTTGTCTTCTCACAGAGTGGTAGGAATAAGAAGATAAAAGACTGAAACAATTCAGTAGCATGGTAAAACTCACATCCCTGGAAAGAGCAGCCCTAAGAGTCTGCCATCTCATCACTAGCTGGTAAACTACTTCAGTTTGCTCTTTCATGTCATCTTTCAGGATGTGGATTGGGTCTATGTGAACAAAACTGAGCTGGAAATCAAGGTGAAGCTCCTGGTCCAAGAGAACAATTACCTAAGGAGCCTGTATAAAGTGGAAGCAGCTTTTTCCTTTCCCACTCCTTTTTATTCCAGCTCACGCCTCTAATGGGGTCTCTGGAGTCAGGCTCCCCCAACCCATCACTAAAGACCAGAGAGTTTTGGTGTTTCACATGCACATCAGCTGATTGCTCCAAATTCCAAAGGTGTTACTCTTGTACTGAAAGGGCAAGATCCTAAGGGATCTGTTTTAAGTTGATGGTGAAGGTAGAAACCAGAGACATTAAACCAGAGAATCTCTCCTTGGGTTTTCTATAGTGAGGCTGAAGTCATGGTACACAGAGCACATCCACCCCATGGAGATCTGCAGGGAACACACCTCCAGTGCAGATAATCTTGCTGCTGCCTCTAGAAAAATCACTTAGCTACAAGCTTCCACTTCAGACCTCTCTGCTACTGTGCAAACAGACAACAGCTAAAGCCTGGAGCTGAGGCAGAGTCCTGATTCTACAGCAAGGTAGACAGGATGGACACTCAAAAAAGCAGTGATGCTTCTGCTAAAGGACTCTGAAGAGTCCTAATTTGGCTTGAAAAGGCTTTTACAGGTCTGCTTTCTTAGCCACCTGCTGTGGTGTTATCCCATGTGTGATGCATCCTCTGTTAATGTCTTCACAGAAACAGTTGCTACTGAGTCAATGAGTCATTTGTGTCCTCCAGTGACAAAGGTTTTGGCCTTAAAGCTTAAGATCCGGGACCGCAGCCACAGGATCACACACAGCAGGTTTCATTACTGACTCAGCTCCTCACTCTGATATTTATTTTCGTCGTGTTTTCCCTCTCCTCAGTATGAGGAACCAGAGGAACCACCAGCAAACACAGGACAGCAGCACAAAGAATGGAACTGTGAAGCTGAATGGAGTGATTCAGAGGCTGCTTGGAGAACATGAAAACACCAAAGCCCAGGTAAAGAGTGACTCAGGGGGCAATAATGTGTCAATTGCAATTTGGCTTTCCAAAGCTCCCCTGGCTAGAGACAGGGAGCAATGAAGCCAGTTTGGATGAAATCACAGAAACACAGAATGCTAAGGGCTGGAAGGGACCTGCAAAGTTCGTCCAGTGCCACCCCCCTGCCAGAGCAGCAGCACCTAGAGCAGGGCACACAGGGACTCATCCAGCTGGGCTTGGGATGTGTCCAGAGCAGGAGACTCCACAGCCCATCTGGGCAGCCCCTGCCAGGGCTCCATCTCTGATTTGCCTGGAACCCAGAGAACAGAGTAAAGTGGTCTGTTACAACTAATAACTGAACTGCTCTCTGTAGAAAAGCCAATAAAGTCTCAGCTAGAAAGAAGAACCATCCTGGAGTTACAGTCTGAAAACATAACCAAGTGGGGGTAGGTGGGTACACAGAGGTAGATTTGAGAGCTCTGAACTATTCAAAGCACCTGCAAATAAGTGGCAGTAATGAAAATCTCCTACCTGCAGAGCGGCAAAGTGGAAGGGGCCACTGTTGAAGCTGAGGAGCACAGGGAAGTGGTTGTCAAGTATGCAAAGTGCTGGAGGTATCCCTGCAGAAGGCAAAGCAGAACATGGCCTGTGGGCACCAGGAGCTGATGAACATCAAGGTGGCCTTGGACATCAAGATCAGGGAAATACTTACCTGGGAAGAGAACCGGGTTGAAAACAGTAAGTGACAGAACTTTCTGCTCCTTCAGGAGGGTTGTGGAGGCTCCTTCTCAGGCAATCTCCAAAACCCTCCTGGACAGGTTCCTGTGTGATCTGATCTAGGTGGATCTGCTACAGCAGGGGGGTTGGACTGGATGATCTCTAAAGGTTCCTTCCAACCCTACCATTCTGTGATTCTATGACATGATTATAACAAAAAGTGAAAACTCCAAGGAAGCAGGAGTCTCACCCAGATCATCTGACTCCCTTCTGCTGCTTGATGTTTGACTATATCTTGTTTTATCTCTGTTTCTCCCCAGTAAACTGACACCACAAACCTGGGATGACGTGACACATCTCCTCTCCTCAGAGTTACAAACCACACATTAATGAGACTATTAAAAATACCCCAAACTCGAATCAAAGCTGAGGCCATTTCTTACTAGAGTCCCCAAGAGATTCACTGGCTTATGGAAAACATGTGGTGCAGTTCTGCTCTGTGGGAACGGGGAGAGGGGGGTGAGGAGATCAGGTGACAACACATCTCATCCCCCACACTCTCCTGTGTCTATCACTCGGTGGACATCATACCCCTCGACCTAACCCAGTGATTGGACTGGCTCTTAAAAGATCTTTTCCAACTGAAACGATTCTGTGAGTCCCTAAAACCAGAATGGAAAGAGAGAGGAATCATCTTGGGGGCTGAAAACAACTGTGGCATGTCAGACCTGCTGAAGTGCAAGAGATCACGAGAAGAGGAACAAAAGCAGGGGTTATGTTCCTGCTCTGAAGCGTGTGGTAGGCTGGAAGAGGAGGAATTTTCCCAACAAAACAGTTGTTCTAAAACAAACTCTTTAAAAAGCAAATAAATAAATTATATTCTTCCATTTAAAACCAAAAGTAGCACCAAAACATCTCCCTCACCAACATGCTCAACCCAACTGGAACTACTTTTGGTGGATTGGAACAGTTTGGGGGGGATTTCTGGAATCAGTTCTATGTCACATTCAAGTGCCTTTCCTTATTGTAACTGAGAACCTGCAGCTTTATCCACTGTCCCTCTCTCCTCTTGGATCAAGCTCCCTGCAAGGCCTGTCCTCAGATTTCTGCCCAAAAGTGCTCTACAGTTGCATTTGGTGCCAGTCATCTCCCAAGCAGAAAGTATTTCCAGGGATGACAATGTGGAGAGAAGAGATGCAGCCAGAGAGCCATAAAATACAACTGCAGTCTGTAGCAACGAGTCTGGCACAGGAAGATTGAGGGCAAGCACAAGATTAACTCCAGATCTCCTCATACCCCATGAAACAGGGAACCTGAGGATGTTTGTGAGCCCTGGAGCTGGAGTGCCCAAGAGCTCCCAGATCCATACAGCAAAGCTGCTCATTTTGCCTTGCAATTGTAACCAGCCACTGAACAGAGAAGGGGAAAGAAATGCAGTAAACAAAACCCAAGATTATTACTGTGAAACTTCCACCCTGCCCCTGCAAAACACACCTTCCTCCCACACAGCAACACAGGCAGCAATGTCATCCCCATCCTCCCAAGGGCTGACACACACACACACACACACACACGAGTCCAAGCCCTCACCCCTCAATGAGGGCACTTTTCCATGCAGGAGGTGAAGGCTCAAGACTGACCCTGCCCCAAACCAGGTGGGAACCTGAACTTCAAGCTGAGGGATGTGGGGAGGGAGAAGACACCAGGTCTTTGAGGATTTGGCTCTGCTAAAGCTTCATGTTTCAAGCATCACAGAGTCTTACAATGGTTTCATCTTCCAGCCCATGGGGTGCAGCCTCTGGCCCAGCCCCATCAGCCACCAGCCCATTGCCCTCAGTGCAACACTCACCCAGCTCTGAAACCCCTCCAGGGACGGTGACTCCAGCCCCTCCCTGGGCAGCCCCTTCCAAGGCCTCACAGCCCTGGCAGCACAGCAATTGCTCCTCACATCCAGCCTCAACCTCCCCTGCTGACACTTGAGGCTGTTTCCTCTTGCTCTGGTGCTTGTTACCAGGGAGAACAGACAGCTTCAATCTCAACTAACCAGCAATTCCCTCCAAATAAATCCCCATGCTGGAGTATGCCATACCATCCAGACTTTTCCTGCTGAAGTAACCCAAGCCACAGTAGCCCACACCACAGCCCCAGTGACACGAGGCAGTGCTCCTGTCAGCAACCTGCAGAAAAATGATCCTGAGAAACATATTTGACCCCACAGACATTTCCCTGGCATTACAATATGTTGTCTTTATATAGACAGAACCAACAAAACAGTCTCTCACCACTAACCTGACAGCAAGACTTTGGTCATGGATTCTCAGTAATCTCACATTTTTTTACTGACAGCTTTTAATACACAGCAGGTTGAATCACATTCTCCTTCAGAGCTCTCACTTGCATGCTGAGGAAACAGCAAAACAAAGATTTCCTTCAACACAAAAGCATTTCACATTTTCAAAGCCCCAGCTCCACGTTGTCCAGCCTGTAAAAAGGGGAACATGCAATTCTGAACGTGTCTCCTGAAGACAATTCACCCAGCACAACCTCCCTCATTTCTGTTGCTGTCACACAAGGACTAAATATGACCCTTTGGACCTAACAGCATTCTTCAAACCTTTGTGGGGCAGATTTCCTGCTGCTTTCTCTGCAGGTTAAGCACAATATATGCCAAGTAGGTCACATTCTTTGCAACATATTTGTGGAAGTCTCATGCAGCCTCACCCCATCTTCCACACAAATAAAAGGAAGAAGGTGCTCCACTGTGAACTGGAACCTGCTGCCAGCACATCACCTGCACCAATCCCTCTCCCACCAGCAGCCACGTCCTGCTGCTCCTGCAGCATCAGTTTCAGACACAGCATCAGGGATTTCAGCTCTTCCTCTGTAGCTCTCCCCAGGAATTGATGTTGTTTCAGCGCTGCCTCATGTCACTGGGGCTGTGGTGTGGGCTACTGTGGCTTGGGTTACTTCAGCAGGAAAAGTCTGGATGGTATGGCATACTCCAGGCCCAGAAAAGCTGTTGGAAGACATTCTCCTCCAAGACACAGATCTGGCTTTGGTGTAGCTGACACAGGGTTTGGCTTTGGCTACAGAGTTGGTGGAGTCTCCAGGCCATGCACTATCACAGCCAGCACTATCAACGAGCAACTGCTCAGACTCGAACTCAATCCCAACATGCAAACAGTGGAGGGCTGAGAGAAGGAGCAGATCAAGACTCTCAACAACAATTGTGCTTCTTTCACTGACAAGGTGAGCCGAGAACCCCTCCCCAGCTCCAGCTGGTAGGCACCAGAGTCCAAGTGAGGTGTCTAGGATGGAAAGGGCATGGAATCCTTGCAAGACAAGTCACTTGAGACGTGGAAGGCAACTTGCCCAAGGGTGCTGGTTGAGCACCAAGGTGTTTAGGAGCCATATGGTCTTGCTGCCATTGGGGAAGCTTTAGTGTAGGGGCACTAATGCTCTGATCTCCAGGCCTGACTACAGGGAAGGAACAAGCTAAGACCAGTTTCATCAGCCTTCCTGCTCCCATTCCTCTCTGATTTATTGCAAACCTGTCCTCTCTTACAAGTGCTTAGTTTATTTGTCCATTTCCACATGGGCAACCCAGAACAAAAGCATCCTGGATTAGCAACAGCTGCATTCACATGTGCCAAGAGCAGGAGCATGTTTCACTGCTGTTGCACAGACAATGGCTCTCACGAGCTCTGAATTCTCCTCTCATTCCCCATTTGTCTCTCTGGGATTCAGGTTCAATTCCTGGAACAGCAGAACAAGGTGCTGGAGATCAAGTGTAGCTTTTTGCAGGGTCAAAACCACTGCAGGAACACCATCGTGCCCATGCTAGAGGCTTAGATTGGTAATTTGAAGAAGCAGCTGGGAGCAAAGCAGCAAAGCAACAAGCCAAGACCAACACATATCAACAGCCAAGGCAGAGCTGCTGTGTGCTCAGTTCCCCATTTCCCATTAGGTGGGGGTCCAAAAGGCAAAGAGACCCTTTCTATGCATGAGAGCTACACTATTTCTGTTAGGAAACCTAAGAGCTAAGAAGAGCTAAAAATTCCCCTCACCACTCCCATCACGCAGCTCAAATGCCTTTGGTGTAGCTCTCTGGTCTTTCCACTCCTACAGATTCAAGGATTAAACTGAAGTGGGAAAGAGGGCACATTCACCTCAGAACATTTTCATTACAGCTTTATCC
Organism: Urocolius indicus; assembly: GCA_013401255.1. Lineage (NCBI taxonomy): Eukaryota > Metazoa > Chordata > Aves > Coliiformes > Coliidae > Urocolius > Urocolius indicus. The sequence continues at coordinate 10,305 of WBNH01010157.1, forward strand.
AGCCCAGATGTCTCAGCAGCCCCCACCCTAGTTTTATCAGGCAGCCTTTTGGATTACACATACACCCTGGCATGTGCAGAACTCACCTAAAATTGCCCAACTTGTAGTTTCCTTGCTCATTGCATGGATTTCATGGATTATTTGCTGCAGAGGATGGATTTCAAGGGCTGTCGGTGTTTGAAGACACTCTGTTTTACATCCTTGCATTACTTGTTCTGAAACTGATCCTCAACTTTCCTTTTCCTTCTGGGTTTTTAATGGTCTGGCTCATCTGTGGCCATAAATGCCATCACAGCTGAAGGGTCTGGGGACCAGAGCGTGCCATCAGGGATGAAAAGGGCTGATCCATTAAGGTGTCTGTCCCTAAATCACCGAACTCCTCTGGGATCTTGGTCAAGGGATGCAAACACAACCTTAAACATATGAGACCAGCAGCAATTGCCCTCCCAGGTGTCCAATAGCTAGCACACTGAACTGCTAGTGAAGGACATTAAGCCCATGTGAAGGGAAGGAGGAACTGGTGATCTATGTATTCTGACAGTGGCTTTTACTCTAGCTTTAGTCTTGCAATACATTGACACAGCAATTCAGTTACCTCCATTCAACACCTTAATTTGAGGGAAGGAGGGTTAATTCTTGTCTCTTCTCCAGGATCAGCTCTTCCTTCCTACCCTAGACACTGCACCACAATGGTCTCCCCTAATCCCCAACACATCTACTCTCCATGCACATGAGCAGCTACACCAGGAGAGGGGTTATAACCTGTCTCTCACCACTGACTCAAAGGCACAGCTCTGTTCTTCCTTCACAGCTGCACACAAGGAGCAGGATCCATTCCACCCAGCTGAGCATTCACAGGACACAGATGCTTCCCAGGTTCTGTCTTCATTAGCACAGGGTGGAGCCTCAAATGATTTTTTTTTCCCCCTCCAGGAAAAACAAGAGCTTTGAGCAGGCCCTGACTCAGCAAAGATGCTCCAGCAACTTACATCAAGCTAACTGAAATTTTATGTTACTGTCACCGATTGCTAAATCCCCTTAAAACCATCCCAGATTGCTTCCACTTGCCGGTGAACTCCTCAAGAACGAGATACCAGGAGCTGCTGGATGGTTTTTACACTTGCTTGTCCCTCCACTCATCCTGGCACTAGGGCAGATCCCACTCAGCTCATTGCAAGGATAACCCAGGCAAAGCAGACCCAGGTCCCAGCCTGTGCTATGGGCCCCTTCCCAGGCTCCAGCTGCCCCAGCACAAAGTCGCCCCACCCCTAGGAAGAGGCTGAAAAACCTTTTCATCTCCAATGCATGGGGCATTGCACTTTATCAGGCCAATTAGGCTTCCCAGGTGGGAGCTTTCCCAGGACAGGAGCTGTTTTCCCCCACCTTATTCCTCCTTGCCCAGTGAAGCTGGGGACCCAGCCCAGCCTGGTTTCATGACATTTAATTCCTTTTAAATATAAGATGAAAATCTCAATTGCCCTCAGAGCAGGGGCTTGGTGTTAGTGGTTACTGAAAAACTGATGGAAACTGAAGCAAATGCAGCTGAAACACTAGGGAACTGAAGAAAGCTCCTCGCTATGTGCAGCTTTCTTCCCAGGCCTGGTTGCATCCAAGTCCTCACCCTTTCCCTGCCTCAGTTTCCCTATAGGGAAAAGCAGAACTTACCTCCTTTGTAAAACCCTTTGACAGGTGGACAGACCCAGGTTGTCACTGACCTCAGAGTCACAGTAACACACATTCATCTTCCCATCCTTATGGCAGAGCCCCTGGAGTGGGGGGCAACATGCCTCCACCATCCTACCCTCCTCAGCCCTCAGCTCAGGAACTTCACTGAGGAGAGAAAATCAGGGCAGTTCATGGCAGGGGAGAAATGCAGAGGCCAAGCACAAGCAGAAATGACAGAAAACTAAGCATTGCTTAAAGTATTAGCCAAAAATGCTTCCATAAGTATGATGAAGCATAATTACTGTACAACTGACCCTGCAGAGAGCAAGAGGCACAATAATTACAGTTTATAATGTTGAAGAGGCTGAAGCACTCAGAGCCCTGGCTGCCATTTACACCTTTGTGGGAAGCAGCAACGCTGCAAGAAGCAGAGAAAGAGCAATGCCACTGCTTGAACGAGCTCAGGAATCCTTGTAGGGTTGGATTGTAAGGAGGAAATACAGCTGACCAGCCAAACAAAACCACCTGGGCATCTGTGATGCCTGTGAGCAAAGCAGCTGCATGGAGGGACCTCCCCAGCCCTTGTCACCAGGGCACAGCTGGCAGGGTAGTAACTAAGGGCTGTGGGAGGCTTCAGTGATAAAGGCCAACCCTCACAGTTATGGAGCTGTCCTGTGGAAGGCTGAAACTACACTGCTGAGTAGAGAAGGATGGATGTGCTCCTGACTGTGTAAATCATCACAGCAAGGAAAAGGGGGAAGGGGATGAACGGCTACCCTGAGATGGCACCAGGTGGGTCTTGCCCATTTGAGGAGGAAATGCCCTCTGCATTTGTCTTTTGCTGTCTGCCAGGCTCCATCTTTCCCTCAACTCAAATTTGCAAAGCTAAACAACCTCCAGCTCAAACAAACTCTTTCTTTGAGCCCAAACTCAACAGCTTCTCCACGAGCCACCGCAGCTCACCGGGTCACTCCAATGTCAAGACCAGGCACGTTCCTGGCCTTGCACCAACAAGAACACCCTTTGTCTCTGAGTGATTTTATGCACATTATTCTTCTTAGTCACTGCTGCAAAATGAGGAGGCCAAAAAAACCTGCTCTGTGGGTCGTGTGATGGCTTTTTCTACCTTTCCATCCCTCCGGGGCCTCTGTGCTCCCATCATTGTCCTTCTCTGGGCCTCTCTTCTCTCCAGCAGTGACATCTTGCCCACCAGCATGGGAAGCTCAGCTGCTGTTCAGCCAGGCAGTGGCAGGCAAAGGCTGGCACTCAGGAGATGCAGCCTCAAGGACCAGCACCAGGTGAGGGCTCTGCTGCCAAAGAGCTGCCCTCAGCACCATGGGGCTGCCAGTGGCCGTGGGCTCAGGGGTGTGTGGGGGTGTTGGGTTTTGCTGGGTTATGTGGATCTCCTTCCCCTCCAAGTGCAAAAATCTCCCCCACTGCAAAGCTGCTGGAATCATTTCTCCTGAATGCAAGTGGCAGAAGTTGCAGCTCAGCAGGAGCCTTGCAGTGCACCAGCATCACACGGACTCAGGGCACTTTGCCTTGGAAGATCAGCATCCCCTCTGAACAGAGAGGTTAACTTTGGACCTGCTTGCACTGATGACCCCAGGCTGAGCCAGGACTGGATCCAAAAACCAAGCAGAAAGCACAAAGGGCATCTGTCTCCAGAGACTCACAAAGGTATTTCCCAGCATCTCCTGGAAGGTGCAGATCCCCTTTTTCCCTCATTGCTGTGTGGGGTGTGTGCTGCTGCTGTTGCTGCTGTAGAAAAGCTTCCAGTGCCTCTTCCTGGGTCAGTGCTGCAGCAGCCATGGAGCTCTGCCATTCTATTGTAATTCTAAGGGACACCACAACTCCTTATGACAGCAAAGAGTGGCTGTTCCTGCCCAAATCATCTGGGCCACACTTATCTCTGAGCATTTCATTTGGACCTCAGGGGATATTTTTTCATCTTCCTTTTTGGCCACACCACCGAAGCTGTGAGCTGGGTGTGCTGGGGCAGGGACACTATGGCTCTGCTGGGCTCCCTCCCTCGGTGCCACCACATGTACTGGAACCACACAGGTTCAGACCACGCTTCCTCAGGCAAGTGATGAGGTCTGGGTAGTGCATAAGCAGGCAAAGCATCCCTCAAGGTCCTGGCAACCTCGTGGCCATCCTCACTCTGGAGGGAACAGCTTCCCTTAGGGACTACACAATCTCTGCGTGGTCTCACCCCACTGCAGTGACACCTCACTGCTCCTCAGTGCTTGGAATGCAGCTGCACCTTGGCACTGCAAGAACAAGAGCAAGCTCAAACCACCCTGGGGTGAGCCCTTCTCAACCTATGCTGCCCCAAAAGGAGCAGGAGTGAGTTGTCCACGTGAAGCAAGGCCCAGCTTCACCACTCCAAGCTTTGGCCATCTGCAAGAGAGGTGTCTGCTCCCATGTCTTTGCTCCTCTGCTCAGCAGAGGAAGATGGTGCTCACAGAACTGGCCTCAGTCCTGATCAAGGGCCAAGTGCTTGAAGAAAAGCAGTCCCATCATCCCACTGCAAAGCAGGCAGGTAAAATTGAGCCAGGAATGAAAGACCGTGCAGGCAGCAAACCCTAAACAGTAAACCCTGACTACAGAGTGGCTTTGCTGCAGGGGACACAGCCAGGAGCAGGCTCTGGGGCCAGGAGGAAGCTGAGAACATTGGATGTTTTCCAGAGCTCCTGAACATCCAGGGCAGCAAGAGAGAAGGAACTCAGATGGGACTGAAACATCATGGAATAGGGAAACTTTATTAAAGGCCTCATGAGAATGTCTTGGAGCACCAAGGCATAAAACATCAATCAGACACACTGCTAGGACATGGCTGAGCACGTGATACAACAATGCTGTGCAGTTTGGAGCTATTCATCTAACAGCTCTTTCTACTGCAGTAACAACTGAACTGGCTTCCCTGGCACGTCTCAGTGGAAGACACATTTTGGCAGGAACAAGTACTTATTGCAATGATGCATCAGCAAAACATGTGTTTTCCCTGGATGTAGAGACACCAGACATCAGCAGACAACGAACGCTTTGAAACCCCCCAGTGGTAAACAGAGACAGCCAGGGGTGGGGAATGTTCTCTCCCATCATAGTGTGGCTACTTTGAAACGTGAGCAACTTCACATCCCTTAAGCTTTGGGCTGCTTTTAAAGATAAAGAATGGATGGGGGAGCTCATTTATGAGCTACTTGTCTATAAAGAACCTGAAAGTAAAGCTGTCTGGCAAGAAATTGGCTTCATTCAGAGGAGAATTGTTGAATTGCATTTCTGAGCCCATTTCCACAGACAATCAGGAGGAACTCAAACCAGGTTTCACTGTTTACTCCTTGCTGCAAACCCAGCAAACCCAGGCTGAAACCTGAACAAGTGCTGGCATTTTCTGAGGAGCCCAAGGGAATCAAAGTCTTCCAAATCATATGAAGAGGGAGATAATCTTCTGGTCTCTTTTGCAAAAACCACAGCAGAAACATGGGACAGCTTTGCCATTCAAATGATTGCTCTGCCTTTCAAAGGGTGAAATCCAGCCCTGAGCTGGGGGTACCAAGCACACAAGTAACAAAAGCCTGACCCTGGATAAATTTCACCCTACAGGCTTGAACCTGCTCTCAGTGGAACGGTTCCCACTGAGTTCAACAGTGCAGGATCGTGCCTTAGGCGTGACGTGGCAGGGTCAGGTACTCTGCTATGTCTGATTCCAGTTCATTCATCACTGCAGCAATGGAGCAGCCAATTTGTCCTATGAAAAGGCACGAAAAAAAAAAAACCCACAACTTTTCTTTCTCTCTGGTTTCCCTCTTCCCATGGAACGGGAAGCGCTCTGCTCCGCTCCTCCAGTTACTTCCTCACGCTTCTTCTGCTGGATGAGGTTGTGGTGATGGTGTAGGATTTGGTTGCACCCCCAGAGGAGAAGCCCAGTGCCCCGCTGCCCATGCCTGCTCCCAGGCTGAGGCCTCCTCCAATTCCTCCTCCCAGCAATCCACTGGAGCTGCTGTAGCCACCTCCACCGCTAGAGCTGACCACGGCTGTGCACAGAGAGAAGCAAATCAGATGTGAGCAGCAGGGAACTTCTACCCTACCTTGGCACCCTCACAAAAAAAGGGCATGTTTTCAAACTGCAGCAACCAGAACTCTCTTTACACTAATCCTGCAAAACACAAAGCCCGGGACTCTAATAAACTCAACATGAGCCAGCAACGTGGCCTCCTGGGCAAGAAGCCAATGGCAGCCTGGGGGGCATGAAGAGAGTGTGGGCAGCAGGGCCAGGGAGCTTGTGCTGCCCCTCTGCTCTGCCAGAGCTGGGGAGGCCTCAGCTGGAGGCCTGGGGCCAGTGCTGGGCTCCCCAGCTGCAGAGAGACAGGGAAGTGCTGCAGAGAGGCCAGTGCAGGGACACCAAGGTGCTGAGGGGCTGCAACATGTGTGTGAGGAGGAAAGGCTGCAGCCCTGGGGCTGGTGAGCCTGGGGACGAGAAGCCTGAGGGGGGATGTGGAGGAGATGAGGCAGAACTTTTTTCTGTAGTGTCCAGTGACAGGACAAGGGGTGATGGGCACAAGCTGGAACACAAAAGTTCCATTTAAATTTAAGGAGAAACTTCTTTGGTGCTGAGGGGAGGGAGCCCTGGCCCAGGCTGCCCAGGGAGGGTGTGGAGGCTCCTTCTCAGGAGGTTCCCAACCTCACCTGGACACGTTCCTGTGCCCCCTGAGCCAGGGAAATCTGCTTGAGCAGGGAGGTTGGGCTGTGTGATCTCTAGAGGTCCCTCCATGCTGTGATTCTGTGACATTGATCTCATTACAGTTTGGCCCAGAGCATCTATCCTCTGTGCTAAGCCAGATGCATGTGAGGGCTGAGCAGCCCATTCCCTCCTCCATCATTCAGTCTGCCTCAGGACCCTCTGCATCCTGGATAAACCCCATCTCATAAACACGTTCTGCTCATCCCCTGGCACACCAAAGAGGCTGTGGGCATGTGGTTCACCAGCTCTCAGTGGCAATTAGGTGGGTGAATATTAGAGCCACTGTTTTAGGGCTGCAGACTCCCAGACACCAACATTTGTGCAATGTCCAGGCAAGGGAATGATCCCAAGGCTGGGAAGACACACTCTTAACATCACTTTTGCACTGACTCCCAACCCTGGCAATGCCTTTTCTCATTAGTTCTCCAGGCAAAAAAAAAAATGGCAGGAGAGATCAATACTCCTCCAAGTTCAACTTCAGACAGGTGAGTTAGAGCTGAAGTCTGCCATGGAGCCAACAGCACCACCAACTTCTGTCTCAGGGGGCTCCCACTTAAGAGGAAGGTGAACAGGTTTGAGGAAGCCAAGTTAACTGGTTTGTAGGGCCCTACAAGGCTCCTACACACAGCCCCCACCCTGCATTTTCTGCAGGCACAAGGCTACAAGCAACTCTTGTATATTATAAAATCAACTCACAGATGTTGACGTTACCAACTCCATCACCAGCCAACCTGTTGGAGAAGGAAAACACAAAGGGATAGAGGACAGGTTAGACTCTGCATTACTCAGTGTTCCCCCAGGGCCTGGGAGCTGAGGATGGAGACAATGGCAGTGAGTTACTGCTGCTGCTGTAAATCACTCAGCCAAGATAAGTGTGCCATCCAGTGCTTTGCTCCAGCCCTACATGTACACGTGCTGTGATCACCGGGGGTGGCTGAAAGAGCACAGCTCTGTCCTAATTCCCTGGGGATTTGTGCCACTTGGAAATTTTCAGCTCCAGCATCAAATGTAAGATAGAAACCAATGTGGGTTTTTTTTCTTCTTGGCATATTTTCCCCATAATTATCAACTTCTCCCCAGTTTGGCTCTTCAGCCAAAGCACTTCCAGGGCCCAAATCAGTTCAAAATGCAAGGTTCTCCTCAGTTATTTCCTTGCAGAAATTGGAACTGGGCCATCACAATGACCCCAAGCAAAGGGAACAAAGGGTTGGACCCTTTCTGCACCCACCTGCTCTCCTCTCCCTCCAGTAGCTTCCTGTAGGTCGCAATCTCGATGTCCAGGGCCAGCTTGACATTCATCAGCTCCTGGTACTCACGGAGCTGCCGGGCCATGTCCTGCTTTGCCTTCTGCAGGGCTGCCTCCAGCTCCTCCAGCTTTGCTTTGGCATCTTTGACGGCCAACTCACCACGTTCCTCAGCTTCAGCAATGGCTGCCTCCAGCTTGGCACGCTGCAGGGACAGAGCAGGACACCTCAGTGGGCATCTCACCTCCTTGGTGGAGGACACCACTGCCCATGGACTGCTGCCATGTACTGGCCAAACCATCTCCGTGTATCTGCAGATCCCTGGAGCCTTCTGCTCAACTTTTAGATCATTCAAAGTTCAAGCCTACAGATTTTTTGGGGGCAGTGGCTGGAGCTCAGCCTGCAAAGGAAGTTCATCTCACTCCAAGATACGTTCTTCTGAAAGGCCTATTTCTCTCCACTAGCTATAGTTCCAGAAAACACAACAGCACAACTTAGGGTTAATGCAAGCTCAGGTTTTCTCTCCTATTATGCCCCAGAGCTTGTTCAGAGCCAGTTGGTCTCCAGCAAGCTTTGATGTGAGGCAAGCGTGGACTAGAGCAGACCTGCAGTTAACAAACAATGCAGACCTACCCTGAAAGCATCCCTGTGGGGCCACATCAGTCTAATAAACCCTCAGCTGTGCCCCCTGCACCTCCAAAACAAGCCTCATGTTTGTCAGGAAGGGCTCACAAGGAACACATGTGCTTTATACTCTCATTCATTATTCAAGAGAGCTGCACCCGGTCAGCTCTTCCTTTCTAAAGTGTATGTTGAAGCCTCCCTGCCCTGAAACCAAACAAACACAAATGGATGATTCACAATGGCTTATCTCCAGCTTTGTGCACCCTGGATGTTCACAGCCAGTTTCCAGTCCCAAACATGGTCTGAACCACTGGCTTTGGTTTGATAAAGCGATAACAACCCTTGCAGAAAGCAAACAAAACTCCCATACAGCCAAAGCAGCCTTTCATGTGCCCAAACATGGTGTTCCCTTCTGCACAAAGGGAGTGGACAAAGATCCCAGAAGCAAAAAGGCACAAGGAATGAGTGTGGCTGGGAGGGAGGCCACATGCAGCCTTGCCCTTTGGAAGGGGCTCTACATCACTCCACTTCTGCAGCCTGGGGTTGCTGGTGGACTTGTCCTCACCTATAACTCGTCCTTCTCCCAGCATTACGTTGCTTACAACAGTTTCTCCCTCCATCAGGAGTGACGGGTGTTGAAGGTGAGCATTACAGCCACCCCCAAACTGCTTCTGTAGCTCACAGGACACAGGATCACTACAGGTGCAGCATCGAGTCCAACCGCCCACCTCACAGCGCCAGACTCTGGGTAACGCAGAAGGTGCTGTGTTCCACCCAGCTCCCCGGCAAGCCTGTTGCTGCTAAACCCACTGCTGTGCAGCAGGAGAAGGGCAGCTCCTCACCTGGGCCTTGGCATTCTCGATCTCCCCCTGCAGCCTCTGGATCATTCGGTTTATCTCCGTGATCTCGTTCTTGGTGTTGCGCAGATCGTCGCCGTGTTTGCCTGCGGTCACCTGCAGCGCCTCATACTGCAGCCAGCACAGGGACAGGAAGGGATGGAGTCAGCCTGGCACTCAGTCAGCTACCTTAAATCTCTCCCACTCATGACACACACAACACATGGACTAACATGAAGTTGTAACCACTTCAGCTCTCCATCACTGTCGTGGTTTTTGCCTGGGTCAGGTTGTGGTAGCTGGAGGAGTCTGCAGGAGGGGCTTCTTTAAACAAACTGCTGTCAGAAGCTTCCCCTGGAGCTGACAGGGCCAGTGCCAGTCAGTTCTAAGCTGGACCCACCACTGATCAAGGCCTGGCCAGTTAGTGACTGAGGTAATGAGTTATGTGTTGGAGAAGGGGAAAAAGCTGCTGGGCAGTGGCTGAACTGCAGCAGCAACAGGGAGTGAGGATGTGAGAACATCTCCACACACACCAAGGGCAGTGGAGAAGGAGGGGAGGAGGGTGCTCAGGCCCTGGAAGAGAGATTCCCCTGAGCCCTGTGGTGCAGCCCATGGGGAGGCAGCTGTGTCCCTGCAGCCCAGGGAGGCCCCAGGGAGCACAGACCCACTCACAGCCCGTGGAGGAGCCCACCCCAGAGCGGGTGGATGCCTGCAGGAGGCTGTGACTCTGTGGGGAACCCACCCTGGGGCAAGTTCCTGGCAGGGCCTGGGAGCCTGTGGGGAGAGAGGAGCCCAGGCCAGAGCAGCTTTGCTGTCAGGTGACCCTGTGAGGGACTCAGGCTGGAGCAGCCTGTTCCTGTTCCCCCCATGGGTGTCCCACGCTGGGGCAGGGTGTGAGGAGCTGCTCCTGTGACAGGCCCCAGGCTGGGGCTGCAGCCCATGGGAAGGAGCCACAGTGGAGAAGTTCCTGAGGGACTGTGACCCGCGGGAGGGACCCCACAGGGCAGCAGTGGGAAGGGTGAGGAGGCCTCTCCCTGAGAAGCAGCAGCAGCAAAGTCCATCTGTGAGGAATTGACCCCAAGCCCCTGGGGGGGATGAGGGAGAGTCCTGGGCAGAGGGAGGGGTTTTAAGATTTGGTTTTATTTCTCAACTCCCTGTTTTGTTTTGATTGTTCATTAATAAATCAAACCACTTTCTCCCCATGTTGAGTCTGTTTAGCCCATGACACTAATTGCTGAGTGATCTCCCTGCCCTTGTCTCAGCTCACAAACCTCTCATTCTGTTCCTCTCTCCTCTGTCCAGTTGAGGAGGGAGAGGGATAAAACAACTTGGTGGGCACCTGACACCCAGCCAGGGCTAAAGCACAGCAATAACTCACCTTGCTCTGGTACCAGGACTCAGCTTCTGCCCTGCTCTTGTTGGCAATCTCCTCATACTGGGCTTTGACCTCTGCAATGATGCTGTCCAGGTCCAGGTTTCGACTGTTGTCCATGGACAGGACCACCTGGGTGTCAGAGATCTGGGCCTGCAGCTCCCGAAGTTCCTGCCAGTTGCATTAAAAACAACCCCATTAATCACTAACTTTTAAGGGCCTCTCTTTTGGAAACTTCTCACTTTAACAGAGAGGATCTGAGAGGGGAAAAAAAAAGGGAAAGGGAGGCAGACAAGAACTCAATAAAAATATTCATTAATTAGGAGGAAACCAACTGAATCACGTCAGCCTGGCAAAGCACAAAGGAACAAGCAACAGGATAATTGGAGCTACTCTTTATCACTCACATTTTGACAGCAAGGTTATTTTACCCCACTCCTGAGATAAGAACCCAACATGAAATACTATCCCAAGAAGCTTGAGCATCAGATTCACTACAAAGAGAGGGCCAAATTCCACCACCTACACCCAAGGATGCAAGAGTCCAGTTCAATCAAACTCTTATCTTGTAAGTAATAGGTATGATAAAGGTGTCTGGGACAAGGAGCTTTCCTTTCTTTCTCTCACAACAGCACACACCATAGCACTGGCTATAACACACAGGTTTGCCTTGTTTTCACATCAACAGCAGCAAAGAAAATAATGCATGTTCTGGCTATGTTTGCAACAAATCCATCCCACATCCCAGACAGGGAGGCATCACTGGGACATCTCACAGGACATGCACTTCACTGACAGGCTTATTTCTGCCTATGCAAGGGAAAACTCCACGTCTCCACCACCTTTCTTGTCTCTGGAGACAGCACACTGATCTTCTCAGTCATCATTTGCCCTTCTTCACCCACTGCCAGTGCTCCACAGCCACGAGAAGCAGAGAGGACCTCACCTCTTCATAGAGTGACCTCAGGAAGTTGATCTCATCTGTCAGCGCATCCACCTTGGCCTCCAGCTCCACTTTGTTCATGTAGGCAGCATCCACATCCTAAAAAAAATGAGAGGGATAATCCATTGAGATTGCCACAGCTTGGATGTCTAAGTCCACCCAGCCTTTGATGGCTTCAAAAGCAGCCGTGAGCACACTGAGCTCCACAAGCTGCCTGCTCTCCATGCCCCATGACTCACCATGCCCCACAAATTATCTACCAGGGTGCTAAACACTGAGGCTATGCAGCATCCCATATGTTCTGTAGGGTCACTTGGACCTGTGTTTGTAAGTCCACTGTTAGTTTGGACAGTCAAAAATGCCCCAAAGAAAGATATAACCATAATCTACGATCCCCATGGCATCTGGCACTCCCTCCCAGCTTCCTACACTGAGGCAGCCTTTAGCCAGAAGTGAGAGCTGTAATTCTTCACCTGTGGGTCTCTAGGGACAGCTACAGCAAAGAGAATGTGAGGGCATAAAAGAGAGAAGGGCTGCAAACATGTATGATCAGTCCCAGCTAATGGCCATGGCCACACACCTTCTTGAGCACCACAAACTCATTCTCTGCTGCCGTGCGCCTGTTGATTTCATCTTCATACCTGCCAGGAAAAGAAACCAGGGATGGGTGTGAAGTTAGAGCCTGGATAAAAGCAAAAACATGTTCCCTTGATTCCCTTATCTCTCTCCTACCATCTCTCTCTTTGTGAGCCTATGACTTCCCAAAGCAAGCCAGCCACAGGCAGAGGTTTGCTGTCTGCAGCAGGTTGGTATCAGCTGTATGCTACAGCCCCAAGGGACTGTTTGGATGATGATGCCTGAAAGCTGTTCTGGTCCATATCACCAAGAACACTAACCTGCAAAAGCATTTCTGACTCCCACTTTCCTATAGTAATCAAAATTCACTGCACTCTAGGAAAGTTTCTGCTCCTTATCCTCAGTCATGGACAGCTGCAGGATGGCAGTTTATGTCCTGAGGCTCTTGGCCCTTGTGAGAGCAAATATAAACACAGCAGGGATGCAGAAGAGATGCAAGCAGATTCAACAGGTTCCTCTCTGCTGATCAGAGCACCTGCTAATGCCACTTTCACTGTGCACTTCCTCATTACAGACATCAGAGAAGGTTGTGCAGGTGCCAGTCACCTGCCACTGCCCTGGTAAGAGCCATTCTCATTCTCCTCATTCTGCACAAATTCTGCTTCGAAGTCACACGAACTTCAAAGATTGGCTACATCCCTTTCCTTAGGTGTTCACCTTTAGATGCAAGGAGCTAGAACCTCAGCAGGTTCATACTTTATGGAGTTCAGTGACCTGTACTACTTGCGAGCCTGGCTCTTGCCTTACACCTGCCAAAACAAGCAGCAGGAATCTGCTACGTGAATCCTGAAAGTCATCCAAGGAGTGCAGCAGGAACCACTTTCTCTGTTTCAGAATGGCTGTTGCCAAAGTTAGAACACTGCTGTCTTTATTTACCCAGTCCCTGCATGGCTAACACTGTAATTTGCCTTTCAAACCGTGAGCTGCTCCACTTTAAAAAGCCTTCCTGGAGCAGCTCTGCTTCTGCTCCACCCACGCTGGCATAAATGGACCTTGTCCCTTAGAGTCAATGAACTATTGCAGAGCAATCTCTGACCTGGCAAGCTGTGTACACACAGCCTGCAGGATGGGCTTGCAGAAGAAGAGACTGAGGGGTGATCTTATTAATGTCTACAAATATGTAAAGGGTGGGTGTCAGGAGGCTGGAGCCAGGCTGTGCTCAGGGATGGCCAATGACAGGAAAAGGGGCAACGGGGACAAGCTGCAACATCAGAGGTTCCAGAGACACACAAGGCAGGATTTGTTCCCTGCTGAGCTGAGGGAGCACTGGCAGGGGCTGCCCAGATGGGCTGTGGAGGCTCCTGCTCTAGACACATCCCAACCCAGCTGGATGAGTTCCTGTGTGCCCTGCTCTAGGTGCTGCTGCTCTGGCAGGGGGGTTGCACTGGATGAGCTTTCCAGCTCCCTTCAAGCCCTGGACATTCTGTGACCCCCACAGGCAGGTTAAAAGGCTGAATTATTCCAGAGCGGTTTGTTTAATCCCCCATTTCCTGGGGGCAGCTCCACTCAGCTGCTGAAGGAACTGATCCATCATTCAGTACTTTCCACAAACTGCCGAGGTGCCCCGTGTGCTATCACACCTTGGCATGGGCACGGGTCTGCTCCTGCCCTGCCTTCCTCTGAAACACACCCTTAGTCCATGCAGTTACTAAGAAGGGACTGAATCTCATCCCCTGGAGCCTCATGCACAGAAATCTCCTCCCCTACCCTAGAGGTGGATGGAGAATTACTGTGTCATTTGGAGCTATAGCAGGGGAGGCCACAGACACATGAGGAGTTACTCATGTTTGAGGTATTCTCCTTAGAAGATGAGATTGTCTTCATATCAACAAGGGAGAAGCAGGTTCGGAACTTCAGTTCTGGCATTCTCAGCCCCTCTGCTGCACTAGAACTTCAGGCTCCTAATTCCTGCTTCCCTCCTCTTAGCACACACAGGGTTGGGTTTTACACAGACCTGTAAGCTGGAGGAACAAATATGGACCCATGCCCCTTGCATTCATGTGACATGCAACTAAAAACAGGGCTGTAATACCTCTGGGTGCAAACCAGCTCCTTGCTGCTGACTTGAGAGATGCAAAGTACAACTGTGGGTGAGCAGAAATAACTGAGCAGGGTTGGGGGAAACGTTCTCATGCACCTCCTTGGGAATCACTGGCTATTGACTTTCCCTAAACACACCCTGGAGATTATCAGATCTATTTGCTTTCAGTTCCTGCTTGATCCAGTTTGCCAGCTCCCTCTTTCTTTCTGTCCTTTTTTTTTTTTCTGCTAAAGGCATTCCCCTTGTAGAGCTGGGCTGGGCACAGGCTGGGACAAAGGCTACTTCCTTCACTGGACTCCTCCCAAGCGACATGATTTGGACTGAAAAATCACTTAATGATGGTAGGTCCGCTGCCCCATTCCCTACCCACAAAACAAGCAGCAGCTCAGCCACCACCTGCCAAGCTGCAGAACTCCTGTGGGGTTCCTACAGAGCCAAACTAGGCACCAAGTTGTCCCTGAGAGGGACATAGAGGATGGAGCCACTGAAGAGCATTTGGGAACAAGCTGCCAGGAACAATGAGAGATCCAAGCAAGAAAAATCCAGGCAGCTTCCCTGGGCTTAGACACCACGGCTGGGAACAAAACCTCCTTCTCTAGCAGCACAGCTGAGGCCATCTCTGCCAAGCTCCTGAGCAACCTGCCAGCTCAACTACACCGTTAGATGGGCAGATGATACGTTACTTGGTCTTGAAATCCTCCACAAGATCCTGCATGTTCTTCAGCTCGCCCTCCAAACGCCCTTTGTCATTGAGCAGCCCGTCCAGCTGCCGCCTCAGGTTGCTGATGTAAGCTTCAAACATGGGGGCAATGTTACTCCTGGTAGTCTTCTGGTCCTGGAGGAGACTCCATTTGGTCTCCAGCATTTTGTTTTGCTGCTCCAGGAAACGGACCTGGAAAAACAAACCAACTGAGGTGACTTTGTGGAAAGTGGGAGAGGGAAGGGGGGAGCTGACAGCACAGAGTTTGAAGGACTGGGGCTGTGGATGGTATGTGAAGAATGTAGATTGCTCATGGGAAGCACCTAAACTCTGGAGGGTGATAAAGACCATGAGGGAGCACTGATACTCTGGGGCTTGGCTTATGACTTTAAGGCTTTGTATTGAATTGAAGAGAAGCAGATTTTGCTTGCCTCATGCTTGACAGAAGCCATCCACAGAGCTCAAATCAGCCCATTACTCCAACTCCAGGTCTGGATTCCTTGCATTTTGAGGATGCCAGAGTTGAAGTTTACACAGGACACAGGATCAGTGAGTGCAAGGCAGTAAAGCCACAGAGATACAGGGCAGTGCAAATAAACACAGTAAGCTCTGACTTAGGACAAGATCTGTTCCACTGGGCTGTTCCTCTCCAAAAGGAATTCCTCTCCCCTTCTCCCTGTATTTGGTGGTGGTGTGATGGGTGCAGATTTCATCTTTAAAGCCTGCACCCACATTATAGAATCATAGAATCACAGCATGGTGGGGGTTGGGAGGGACCTTTAGAGCTCATCCAGTCCAACCCCCCCACCCTGCAGAAGCAGCTCCCACCTAGATCAGGTCACACAGGAACGTGTCAAGGTGGGTCTTGAAGAGCTCCAAGGAAGGAGCCTCTTACACACCCTCCCTGGGCAGCCTGGGCCAGGGCTCCCTCATCTCAACAGGGAAATAGTTTTTTGCTTATATTTAAATGGAACCTGTTGTGTTCCAGCTTCATCCCATCACCCCTTGTCCTGTTGCTAGGCACCACAGAAAACATGGATGCCCTTATGGGCAATAGCAGCCTAATGCAACTTAACTGGTTTTAGCTAAATAACTAAAACCAAAGCTACTGGCTTGCAGGAGGTAAATCACTCCCTTCCCCTGAGAACCTTGAGCCCATTTGTGAATCCCTCACTGGCTTAAGCAGCTTTGGGGCTGAGATGCTTTGGAAGCAGCATCCACAGAGGCCTCGCTCTCTCCAGCACCTCACCTTGTCGATGAAGGAGGCGAATCTGTTGTTGAGCGTCTTGATCTGCTCCTTCTCCTCCTTCCTCACCCGCTGGATGTTGGGGTCTATCTCCAGGTTGAGGGGGGTCAGGAGGTTCTGGTTGATGGTGACCTCCTGAATGCCAGCTGGGTTGAAGGTCCCACCGAAGCCCATCCCTCCGTAGCCGTATCCAGAGCGAACGCTGTAGGAGCTGCCCCCTCCCAGGGAGATCCGTTTGCTGGAGCCCAGGTTGTAAAGGCTGGAGCTGCCAAAGGAACCTGCCCTGCCCAAGCCAGCACCCCCTAATCCACGGCTGGAGGAGACGGTGCTGACCCGCACTTGGCTGATCCCCGGGCCGGCGGCAGAGCGAGAGCTGAAGCTCACAGAGCGGGACATGGCTGCTCACAGGGTGCCCGTGCTATCCCCTCACCCTTGGAAAGCTCAGGGGAGCTGTGCTGGAGACCAGGGAAGTGAGAGAGTTCTCCTCACTGCTCCTTTTATCCGTTAGAAAAGCTGGGCTTGGCCCAAGGGCAAAAGAGGGATCATTTTACTGCCTCGGAGAGCTGGGTGTGCCTGGCTGCCTTCCCACCCTCCCTCAAGCTGCTGAAGGCGAGCAGGACAGAAAGGGAAGGGCCCGGGGAAGGGACAGGACACACCTGGCGCCGTGTCCCCAGGCTCAGACCTGGCTTTGTTCTGCACCTCCCTTCGCCTCTGCCACACATGCAGCCGCAGGGCACGGAGTACAGGCTCTCCTGGGCTCCCTTGGCAAAGAGCTCTACAAGGACAGGGCTGCTCCCCATTGTCCTCGTGGCTCCTCTATTCCTCTCTGCTTGCCTAAAGGGATGTTGAAAAGAAAAGAGGGGGAACATGCACGGGTTTTGTAGCACATTGCAGAGCAGGTTGCTTCTCTGTGCAGCAGCAGCAAGGAGATAAGGAGCCTCAGCTTAGTGCCAGCTCCAGCCTAGTTTAATATAAACCAAAAGCAGCGGCAGCCTTGGACACACACACACACACAGAGGGCACAGTGCTGGCAGCACCTGCAGCCCATGGCTCCCCCTCTCACACACTGGGTTTGCCTTCTCTCTCCTGTGGGTGCTGAAATAAAGATGGTTTAGGTGGGTTGCACCTTGCACCTGGAAATACTCAACACGCTACTCCACACTCAGGAGGAGACAGGACAGGTTTCTGCTTCCATTCCTGGGCTCTCCTATTTCTTTAATAGTTTTATGGGCTTTCTGCCTTTTGCCCCAACAGGACGGATCTCCTTACTGTCAAGTGATAAATCCTCCATGAGATTGCAAAGCCTGGTCTGAATATGTCACCCTTCAGCTCTTCCCCTCATCGGGGCAGCAAGATAATACTGGCTACATATTCTGGCCACAGCTTATTCAAGCCATGCCCTTCCTTCTCTGTGGGAAGAATACAAGTTGGCTGGAGACACTAGCTGCCAAGAGGAAATGCTCTTTTTGAAGGAGTGAAAGGGAGAGACTGAGCCAGTGACACGAGGCAAGATTCCTCCCTGCCCTGCAAGCTGGCTGAGCTTCTACCAGCAAAAAAAACAACCCTCATACAAATCCACTGAGTGTAAAACAGAGTCGTGTGTTACTGCATGACCCCATGGCTGATACAGACAGGCCAGGGTTCATTGATCAGAAGCCTCCAGCTGCTTTACACAGCTCCAGGTCTTTCTGAGTTCAGAGGGAGAGGCAGGCTGCTCTCTTGCAGCTCCTGTGGCTTGTCTTGAGAAGGCAGGTATTGAACCTCAACGTGTGATTTAGAGTCCTACAGTCAGGCAAGAGTAATTTCCCCCTCAAAGTAAGCTCAGGGTGCTGGATTTTATCGGGCTGCATTCCAGCCTCAGCTCCTTTGGATCAGCAGACAGGGTTTGCTTTGCACAACACAAAGCATCCCAGCCAGGTAACACACAAGCCTGCTGTCAGATGAAACTATCAGAAAGGCAAAGCCATTCACCAACACCAGTCCAGCAGCAAGAGAACCGAACTTCACCCTGGTTTGCACTATCAAAGGGCCAGATGAATGAGAAACCATTATTTTAATCTTGATTGCCATCATGCAGCAGCCCTGGTTTTAGGCAAGGATGAGTCTGTCTGCCATTCAAACCTCAAGCTTTCTGTTCTGTACCATTAGCAACTCAGCCAAAGCAAGAAAGATTGGGAGCAGCCTTGCTGTTCCACTCCCCAGCTCCCAATGTCACCAGTCGGGAGCTTTTGCACTCCCTAAGACACCCTGCAAAGGGAACATCCCCTGCTTTGATCTGCTTTCCTGGCAGGTTAAATCCCAGCTGGATCTGGTGACCCAGAGGTGTCACAAGCAGAGTTTGCTTGTGTTGTTGGGATGCCATGGTAACACTACATACTTTCACAACTGAAAGGAAGGGTAAATACTTCCAAGCCCATGTGAATGACCTCCAGGGATTCAGGCCTGGTAGCACAGAAGATAGGCCAGGCTGGGAGTGACCTGCTGGACAGGGCCCTGGCAGTGCTGGGGGACAGCAAAGGGAACGTGGGGCAGCAACGTGGCCTCGTGGACAAGAAGCCAACGGCAGCCTGGGGGGCATGAAGAGAGTGTGGGCAGCAGGGCCAGGGAGCTTGTGCTGCCCCTCTGCTCTGCCAGAGCTGGGGAGGCCTCAGCTGGAGGCCTGGGGCCAGTGCTGGGCTCCCCAGCTGCAGAGAGACAGGGAAGTGCTGCAGAGAGGCCAGTGCAGGGACACCAAGGTG
>WBNH01010158.1:0-20976 GCA_013401255.1 Urocolius indicus
GTCTTCTCTCCATCCTGAGCCTTAGCAGCTGCTGGGACCTTCTCCTTTACAGGACCTGCAGCTTTCTCCTTTGCAGGTTCCTCTTTACTCCCATCTTGAGCCTTTTTTGCAGTTGGGGCTTTCTCTGCCTTTGCCACTTTATTCTCTCCGTCCTGAGGTTTTCCAGCAGCTGGGGCCTTCTCCTTTGCAGGCTCTTCTTTGCCTCCCTCTTGAGGCTTCTTTGCGGGTGGGGTTTTCTCTGCCTTTACTGCTGTCTTCTCTCCATCCTGAGCCTTTGCAGTAGCTGGAGCCTTCTCCTTTGGAGGCTTTTTATCAGCTGGGGCTTTCTCTGCTGCTATCTTCTCTCCATCCTGAGCTTTTACAGTAGCTGGAGCCTTCTCCTTTGGAGGCGTTTTATCAGCTGGGGCTTTCTCTGCCTTTGCAGCTGTCTTCTCTCCATCCTGAGCCTTTGCAGAAGATGGAGCCTTCTCCTTTGCGGCAGTTGTGGTTTTCTCCTTCACAGGTTCTTCTTTGCCTCCATCCTGAGCCTGTGCTGCAGCTGAGGTTGTCTCCTCTGTGGGTTTTCCCTTCCCACTTTCAGGCTGTGTGGTGACTGGAGCCTTCTCCACAGGTCCTGCTTTCCCACCACCCTCAGCTTCTAACTCACCGGAGCTTTGCTCCTTCCCTCTGTCCTGAGCCTTGGCAGCAGCCAGAGCCTTCCCCTCCGTGGGCACTGCCTGCCCTCCTCCTGGCTCTCCTACAGCTGGAGCATCTCCCTTTCCCTTCCCTCTGTCCTCGGCCTCAGCCCCAGCTGGCACCTCCTCAGCAGACGCTGCCTGTTCTGCGTTGTGCTGTGCTGCTGCAGCCGCCTCCTGTGCCGGTGCTGCCTTGTCTTTGTCCCCCTCTGGGGACTCTGGAGCACTCAGGGCCGCGTTCCCCGCGGGCTCTGCCTTACCTTCGGCCTCTCCCGCAGCCTTTCCCTTCCCAGCCTCTGCCTGATCCCCACCCTGAGCCACAGCAGCAGCCGGAACCTTCTCCTGCCCAGGCTCGTCCTTTCCTCCACCCTGCGCCTCGGTGGCAGCCGGCACGGTCCCTGCTTGGGGCTGGTCCTGGGGGGCTGCTGGGGCTGCGCCGCTGTCTGCTGCCGGGGGGGACACGTCGGCAGCCCCCGCTGTGCCTGGCACACCCTGCTCCATGGGGCTGTCTGGGCAGGAGGCGGCTCTCTGGGGTGCTCCCGGTTCAGTGATGCTCCTGTGGGAGAGAGCACAAGCTGAGGGCTCCGGGGTCGCGACACCTCGCAGAGGGGCACGGCGGGACGGGGGCTGTGCCAGCCAGGAGCCGTGCCCCTACCCCCTGCCCCACATCTGCCCGGCTGTGAGTGACCAAGGGTCTGGTGCCAGCACCTGTCGTTGCCCCCAGGGTCTCCGGCGCCAGCAGCCGGCGTGGCACGGCACGGCACAGCACGGCAGCCACGGGGCCAAGCTCAGGCCACGTCTACCCACGGCCAGGCAGGAGACGGCAGCTCCAGCCCCAAGCTGCTGGGGAGGGGATCACGGGAGTTGAGCATCCCCAGCACAGCAGAGCCCCGGCTGCACAGGGGCATGCAGACCCCCAGCCCCTGCAGCTGCCAGCGCTGCCCAGCTCCCTGCCCAGCCGTGCCACAGTCCTCAGCAAAGGGACCTGCTGCTGCCCACCCTGCACGAGCTGCCACCTTGTCCCCTCCAGCCCTGCGCCCGATCCCCAAATTCCTGCCCCGCTGCCCAGCCACCTCCCCTCGCCCTGCCCCGCAACAACCCCCTGTGCAGCCAGCGCTGCCACCCCGAGCCCAGGACAGCCCAGGCCTGGGAATAAACCCACCAGTGACCATCCCAGTAACTGGGAGTCTCTTGCTGGGGCTGGAGCTACAGCAGCCGATTCCCAGCTGAGCGATGCCGTGTCCTGCAGCTCAGCACAAGGGAGCCCAAAGGGACAGAGGCTGCGTTTGTCCTGAGGCTGGGGGCTGTGCTCCCCCCAGTGCTGTGCCCCAGGGCCCCCTCGGGCCCCTTTACCTGTGTGCCAGTGCCGAGGGGGTGAGGGCAGCATCCGCACTGCGCCAGCGCCCGCCGGGAGCCGCCTCTTCTAGCGCGGCTGTAACGGAGCCGGATTAGTGCGGGCAGAGGAGGATCCGTTACAGCGGGACCGTCCCGCTTCGCCTTTCCCAGCACCTGTCACTGCTGGAGCCCGTTCAAAGGACACGGCCCTGCCCCGGCCCCGGGACGCGCCGACACTGCCGGGATGGCACCGCGGGCACCGGCCACAAACAGCCCAGGGGGGGTAACTCGGCCCAGTCAGACATGGGCTGAGCAGCCAAGTACCTCCAAGGTGCCCACAGGTGACATGGGGCAGCCAGTGGCCACCCCGTGGGGATGGCGGCAGGGAGCTGGCGGTGCCGGCACTGGTCGCTGTGCCACCGAGCTGCCACGGTGCCCACGCTGCCAGCCCTCGGGGACAGCAGCTCCCAAGGACCCGTGAGCATGAGGAGATAGCCCAGGGCAGCAGCAGCTCCAGGCGTGCCTGCCCATGCCCAGCTGGGACTGGGAACTGGGCACTGCCTGCTGGCTGCAGCCTCCCCCAGGACCCACTTAAGACTATTTTCCTGCAAAATAAAGTGATTTGGGGATCAGAGAAAGAAACAAAGGAGCTGGAGGCTGCCAGAGGGACCAGGCTGTGTGTGGGTGCTGCACAGGTCCCTCAGCCTCACAGAGCTCCTCCACAGCTTTGGGATCCCTCCAGGCCTGGGGACTCCCCCATTGCCCTGGGCAGCCTGGCACAAGGACTGACAACCCTCCCAGGGAAGAAATTGTTCCAAATCTCCAAACTAAACCTCTCCTGGCACAAGTTGAGGCCATTTCCTCTTGTCCTGTCGTTCATTACTGGAGAGAAGAGACTGACCCCCAGCTCACTGCAGCCTCCTGTCAGGGAAGAGTTGCAGAGNCCAGCCCTGAGCACAGCCCTGGAGCTGCATCCACGCTGCCTGTTCCTGGCTCAAGCACCACTGCCAAGGTGAGCAGGAGTCGCCCAGCTGGGCCTGTGCAGGGCATAGGGCAGAATAACTAGTGAGAGATCGTGCCTGGGGCAGCAGGGACCCTGCCCACCAACTGTCATCACCACATCCACTTTGGAATTGCCTCTCCCTTCCTCTGGCCAAGGGCTGCCAGGCACCTGGAGGCCACCAATGTCACTTCAAGCACACGCTGCCACTGCTGCACCAGCCTTTGGCCCTGCACTCTCCTGACCAGCCCCGGGTGGAATGAGCACATCTCCTCAGAAGGCAGGGAAGCAGGAGGCCATGCACCCCAGCCAAGCTCTGCCATCCTCTCAGAGCTGTGGGTGCAGGGGAAGGTTGGACAACATTCTCCAGGGAGGGCAGGAGAGCTGCCTGCAGCCCAGCAGCCTTCCCAGGCTGCCTGAGACACGCTCGCTCAGAGGGGACCAGGCAAACAGCCTTGGGACAACCCTCTGAGAGCAGACACTGCAGTGCTGGGAGCCAGGACAATGACTCTCCAAAGGAGAGGGGCAGGAGGGATGGATGAGTGCCCCAGGGTGTGGCGGTGAAAGGCAAGAGCTGCTGTGCACCTCGCTCTGAAATCTGGTAGCCCAAGGAGCTGCACGGAGCTCTGTGTCTCTGCAAAGCACAGAAGCAAAGCAAACACCACCAAAGGCTTCTCAGGCTGGGTTGTTGGGGTTTTTTTCCCCGCTCTCCTCTCCCTTCCTCATTCAGGAACTTAAAAAGCCAGAGTCTGCATTGGCTGGAGCTGGAAAACAGCCTGTGCTGGGGAGCTGGCCCTGCCCCAAGCACGGCCGTTCCCTGGCGACTCCGTTGTCACAACTCCCCAGCACACTTTAACCTTTCTGCCTTTCCTGGGGAAGGGAGGCTCTGCCCAGCCAGGCCCTGCCCAGGCTCCAGGAAACCCTACACCCGTCTAAATCGAGCGGCAGCACAGGGGAGAACAACATCCCCACCTGAATCCCAGCCATGCTGCTGGAACACAAGCCAGGCAGCCTGCCTGGGGCCAACCCCAGCACACAGGCTTCCAGCAGCACCTAGGACATCCCCCAGGAGCTGCACTCACGTCATGACACATCCCCAAATGATGGGGAACATCACCCAAAGAGCTTCTGGTGTGATGCAGCAGCTCGAGGACACCAACAGTGACACAGGGGCAGTGGATGCCCAGGAGCTGCCCCTGTGCAGGCTCCTTGCCAGCTTCATGCCAGGCCACGCTGGCAGCCAAAAAGGCATCCCAGCAGAGGCTGGGGAAGCAACGAAGCTGTGAGGCTGACAGCATCCCTGAGCCTGTTCATGAGAACCTCAGCCCCCAGCTAATAAGATCTCTCAGTTCTCAGCCCCCCTTCAGCACCAAAGGTCAGGAAGACACTGTCTGCCTTTCCCTTCCAGCTCGAGGCCGAGTTCAGCAAAGTGCTTTGGTAACGACTCAACTAGAAATGCAGCAGGGTGAGATTTCTGCCCCCAGCTCTCTCTCCTTCCAGCCCCACTTGCTCCCAAGGCAGAAGGGTGAGGAGTTTTGAGTTCTTGAGCACCAGAATGCTTCTGCAAAATCCAAACCAGTGGGAATAGATTTGACCTCGGTGTGACAATCTACCCTGACTTCAAAGACAGGCCCTAAAGTTGTCTCTGATTAAACCCCAGGCTCCTGCTCCAGTCCTGTAACTGGGAGAATAAAAGTCTCCCCCTTCTACCCTCCTGGGACTGGGGGGGAAAGAAAATAATCACCTGCCACTGCTTCCCTGCTGCAGCCTGAAGTGAACCCCATCCTCACTCCCCTTCAGCCCCTCCAGGACACCCATCCTTTGCACATTTCCCACCTTAGAGTGATTTTTCCAGTGTGTCATCACTTTTATTCCTAACTAAGAGTGCAGGTTACAGAAACCCCCACCTCAGCAGCCTGTGAGAATCAGCTGGGTGACTTCCCAGCTCTCTGCCAGGCACCCAATACCCTTGTAGGGCATGGTAGCCCCAGGCTGCCTTCCACCAAGCTTGCAGGCTGTGAGGAGCAGTAGAGGCCATGCTTGCAGGAAGAGGTAATATCTTTTATTAGACCCAATGATACTGCTGGGAAAAAACCTGACAAGCTGTCAGGCACACAAACCCTTCCTCAGGCCTCAAGCAGAGGCCATGTAGGGCTGTCACGGAAATGCAGTTGCTCCATCCTTCAGGGATCAATATCTACCCCAGCTCAGCAGCCTCGTTATCTTGCTTGCCTTCACATTCTTCCCTGGCTCATGGTCACTGAGGCTTTCCTCTGACTCACCATAAATCCCTCCTGCCCCTGTGCTGGCTGCTCCAGAGGAGCTGACACTCCAGGCCACAGAAGTTTCCTCGAGGTCCTGCCCTGTCCCTGTCCAGCAGATCCCACCTCAGCAGCTCCACTGCCACAGGAATCAGGCAGAATGTGGGGAAAGTGAGCACACCCGTGGTCAGATCCACGTGGATCTTTGTTTTCAAGACAAGGGACCTCACAAGTTTCTCTTGCTCCAGTCACTCCTGTGACACATGGCCATTGCCCACTCTAAAAATGCTTCTCCAGTGGTATCCAAACCCAGAGGGAATGAGAGCAAAGCTTTGCCATAACCCCTAAATATGAAACAGTCTGTCCTACCACCTGGGCACATGAAACTCCCTGTTTTCCTCTGCTGGGATCAGCAGCATAACAGCAGTGGGCAGCCCTGCTCACACCAGTAAGGGACCCACAACCTTGGGGAGGGGAAATGCCTCTGTACCATTAAGCAGAAGCCAAGCCAGCCCAGAGAGCTTTGTACCTTTCCAAGCCTGAACTGGAGGGCTTCCCTCCTCCTTCCAGCTAAGGGCCACAAGCACAGCTCATCACTGGCCACACCAGCCTTTTCCTGCAAGTGCCTTTTTGGCCCAGGAAAGGAAGTGACCTGTGCCAGCACAACAGGCACCAGCAGCACAGACATGTCAGCAGGCAGCAGTGGTGCTCATGAGCATCAGTTGGGTTCAGCAGCATCCCAGACCCTTTCTTGCCCTCCCACAGCCTTCTGGCCTCATTCTGGTACAGACAAGTCCAAGGAAAGGCCTAAACAGTCTTACAAAGTAAGAAACCATATCGCAGTGCTAAGAAATCCTGCTTAGTGGGCTTGAATCCCCTCCTCCCACTGCTGGGAGCTCTGTCCTCAGCACGTTAGAGCACCCAGGCTATATTTAGTTGTAGCTGCTCTAGAGGAGATGATGCCAAGAGACCTGCACTGACAGGAGCCAGGGAGGAGCTTACAGCAAGTCATTTGCCAGTGAAGTATTCCCCAAATAGAATGACTTCAACCATTTAAACAGCAGAAGGTTTAATGCTCTAATATACACAGGGAACTACTTTCAAAAGTGTGGGCAACATCTGTATCAGCACTTACCTAAACATCAACAAGCAAGGTGAGGCCTGCAGTGTGCTGGCCTGCAGAAGCCATAGCACTTAATACAATTTAAGATTCATACAAACTAAAAGCCCAAGAAACAGACAAGGGAGACCCATCCTTAGGTGTTCAAAGACAAGCCAGGTCTTCCAGCAGTGCACATCCCTGTGCACTCACAGACTAGACTGTCCTTCAGCAGAGGGATTCAGCCTGCCAGCACCAGCCAGCCATCAATTAGCAATTTTTATTTAGTTCAGGTACACAATATTTGTAGACAATATCGAAACCTGGTTTAGTCTTTAGAGAACAAGATGCTTAGATGTGAAGCAAAGCCATATGGCTCTGCCTGTGTGCTGGGCCTCAGCCACCTGCCTCCCATGGTTAAACTATTCAACGGAGCAATAACGGAACCAAGTGCAGGAGCTTTGACTGAACAGTCACGTAAAAACAACTGTTCCCTCTCTGCCTTACCAAGAGAGGGATGTGAGCTCCCTCCTACTGCCACAAGGATGCACCTCAGCACCGGAATCTATCTGAGAAGTTGGGAGACTTGGGCATAGTCAGGGGCTGGTCACTGGGCTTCACTTCCACGCTGCGATACCTGCGGATGGGGTTTGCCTTGTGAACCTGGAACAAACCAATACAGATTAAGAACAAAATGAAGCAAAGGGTTGTAGTTACAATGCAGCTGAAACCTGCAGATGAGCTGTTGGTGGGATAAAAGCAGGTGTCTGCCTACAAGACTGCTACACTAGGCCATCCGAGTGGTTGGTGGGACTACCACACTGCACCAAGAGAGCTCCCAGGCTCATGCACAGCACACTCTGGGGTTGGGGATTTCACAGATCAACCTGCTCCAATCACAGGTGTACCAGCAGCCATCTCAGCAGTGGCCTCTCCTTTTTCTGTTGTTGTACCATTAATTTGTCAGTTTGCAACAGAGAAACCTCAAAAAGACAGTCTTCATGCAGCTCACATCGGGTACTCACACCCCCTGGTGGGTTACTTTACAGCTCCTGGTCAGAAATAGCTCACTTACCATTTCTTGCCTTAGTTTAGCAACTTCTTCCTTCTCCCGCTCCTCTTCTTCCTGCCTGATCTGCTCTTGGTACCTCTCCCTCATGGCATCTCTGGCTGCCATCCGTTTCTCAAACTCTTGCCGCTCTTTGGCTCGTTTTTCTGTTGCCAGCTCAAAGTTTTCAGGAACTACAGAACCAGAAAGGCTCTCTAAGTTTAGAAATAGAGGAGATAACATTGGTGCCAAGCCAGTCAGGTAAAGCAGAGCAATACTAGTGTCAAATGGAAGCCTCCCTCTGGAGAGCTTCACCTGGCAGGGGTATAGTTGTTAGATACCTCCAAGGCTTCAGGAAGAGAGGGAAAACCTCAGACCCCAAGGTGAGCAGCGTTAACACAGGCCCTACCCACCAGCGGGGCTCTCACAGGAGGGAGCAAGCACACAATTGTTAGTACAAACAAGTTTCTGCCTGGTTCTGTACTCTACAAAAGCTTCATCCACCCCAATCTCATTAGAAATGGGAGGAAAAGACTGACAGCCTCTGCAGAAGTGCCAGCTGTCTCTGCAGGGAGCTCCTAGCTCACCATTACCCTGATCCCACGCTGGCACACATCAATCATCTGCCAATTGCAGCATAGCTGTGAAATACAGCTGCCCTGTTAGTGCAGGACAGGGGCAGGAGAGGAAACTCCCCCGCTCCCTGGGGACACGAGCTGTTAGGGAATTAGTTGATTAAGTACAAGGCACTATTGGCTGTGCTGATAAAGAAGAGGCAACAGCCAGTCTAAACATCATTTAATTGCCTGAGTTCCGAGTTATCAGCCAAGCCCATGCAGCAAAATACTTGTAACTCTACCTGACAACAGCTTATTCTCCTTTTTGGGTACAAAAGGCTCCTGGTACACCACCGTGTTGGGACGAGCTTTAAAACATGCTGCCTCTTTCTGCTTTCTCAAGTCTTCTTTAAGCTGCAAGAGGAAAAAAAAGAGTCCATCAAGTGCCAGGCATAACAAAAAACCTACTTTCCCCCCCAGCCCAGAGTTCAGCACTCCCTCAAAGCTGGAAAAGCCAGGCTCACACTTAGGTCAAACCATTCACACAGAAAACTATACGAAAGCCAAAAAGTTGTGTCACTTGTTGCCTGCCAGTTACACTTTTGCCAAAAATAGCCTGAAGAAAGTTTCAGGTGTCCACTGTAGCTTCCCATGAGCCAAGCAGTATATTATATGTTGATAAATCTCCAAGCACAGAGATGAGCAGCAAAGAGATCCAGCTGCACGTAGTTGCTGCTTAGAAAAGACCCCACAGCTGTTCATGCAGTTGGGGTAAAAATCTCATCGCTCACCATAAAGGAGAAAAACAACCCAATCCACTACTCCTTAACCCCTAAACTCATGCCAAAAGAAGGGACAATACATTGCTCAGGCTCAGATCTTGATTCAGCTCCAGCAGGACACTTTGGGAAGTCCAACACACTTCCACTAGCTGCTCCAACTCTGGCTGTACCCGTTACCTTTCTCATCTTACCTGCTGCTTCCAGCTCTCTAGCTTGGCAGCTCCCCGTTCATCGACCTGCAGGTTGAAGGGTTCAGGCCGAGTTGGGGTTTTCACCTTCTTTTCTGGCAGTTTAATTTGATCAAAATGAGGCAGAGGCAGCGCTTTGAACTTGGGCACCTAAAAGAAACAACTTGAAGTATTTCTTGCCCTTTCCTCAAAGGCAAGAAGCTTCAGAAACAGCCAACGGCAAGAGTCCTATCAGATCCTTTTCACTTCAGGAGTGAGATCCAAAGTAGCTTTTGGTTCTTACCTCTTCTTTCTGCAATTCTTCTATTTTTTTCTCTTTCTGTATCTGCCTCTCTCTGTCACGGGCATCGAAAGAGAAGGGGCAGACTTCCACGAGCCTCTGCTCTGGCATTTTAGGTTTGAAACGCACTGCACAATGTGTCCCTGTGTTAGCTTTGGTCACAGGGACTGCTTCTTTTTCCTAAAGGAATACACAAGTGTTAGGATGTGACAAAGAACCAGATTCTTTATTTCTGTAGAAAGATTCCAGCTCTTGCCAGGCAAAGCCATGAAATGCTGGAGCTCCTTTAATAAGGGTCACAACAAACATTCTGGACACTGCAAAAACCAGTCACCCAAAGGTCTCTAAAGGTCACTTCTAACCCCTACACCATCCTATGGCTCTATGAAAGAGCACCAATTTACAGGCCTCCTGAGCCACAGGCAAGTTCTTCCTCCTGCCAGCCACTATCAGCTCTAGTGCTCACCCAAACTAGATTGTGATTCTTTAAAGGTCTCTGTCAGGAGAGGGAAAAGAGGAAGGACATGATGCATTCTGAACCCTGCTCCTCCCCCTCCAGGGATCTACACTGACTGCAGGGAGAAGAAAGGTCACATTCCATATCTGCCCTTCTCAGCAGCAGAATGGGGAAGGACAACACCCTTTAGAAATCCAAGCAGTTTATTCTCCTCACTCCCAGCAGCACCTCAGAAAAACTCCTCATTGCCCTCGTGTTTAAATGGAGTTATTTTGTATGAGAATTCAGTTTTTGGAAGGTGAGTAGCAGCTACTAGATGGTTAGAAGAGAAAGGCACAGACAAAGCTGATGACTGGAGGGACTTAGGAAGAGGAGGAAGGGGCTAACTGAACTGGCAGAGGCACAGCAGGCTGGGGGTGGGACCAGAAGGCTCAGCCACAGCCCATTCCCACCCTTACCTTTTCTTCATCCCTGCTAGGAGGCCGGGTTCTGCTTCTCAAGGTGAAGGCTGGAGATCTGGGGACTGTAACAGGAAGTGCTTTCTTCTCTGGGACACCCTGTTCAGAGGAGCCATAAGGAGTTACCCATAAGAAGCACCAAGAAAAAGGGATACAGAGAAACAACCCAATGTAGCCCAGAACACACTCACTGCAGCTCTGACCTAACCACACACAGAGTTTACTAAAGGTTACTAAATACACACTGCAACATGCTACAGACACCTCAAAGCTAAGTCCTCAGTCTTAATTCACAGGTCTGGATGTTCCTGAACTTCTTACCACAACTTCCTCCAGGATTTTGGTGGGACACGGCCTGGAATGGAACTCGAAGTGCTCTGCCTCCGGCTGCTTCTTGCTCTCACGCTCCTGGATCCTTTTTTCTATCTCCAATCGAAAGCCAATGGGTTGTGTGAGCTCCTTCACAGCTGGTTTCTTGGGCAGGAGTGGACCACCCTCAAAGATTCTGTGATCAAGTTCTCGTGCTTTGAATTTGTACCTAACAAAGGAAAGATGGAGATTGTCACATGTCAGTGATTAGGTGCAGCTTCTGGCAAATGATTTCTCTTGCAGCCTAAAAGAGCAAATCATGCACAGGCAGAGCTGTGCCACACGTGTTGCAATGTGCAGCTCTAGTTAGGAGCTATTCCTTTGCTCTCAAAAAAACCTCATGGATTGCGTTCTTGGAAGTCCAACACTTTGTCTTCAGGAGAGTTTTGAAGGCTGTACTGCTACACTGGGTTTGCTTTGTTAAACATAAGCTCTACCCAAGTCCAGGTCACCTCTCCTAAGGGCTTTCTTCAAAAGGAATCTGTGACTTTTCACATCCCTATAGTCACGGCTATAGGATTAGACACAAGTCAACAGAGTCTCAGTGGCTGTGTGCTATTGCCTCCTTTTATGCCAAAAAGGTATTCCTGAGCAGCAGTGTTTTGGCATCTGAAAGGTACTTCCAGTGTGGCACACTCCTCTCTTGGAGGACTTAAGGCAAACCATTACTTACTGTTGAATTTTCTCCAACTCCTCTGCTTCTAACTCAGCTGTAGTTTTGCAGGTGGTAGGTCTGAAGCGCTGCTTTGTCAGCAGCACTGGTGTTTTCGGGTGGGTAAGCCGTGCCTTCAACTTGCCAGCAGCTGGGATTGCTGGAAATCCAAGTGACAGAGATTAGCAAGACCTGCCACAGGCTGTTTGCTCCACCACTGCCACCCCTGTGGGCAGCCTCTCAGCTTGGACATCACCAGGACTCTCACCTTCATTAGATTTCCTGCTCCTCAGGTGGTAACGGGAAGGGGTTCGTTTCTGGAATGCTTCTACCTGCTCAGCAAGGGACACATACTGTGATGTGGATTCCTCATGTTTCCTTTTGTTTCCTTGGGACAGATTGAAAGGTTTGGGGATAGTGGGTCCCTTCGGCACTCGCACCTGCAGACAAAACACTACAGTCACTATGGCCCTTTAGCAAACGATGCTTCCAGGACAATTCCTTCCCTCACTGACTCCCAGGATGAGACCCTTCCCCTTTTTTGCAAAGCAGGTAACACCCAACGTCAGACATAAGCCTCTGCTGAGACAGTCACACTGGGAAACTATACGAAGCAGAAGACTGAAGAGCAAAATGGGAGAGACAACATTACAGGGCCCTTTGCAAGAGGCCTTGTGGCAATGCAGACACACACAGAGCTAAGCTACGTCTGCACAGCCTTGTCTCTCCTAGGGCAGCCCCCTTTGTGGGTTACCAGCAGCACGTGCTGCAAAAGCAGAAGGGAGGTGGTGATGTCAAGAACAAGTCAGCTGACTGCTGGTGATAGTCTGGTTCTCACCGGGGAAGGAGGATGCTTTCTCAGCACTGCTGCAAAATCCAGCTCCTTGTAGTCGTTCCCAGGCTGGCTTTCCGTGTGTTGCTTAACTCTATTCTCTGTGCAGAAGTGGAAGTCCACTGGCTTTGTTACTTGACCAACAGGTCTCTTCATCAGTTGTCCTAAAGCAGAAGAGCATGTAAGGTCTGGAAGCTTTTTGGGGTTGCAGGAGGACTACTTGGGGGAAAACCCAATTAATTTCTAATTGGTCATCTATTACCTTTCCAAACATGACAAAGCCAAACAAAACCTCTTTCCAGGCAGTTTAGGGACCTTTACATTAAAAGCTGTCTAATCCTTAATGCCCATTACAAAATCTACAATGTTTGTCTTTAAAGGAACTCGTACAGGTCTTGGCAGCACTTCCCAGCTGAGCCCAGTGCAGCTTTAACTGGCAATTCAGCTCGAGCCCACCTGCTCCAGCAATAACTGCCTTCAGAGACTCCTCGTTCTTCTTCCGCAGCTCCATAACCTCCTGCTGCAGCTGCTGCATCTTCTCCAGCTCCTGCTCCTCTGTACTCTTTGGCTTGCCAGAAAGGTTGGTCCTCCTGCAGAAGCATGTTAAAGGCTGAGGTGTGCCTTCCTGCTTCACAGCAGGGTGTTAGTGCAAAGGAATTTGCTTATCTCTGACTTCATTGCAGAAGCATTACTCATGATAGAAGTATATTCCTCAGAAAGGATCTGTTTGGATTTTGTTTGCTCAGAAAAGCCTGCAGCTCCCTCCTACCCTGTATACCCATCAGCTGTATGCATCTTTCGTCCATTAGCAAGAACAACTTTTCCCCTCAAGTTAAAGGCAAAAGCTCTCCTTTGCACAGGTCCAGCTGGTGAGGTACATTTCATCCCAAAGCTGTTGTCTTGACCCGGTGTTTACTAAATGTGATACCATCACATGCTGAGTTGAAACTGAAAACACTTTAGCCAGGGCTGTCACCTAAATCAACTGTGATTAGCAAAGACCAGTCACAAGCAAGCCACCTACTTTAACATTGTTGGCGTGGAGGGCACGGTCAGCTTGCTCTTCCCTCTCCCTGGGGAGAGGTCAGCATTCTGCAGAGGCTCTCTTCTCTTCATGGATTCTTCTGGCAGCTTCTCTCTGCCGCTAGAACTGAGGAAACAAGTTGTTAGGGCAAACCACTCACTAGCTGGGCTCTAAGGGAAAGATCACCTGCAGCTCCAACCAACCACCATGCACAACATCCCAACACCTGGGGAGTTCTAAGGAACACCACAGCAGCCTTACCTCACCCCAGGCCCAGGTAAAGAGCGTCTATTTTTCCCTGGTACTTTAGGGCTGTAGAAAGGAACATGAATTGCTGAGTTTTTGGAACCGAGGCTTTTCTGAGATAGATGTACTGTAGCTCATCGAGGTACAGCAGCGATTGAAAGATCACACTGCAATTTCCTGCCCTCAAGCTTATCACCAGATGATATCTTAGTGGTTAAACTAATTTGAGAAATATATTAGCTGCGACTCTTTCATAGCTCATGGCTGCCTGATGACTTCCTGATGCGTGAGTTAAGCCAAATTTAAAGCTAGCTGACAGACACTGAGTATGGACTAAGGAGCCTGAGAAACTCAAGCTTATTTCATTCATGTCTCTACTTCCAACTAGAGCTCTTTCTTCTTTCAGCTCTTGCAGCCATTTCTTCTTGTTTATGAAACCAGTACCAGGAGTTGATACCTGGTCACCTGCAAGAGCCCCCTCAGCTCTAGGGCAGCTCTTTCCAAATCAAGAGTTGTATCCCCCCTTCCCAGCCCTAAACAGAAGGACTCTGATAACATACATTCTCATTTTTTTCAGGGGTGGAACATCTTCCTTATTATCCAAGGCATTTGCATTTCCCTCAGCTTTGACCCGAGCTGGCTGTTTGCGTTGCTGTGCTTTTCTCCGCCTTGGAGCTGGTCTTCTACCCGCTCTAGAGTAGAACAGAAAGTGGAGGTTAACTTCCCTGCAGACCTGAGAAGATATGCTCAGTGTAACGTCTGTGCATCACCCCCTGTGCAGGCTGTGTGTTTAACACAACAATCCAAAGGAGCACGAATGAAGTTTAACAATCCATAAACTTCACATTCCCTGTTATAGGTGCACACAGAGCCCTTTGCATTCACAGCAAGAATGAGTTCTGCCCAGCCCAGGCAGATATAAACAAAGAAACTTTATAAGCCACTTCAGTTTCAGATGTCCTCACATTCCAGAAGCTCCTAGCACTACCGAGTCTCCTTTGACAAGTATGTGAGGCACTGCATTACATTTCCACCCCTAGAGCTTGTCCCTGCAGCTTAGCAAGCAGATCAGCTGTCTCAACACACAATCTGTGTGCTGGAGAACTTCAGAATCATGGAATGACCCACGACCAGCTAGAACTGCAGATCCTGCAAAGGACCTGCTTAGTTACACCATCACCAATCTTCAAACAAACTGAACCCAAGTACTTCACCTTTGAGAGGTCTCTGCAGGAGCAGCAGCTCTCCACTTTGTCAGGGATCCAACAACGTTCTGAGGAACTTCACTGGCCTGCACACACTCTGTTTCACCCTCCTCTTCACTGTGGCTTTCACCTGAGAACAGTGACAAATGTCAACTTGTGTACCTACCTGTATACACATGGAGAGGAATGGCCAACGTGAAACCACACGAGACCTGACCAGACAACACTATATGAGGATGGTCCCACAGAAGCCAAACAGAGGCCTTTTCATTTTGCCAGTGAAAAGCAGGTAAAATTTATTCCCCCTTCCCTCTGCCCAGACCACGTCAAGCTTACTCGTTGTTATTCCTTGAGACGTGACAGAAGACAGAATGATGTCAGGCTTTGACAAAGCAGGGCTGTTCTGCAAGACCTTTGCCAGATTTTCCACAGGAGGGACATTCTCCAGATTGGCTTTTTGGTCTGTGAGGAAAGAGAGACTTTTGTTGCACATAGTACACGAGATACTTTTGACAGTAGCTCAGATTCTCATGAAGTCACCTGTCAAGTTACAGATGACAATCAAAGTTTAAACAAAAAACAAAGCACACCCCTGCATGATGAATGATGCAGTTAACGTGAGCAAATCCACTGGCACAGGAGCTGGGCCCAACACAAGGCCCACTCCAAACTCCCATCCAAAGAGAAAACAAACCAAAGAGCTGGAAGGCAACTCACCAAACCAGGAGTCTGTGTTGTGCACGTCTTCATCATCGCTCAGGGTCGCAAAGTTGATGCAGGTGTTGGGCACATCGAAGGAATAGCGAGATTCTGGGCGAGACATCGTCACCTTCACGCCGTCCCCACCAGTCCTGCACACGGCTACAGTCCTTCAGAAAACAAGCAGCGGTCACCTGGTATCCCAGACCCTGGTACAGCTGTTGGCTACATCATTCCCCACCTCTCTGCGTGGTTTCTAGAGCCAGATGCTGGGACAGCCTTAGGGATGTTTTCCTGGCTTGCAATTGACAGCCTTTGGTCAGAAAGCTCCATCTCACAAGCAGCTGTTTTATTCTGCTGCTGACTGGCAAAGCTGGGGAGTTTTTAGTACTGTGGCAGGTTCAAAACACTAACAAAAAGCTCAAGTTTGAAGCTTGGCTTTATACCTGTAGCTGCTAGAATTGCATTTGTTACATGGAAGGAGTACAAAGCTTTTCTAGGGAGCGAGTAATTCGCCCTCCTCTCCCTCGCCACATACAGCAAAGAAGAGTCTGTGATGATGAGGTTGGCTCCAGAGTGCTGCAAAGCAGAGCTTTGCCTCCTCCCAAGGGTTAGAAGCAACAACTAATGACACAAACGTCCTCCTCTACGGAGCAAGTTGATTTTCAAAGCAGGAAGAGAGCTCTGTGGAACACAGTTCCTGGGAAGGAGGGCAGCGTAGGGCCCTCGCTGCATTCCAAGGCACCACCCCAAGGCTGGCCAGGCTATAAACAAACCAAGTACTGTGACCCTGTCAAGAACAGTCCCTGCAGTTAATTAGTGGAGCACTGACAGCAGTGGGAGTCCCTGTGTCAACAGGTGATATTAAACTCAAGGGACCAGGAACAAAGCCAGAGACAAAGTTATAAACCCTTAAATGGTAACAAAAACCTTTTTGCAAAGGTGCTTTGGTTTCTTCAGGATGCCTCAGACAGCTGCAAGGCAAAGCCCTGAGGGCCTGTCATAAAGCACTCCCTGAGGAAACCACCTGAACTTTGCTTTTATGAGCCCAACCAACCCTAACACAGCGTATTCTTCATCCACAAAGTTTCAGACCTAAACCATCTGGCCAGGCAGACCACACAGAGTTTAGCTCAAACAGCAGAGAGAAACGTTCAGGAGCAGATTAGAGCAGGATTCTGGGCTTAGCACTGCTGTTAGCAGCCACCAACACCTACCCCCTACCCTGCACCCACAAACCATCTGCACCCCAGAATCCTGATAGTTAAGGGGAAGAACGACAGCAGAGAGACATCAGCCACGGGGGCTGTGAGGATGTCAGGGGAGGACCCAAAGAAGGCAAACAGAACGATCAGAGCCAAAACCAACTGTAACTGAGCTCAAGACACGGCTGGAATCGAATGCTTTCCTACCCCCTTAATCAGGATAGAGTTTCTGTCAACACTATCCACTTTTTTAAAAATCAAATGCGTCATCTGCATTCTCCCCTCCCCCTCCCCAGGCAGCCCTCCCTGTCACAGCTCTGGCATCGTGTTTCACAGCTACTTGTTTCTGCTGCTACACTGCGGCTTTTTACTGTGTAAAGTGCGTATTCTTTCCTGGTGTCAGCACCTTCATCACCAACTCCTTCACCCTCTCCTTTTCTCCACCCCAGACAGAAGGGAAGAGTCATGAAAAGAAGGGGAGTGCAGCAATGCCACCTTTCCCTTCTCCAGATTTCCTGAAGGAGGGGAAAAGTTGTTGTGAATGAACTCCAAGAGGGTCTGTTTCAGTCAGATGAACTCGCAGCATCTGCTCTTCCAGCCCCTACCGACTCTCTGAGCGCTGCGCAGCAGCAGTTCACTCCAAGGCATCTCTCTCCTCCAGCCGTGGACTCAAGCCTGGGACCAAGGTCCCATCACTGAAGGACGTCAAGGTGATTTAACCCCGTGCTCTGTCCACTGGGACACGTCTGCAATCACAACAGGCTCAGCCAAGCCCAGCCCTGAGCCTGCTGCCCACTGTCCAGAGGGAACAGGCTGTAAAACACCCAGCAGGGACTTCGATGGCAGAACCATCATTATCTCAGTCTTTAAAAACT
The DNA here is from genome assembly GCA_013401255.1 of Urocolius indicus. NCBI lineage: Eukaryota > Metazoa > Chordata > Aves > Coliiformes > Coliidae > Urocolius > Urocolius indicus. Next base: position 17,247 of record WBNH01010158.1, read on the forward strand.
AAACAGACAGGAGGTAAAATTCCCTCTCCACTGTGACCAGAAGTGAGGGGCAGGAATTTCTTCTCACTGATGGGAATGTTATCTAATTAACAGGCACCGTGTGCACTTACAAGGCCATGGTTGCAGGCAGACTGTAACCCTACATAACCACAGCGTGGATTCAAAGTGTAACCCCTGCTCTAACCCCACATCCATCACCTTCCATGTCGACACCGGTGTCCTCAGAGCTCGCAGCGAGCCAGGGAACCCTCACCCCAGTTCTGCAGGATCAGCTTTCACCTGGTTCACAGCACACCATCCTCACCACTGCTGCTGCAAGACAGGAGGAGGGTCTGCTCCCCTCATTTTAAAGATTAGCCCAACCTGCTTCCCTAAAACTCAAACTGTCTCTGTAGGTGTGCTCCCTGCCTGGCCTGGCCGTGCCTGGCAGTGTCACAGCCCAGCAGAGGGACAGGCTGCAGGTTGCTCTGCACGGCAGTTTTCTTTTGAGTCACGACGCTTTGGCACGTTCCACAGGAGTGCCTTGGCCTGGTTCAGATTAGTTAGCTTTGAAAAAGGATTAAGCTAAATTGGAGCAAGCATTCCTATCCCAGAATAACACTGATCCAACAGCAAGCCCAACAGTAATTTCAGAGTCACTTCACACCTCTCTCTAATCCAAATTAGCTTTAAAATGCTGACACGGTTCCATCACAGATGTGCTCAGTGTCTTTTTCCCTCAATGTAGTTGTTCATCTCTTGCCAAAAACATTTAGGCTGGACAAGGGTGGAGAGGAGTAACTCCAGCAAGCCCAACACAGGACAGGCCCAGCTGCAGCACATGAAGCTCAAGGCCAAGCACGCTGCAATGACAACCTAACCAAGAGAGCCTCTTGGTTTTGCAGCAGCATGGACGTGGTCATGAGGCAATGCCATGCAGCACCCACTGCCTGAGACAAAGGATTCCCCAGCCAGATGGGCCTTTGTGTCAGAGAGAGGAAGCAGCATTCCAAGCTGAGAAATTGGGAGTCAGAAGGAAAGAGAATGGAGGGGTCTGGGGAAGCAGCAAGGGACTGAGGGAAGGAGGGTGCAGGGAAGATCTGTGCTTTCTTGCCATTTTGCAATGTCGTTAGATAAGCTCCTGCTGAACTTGAAGCTACACCTTATCACAATATATCACTGGAGCTTCATAAGCTGAGGGTGTTACTCCAAATGCTAACGGGGTGAGAACACAGGAAAAACCCCACCACAGTACAAGATAGACAACAAGGATATTCCACATTACCTCAGCACATAAACCTGAACTCAGTTGACCCACATGCCTCAGCACCCAGGATGGATCATCAGGAACAAGAGAAGCTTCCCAGAGACAGAGAAAGCTGCACACAACAGGCTGCAACGATTCCAGTGCCTTCTGCTGAGCCCTAAACACCAACATCTCCTTCCACATGGGACACTGCACTAACCAAGCACCTGGGTTTATTCAGCCTGGCGGCCTCTTTATTATCCTACAAAGCTTTCCATCCCTTTTATCAGGATGATAATCCCAAATTCCCAGATGTTTCTCAGGGGTTAATGTGTCAGTTGGATGATTACAAAGGGCTGGAAACTGCCTGCTTTAGGGACAGTCTGTAACTGCAGCTGGGAAGTGTTCCCAACCCCAAGCCTCCCTGGGAACCCCTTCAGTACAATGCCAGCAAGCACTTCCACGAGTCATCCTCACTGTTTCCCGAGCAGAGGCTCAGGATGAGCACTTTAAATTCTGGATTTACAGCCTCTCTGGTGCTTCTCAGTCTGTGCCCAAGGGAGCTTCTGCAGCACAGACCCAGATTCATCATGCTGGGTGCAGGGCAGAGGCAACGCGGCTGTTCTGTCACATAACACATTGGGAGACAAAGCCTTTAACTCTGCACAGGTGAGACAAGCACACAGAATGCTCCACAGACCACCCAGACCTCCCATCTTTAGCCAAGAGCAAAAGGAGTGAGGAGCCAAAACAGCAGCTTTTCTCCCGAGCACCTTTTGCCCTACAAAGTTGCCCAGAGCCGCCTTCCAACAGCCCAAAATATACAGCCCTGACATCACCTGCTCAGTAAATGGGATCCCACAGGTTCTAGAAGACAAGATGGAACGTTCTTTCTAAGAATAGCTCTTCAAGGAAGCACCAATTATTTTTAGCCAGTATAACCTCAACTAAATCTAACATTCTAACTTAACATCAGACAAAGCCGAGGCTCTTCCAGTTTAGGAAGAGGGCCATATAAAAATAGCTAACTTAATGTCTTTTCTGTCCCTTAAGCCAGATTTCACCTGCTTGGCTTCTCTTCTTTTTCTAGGAAGTAGGATTTGGTGTGAGAACGTCTAACAGAGTTTTCCTGAGGTCCAAAATTGAGCCTCACAGTCCTGCAGGGTTCGAGCAGCGGGTGTGAGTAAACAATTAACGCCCCGGTGCATTGCCCATCACTCCGGAGGTGTTTCACCTTTCAACACACCATTCCATCTGATCGGGTTTGGGGACCCTTTGAACACTCGTGTGAGTGTTTCTTAGGTCCAAAATTGAGCCTCACAGTCCTCCAGGGTTCGAGCAGCGGGTGTGAGTAAACAATTAACGCCCCGGTGCATTGCCCATCGCTCCGGGGGCCGTTCCATCTGGTCGGGTTTGGGGACCCTTTGAACACTCGCCTCTCTGCCATCAGCTTTAACTTACCCCCGAAGCAGCTGCCCCAAGATCAGCCTCAAGCCGAGCTCAGAACGACGAACCCCTCTCCGGGGAGGGAGCCCCGGTCCACCGCGGCCTCGCCCCTGACGGGCTCCTGCTCCCTCAGCCCCACGACCGCCGGGGCTTTAGGCCTCATCGCACAGGCCCCGGCTGCCCCTCCCCCCGCCCCTATAACGGCCGCCTTACCGACACCAGGCCTCAGGAGCAAAAGCCGCAGCCACAGGCGGAGAGACCCGACCGTGTGTCCAGGGGAACAGCTCCGGCCCCGGCAGCCGTTACCAGACGGCTGATGAAAGGGGAAGAAGCCGCGGGGAAGGGGCGAAAGGAGTCCCCCAACCCCCCGGAGCCCGGCGCCACTCACCTCAGCGCCGCGCGCGCCGCCGCCGCCGTTAACGGAATTCAAACTGAGCCCTCTCCGTCCGAACCGACCAATCAACGCCGAGGCCACGCCCCCGGCGAGCGCCGATTGGTCGAGAAAGCCGGGTGGGGGGGAAGGCTAGCAGAAGACCCGTATTAACAAGCCTCGCCCTCCTATGCGCAAAGGATGATGGGAATCGTAGTACCCCCCCAAAGCACTGGCGAGGGGAGCAGGAAGTGAGACGCGAACTACAGCGCCGCGCGAGGGAGCCCTCGGCCAATCAGGTGAGGCGATGCTTTGAGTGATGTGCGGGGCGGCCTATCAGCTGCTGGTAGGCGGGACAAAGGCGGCCTCGGCAGCGCTGCCCGGGAAGGGGCCCAGCAAGGCCTGGCGTTGGTGCGGTAGCTGTGCCTCACACGGCCGCTGCAGCGTGGAGCTGGCGGCTTCCACTAAACACGTACCGGGACGCTGTCCCTTCTCCCGCCACGGCTGCCCGCGCTCACAAAGCCCTGCCTTGGCTTCCCCACCGGCTCGCTTAGGCCTCACCGGCTCCGGAGCTACCGCCGTAACCGTCAGGGGGCGCCAGAGCCGCGCCCGGCGCCCCGGCACCAAGGGCTGTGCGCATGCGCCGTCCCGTCCCGCCCCATCCAACCGCCGCCCCCTCCCCGCCCCCC
>WBNH01010161.1:0-15854 GCA_013401255.1 Urocolius indicus
GAGAACCTCTCATGACCTACTAACTGTATCCCTTCTAATACACCATTGGGTTTACATTGGCCAGCTTCACAGCAATTATTTGCAGCATTTAACAAATGTCAAATTATTAAGATTAGGGCAGTCATTTCATACAGACATTTTCCTTATATAACTCCAGCTTGAGAAAGACTGGCCTCTCAGGGGAAGCTGACTTTTTACATGATGTACTGAGCCAAAGCAAACCTTTGATGCAGAGAGACTTTTTACAAGAGCAATTTTTAAAGAGTACTTACCAGCTACTACAGTAAATAATGTATCTAATTTTGATATAATTATTTTTGGTCCAATCTGAGGAAATCATGACTGTTTCAAGGTAATAGAGTTTGTCCAAAATGGGACCAAGACATTCATACATATTCAAAGCTATATGCCCAACTGTCTATGGTGAGAATGTGTGACATGCTTTTTACTAAATAATGTTTCTGATCAGATTTAAAATAAAGTTAGCTGTATCCAGATCTGTTTCTATTTAAACCACATTGTAATAGTCTAGTAAAAGGATAAGCATTCACAAAAATGTCAGATATTTTCTATAGGGACAGAAACTTTGGCATGAGGTATTTATTCAAGGTTTCTTTACAGTGGCAAAGACCAGTTACATAAAAATACCATATGGGTTCTAAGGTCCATACATAGTGACAGATCTGTCTGTGTATAGATTAGGAGCACAAATCCCAGGTATATTGAAACTGGAACAATTCTGTGGTACTTCAAGTAATTTTTTGGTATCAGGAGAATATTATAGGAATTTAACAGGAAGTGTTTACCTGCTTAGCTGCTCAGATCCACACCATTTGACAGCCTCTTTCAGGTAGCTACTTCTAAACATTAAACCACATACCAAATAACCAAAAATGTCATTTGTCTGAACTGAGAATTATGCTTTTTGTTAGAGCAGAAGATTACATTCTTATCATAAAAATAGCACAACTGACAACACAGAGAAATAGCATGTATGATCAGAATTTTTCAAAGCTATGAATATGCTGAGAGAAAATCCTGCTTTTTGTGCTTTAGAGGATATGAAGTAAAAAATGTCAGATGTTCAGTGTATGTATCAATTGTGAGACTTTCTGACTTTCTATCCTGTCTCTGGTGATACTGAAGAAAACAGGTCCTACTCACCTTGGTGAAATGGTCCTGGTTGTTCTCATCTATGAAACTTCTGAAGGCCCTGAAATCAGGACTTTTAAAAGTTAGGATAATTTTCTGCATAAACTTCTTTATTGTATGTTATGATTAGATACATCAAATTTCATTTCATATAAACACCCTCTATTACCATTGTCTGGTACAATCATTCTAGTTTCATAAACACAGAGAAACTTTTATGCTGAAAATTTATTCTTGATTTCCATGCATTGCTTTATTTGTTTTCCCAAAAATCACCTATTGAAATAAAGGAATATGAAGTGTTAATATTTCCTTTTGTCCTTTGTATTTATAGTTGCAGAGTGCTAATACTCACAGAGAGTGACAGATTATATATTTTAAATGTAGTGGAAACCTATTGATAAAACAGTTAAAACTATTATAAAGATAATGTTATTTGACTTGGGGATTTGATTTGTTGTTGTTGGTTTTAACTTAATTGAAGGGATTCGTGAGCTGTTTTGAAGGAAATTGTTACGTAGCAATGTGTAAAAGTAGTGGGTCAGGTTAGAGGCTGATAAATGAACATATAGTTTCATGTGCTTTTTACAAAATACTACATGCTTCTGTTAAATGTCTAACAAAGTGAGATTGTAATTGAACCACCATGAAAAATAACATTTAATTTTACAATAATTGCAGTTTCAAATCCACATGCTGCTCTGTGTCAGAATAGTGTTTTAAATTCACTCTGCTCTGCTGTAAAAGTTGCCCACACAACCCTGGTATTTTTGAATCACATTCTACACTTTGAACAGAGAGGCTAATGACTGCCTTTCATTGTGAAAATCCTTTCCACCTTAGAGTCTGCAGTGGAAACTTGTTGCCTTTCTATGTAGATTCATTTATGGCTGTAACTCAGGGCAAACTCTTATTTGTAAAACTGTAGCCAAATTCAGCACTAGCAGAAACAGGCATATTTCACTAGTGTATTCATAACAATTTATACAAATAATAATTTTGGTCGATTAAAAACAAAAGACATATACTCAACTTTTCCACAGTGTAAAATGCAATGGGAAAGTCTCTCTGAGTTCTTAAAGATACATTGCTGCAGTTTTCCTCAAGTTCAGGTACCTCCTGTCAGTTCTTCACCCACACTGATTTAAAAGTACATTGCTTTAAAATATTTTTAGTGTTTATTTTTTTCTGAAATTTTAAAGGCTGAATATAAAGTAATTTCTTTTGAATCCTATATGAAATGCTGTTCAAACAATATTTCAGGTTCTGTAAAGCAAAATAATGCAGCATTTCATTTATAGAGTTAAGATGAAGATGAATTACATTAGTTATATTTACACTCATCAAAATTTAAAAAACCGTTTCTTTAAAAAACATTAAAATGTTTGTGCCTTTGAGAAGACTAATTCATAGGACTATAAATAAAATTATTGTTCTACTGTATTTGTGACAGAAATCATAGCTCTCTCTATAGTTAGAAAAAAGTGCTTCTTCAGAACAATTATTGTATTCAATTGTCTTTTGAAAATGCAGCCATTCATGTTATAGGCTCTATCTGGAACAGCTTATGTAATAATTAGGACAATGGGACCGATTGGGGTGGAGCAGAGGAATGAAACTTTAAGAGTTTAAGTTACTTAAGCAATAAATAAAATATTTATTGAATCTGATTGTATTTAAATTACACATATTTCAAAATATTTAAGAAAATGTGTTTGAATTCTGCATAATAAAATTTTTACTTTATTTTCTGTGTAAACAAAAATATTTCAAACAGAACTATCAGAATAAATCAGCTTTTCCCGATTAAGGAAAACTTTTCAGGTCTGCAGTATAGTTCTGAAGTTTGCAGTTGTTTCTGAACTACAGAAAGGTGCTGCCTACTTGTATTCCATTGCAGAGTCTTTAGAAGTGGAAAAGAGTTCTCCTATGGTCTTGCCTCTGACAGCAATTCTATAACTCTACTGCTCTTTCCTGATAGAATGTATTCTGATAAGTCTGTAACAAATTATTCTTCAGAATAAGGGAGACTTCTTAGATATGAGTTCACACAGATTTGTAGTGATGGAGTGGACGGACTTACCCCACAAAAATTTCCAAGATGAATCTCAAAGATAAAATAACAAAATACCTGTTCCACCTCACCTGGAAAGATTAAGACATTTTATAAATTCATAAAATTTATTATACTGCTGTACCAAAATAGTATTTTTTTCCAAAGTAGATTGACAGTGATTTGTATGAGCTGTTCTTGACTGTATTGGGTTTTGTCAGATATTAAATTCTCCAGGCTTATAAACAATGTATTGCTGATCTAACCGTCATACAGATTTGTAAATTACCAAGGCTTGTGCTATTTTGCAGAGAAACAATTTGCTTCTGTCAGTGGAATTTATTGTTTATTTTCATAGTTTCTCTATATATACATTGATATTGCTTTGTAGTGCAGACTGGTAGATATTTAGTAAGCATCTTGGCTTTATAAATAAAATTCCTAAATACTTTGTAACTTTTCAGGGATAGAGAAAAACTTTGATAAAACCAATGTATATTTGCAGAACAAAATCCTGTTCACAAATGTATATAGCAAAAACGAAAGATATGATAGTATTAGAAATGTGTATACATTTCAGAGATGTAATTCCATTTGATACATTTATCTTGCAAAGTCAGCCTGAAATTGGACCGATTATAGAATCTAGAATCCTTATATGCCAAATATCTGTTTTTAAAAGACCTAGGGATAATTTTTAATTTCACAGTTATTATATATTTGTTTTTATAATTTACTAACATCTCCAAAAGAATGTTTTTATTAACATTTTTCTTCTTCTATGGTCATGTGAATTCTACAGAGATCTATGTTTCTACTGCAAATTATATTTGAATTACAAGAAAAAAATATTAGAAAGAAAATGTATTTGTATCATGTTAGATATTTGTGCTTGTGAATATTACTTCTGCTCAAGTTTTTTTATTCTTTTTTCTTTCCCTTTAAAATGGAAATTATGTTGATTTTCATCATCTGATGAAGAAAAAAAATGATCAAAGGGGAAGAAACAGAAAAATATTATAGTGAATTGTGAGTAGAGAAACCATGGGAGGTGAGCAGAAAACATGATTAAAAGAAAAGGCTAAAATTTGGTCTCTTTCAGCTATGTGTTTTCACAATGCAGAATAAGTGAAGTCAAGAAAATATTTTAGCATACACAGCAAAGGAACCAAACAGATAGGCTGCTTACCATCACAGACTATTTTTTTAATAGTAGAAGAACATGGGTGTGTCATAAGACCCTTTAGCATTTTTTCATATCAATACATTAAGAATTTTGTTGTGAATAATCATAATATTTTATTCTGAAAAGGTTTCCTCTAACTGCATATCCTTAAACATCAAATAACACTGAATCCATAGTAGTCTATAAAAGTAATTTTTAGAAGAAAAGAGGAGGTTCACATGTGAACAAACTCTAGGCTGCTTGGTTGACTGTAAACACACAGTAAAGAAACAGTAAATATAGAATCCCCATCACGTTATGTTCAAAATCCCTTTTCAGAAGACAGTGACATACACAGACTTAATTTCAGGTTCCTTTTTAGATTATTTTTCTTGTGTTATAACCACTGACTAAATGGTAACCAGATATCACAGAATTACTGTGTCCAGTTCTGGGACAGAGAATATCTGGAGAGAGTCCAGACCTCTAAGATGATCAGGGGACTGGAGCATCTCCTTTATGAGGAAAGGCTGCGGGAACTGGGGCTGTTTATTCTAAAGGAGACTGAGGGGAGATCTTATTCATATTTACACATATCTAAAAGGTGGTTGTCAAGAGGCTGGGGAATCCCTTCTTTCTGTTGTCTCCAGTGACAGGACAAGGGTTCATGGAAAAAAGCTGAAACACAAAAAGTTCCATTTAAACATAAGGAAAACTATTTTACTGTGAGGGTGATGGAGCCCTGGCAGAGGCTGCCCAGATGCATTGTGAAGTCTTCTTCTCTGGAGGTTTTTAAAACCCTCCTGGATGCATTCCTGTGCAACCTGATCTAGGTGGGACTGCTTTAGCAGAGACATTGGGCTAGATGATCTCTGAAGGTCCCTTCTAACCCCTACCATTCTGTGAATTATTGAACATTTTGGATTGGAAGGAACCTTAAAGATCATCTACTCTGAACCCGTTTACCATGACCAGGGACATCTTCCACCAGGTCACAGCCCATCCAACCTGACCCCGAACACTTCCAGAATTAGATAATTTTGAAAAATTATGCATTCAAGAATCAGAAAACAGAGGTATTTGTGGATATGCTGTTATACTGAGTGCAGGCAGACTAGAGGCAGATGCTTCAAGTGCCATGTTATGTCCATTACTGGACAAGGCCCAAAATTTTATGTAGCTAAAGTCTGCACTGCTTTGGATTAGACTACACTTATTATTACCAGCTTCAGTTTGCTTTGATTTTGTTATCTAATTGAGATCATTGGCAAAATGATCTGAAGAAATTGGGTTTAGAAAGTTATTGCATATCCAGCAACCATCAAGTTATGGAGTTTCACTAGTGGACAGTTTCTAATAATAATGCTTACTTTAGTCATGAAATATTTGAGATTGTTAATGTAGATTTTCTTAACAATGTATCAGCCCTGATTTTGCTCACAGGTGAGTGAAAGATAGCTATTGATGCATGTGTATGTGATGGTCTATTTCAGATATAGCGATCTGCAGAAAGCTATTTTAGAATTCTCTCATGTATGCAATGATTTTGGATGGCTTGGTCTTAATTTTCTTGAGTTAGTTGAAAAGTAGCAAGAAGATGAAGTATGCATTTTTGTGAATCTGAATTTCCCTCATAAATGTATAGGCTGTGATTCAGTCTTTCTGATTTAGCATTGAATATTGTCTGAAACCATGTTTAGCACCATTCTTTTTCCTTCTCTAAGGATATCTGCTCGGAATAAATGAAGCTGGCCCTTCAAGTTGTTCACTTAATGCTTTCCAAAACTGATTCAGTCTCACCACCACATATGTTTTTAATTTTGTTACTTTGTGAATTGAAATGCAAGCACCGTGTTGCTGTGTTATTTGAACCATATGTCACTGTTATTTGTAGTTGGAGCAGAAAGTATAATCATCCGAAGTTTCATTAGTTTTAGTTAATGACACTATCATTGGTATTGTAATTTGACATTCACTGGCTTCCTTAATTATCACATATGTCTGAGCACAATCATACCTCTGTTTCCATTCTTTAGCACATAAGTATGCAGACATGCCATCTGTTGCTTCAGTATTCATTGATATTATTGGTGTGTTGTCTGCAGGTACTCTGGCCCATTGAACTGATTTAGCAATGTTAGTCACTAGATGCCATTTTTGAGAGATTTGCACTACATAGAAAGTAATCAGTGAAAAAAAGATTTTTTTTTTTGGTTTTTTTTTCCCTCTGAGGTAATTTTGTCTGTAAGAAATATTTTCTCTTTGAATTTACTAAGAAAAGTTCCATAGAGTACATTTTTGTCATGTCAGTATAAAACATATGAGCAAAATACTATGTATCTTTTTTAAAAACTCAACCAAACAAAAAAAAAAAAGCCATTTTTGTCTTTCCTTATGTTGGAAACTTGAAGAACACATAAAGTTACATTTTGGTTAATCACTTCTGAGTCCATTTGCTTCAATAGCAATTAAACATTTTTTAAACCTTGGACACTCAGAATTACTTACAAATATTACCACTGCTTTCCAGTAAAACTGGCAAGCACTGTTGTCTTGAATATCAAAGGCAATAAAGCAACCAGGTGTTACAGTGTTCTTTTTACAGATTTTAATTATTGTAATTTCTGAAGCAACAGCAGATCTCATAGGATAGTTTTCATGAAAGTATTAATTTACTTCACACTCTCATTTTCCTTGCAGAGAGAAAAATCACAAGTGCATAAAATAATTCCAAAGCCAGCTCATAAAATGTTCAGGCCAGATGAAAGGTTGTGAATTGTGGTGATTAAATGGCTATAGACAGCAGCTCAGGCTCTTCAAACATACATATGAATGCAAATAGGTGGAAATTATGTGACATTTCAGTACTTCATTGCTTGTCAAGTCTTTTACTGCAGTAACCTGATTGTCATGAAATCTAGTTTTTGATTGCTTCCCTTATCTAGAATATTTTTTCAGTGTTTCAGTTACCTTGAAAACTTATCCAGAGAAATACCTGAGGAAAATATTATTTGGCGTTCTCTATTGCTTCTGTCTATAGGACTGTGTTTCTTTTCTCTCTCTGTTTCTCTTCCTCTCTTTCTCTATAATTATTTGTTAGTGAACACAACATTGTGGGAGAGTACCTAAATGGGAAATATTACTTTCTGTCTTTCATTGCTATATACCAAAAAGGAAAGTATTTACAAGAAATGCTGATGTTCCTTGTGCTTCACAAGTGCTCAAGAATTTACCTGTTAAAGTAGTCAAGAAGAACACAAAATAAAGAAGCAATTATACAGATGATTTGAGCTTAACTCCATAATGAGACTATTGGTTTGTACTGTTTAGTTTCATGGGGTAAATTGCAGTGACTGTGTTAGGACATTTTATCTAGCAGTGTGACACCTGCTTTAAGTGTTCTGCCTGTCTTTTTTTTTTTTTCATTTTAGTTTTTGGGCATTGTGTAGGTACTGCAGGTACAGCAGGTAATGAGGTTAGACTATGCCTCCTGGGAGAAAAGCAAAACCTGTTGTATAGCAAGATGTTTGGGCACATGAGATGGAAATTTTGGAAGAAATTTGGGCAGGAAACTTTTACCAGTATTGCTCTGACCGACTCAAGGAAGACACATTTATAGAAGCAAAAGAGTAATCTTTTGAAGATTATTAACTTGTAGGAAGCCATCAAAAAATGCTGAATGTAGAGGAAGCCTGGATGGATGTCCTGGACAAGGCAAGACTTATTCAAAACCATTTTAATCTTTATTCAGTATCACAGAACAGGTATGAATTACATTTTGTGAATATTACCTTATTCCATGGGACCCTACTGAAACTAAACATTAAAAATTGAAAGAACTGGTGGTGTTTGAAGCATATTCAATTGAAGGAAGATCCACCTGAAAATTTCATCCTATTTCAGATCATGAGAGACCATTTTTGCTTTTACTTTCTCTCTCTAGGGTAGCTGTCAGAATACTTTTGGGTAGCACAGTATTAGGATAGAAATAAGGAGAAGGCAAGTTTGTTTTCAGTATAAAATGTGGGGGGTTGTTTATAAACCTCTATCATCAGAATCCTTGGATCATCTGTAGTGAGTCAGTAACTGTAGTAATGCCATCTTGCTGAATAACTAGGCAAATGTTGCATAGTTTCAGCAAAAACAATGGGAGAAAATCCCATATTAAGAATATTTTGTAATTGAGAATCATGCTTATCTTCTAAATAGAAGATTGGGTTTAAAATTTAGTCATAGAAGACATGGTTTCATCTCTTTCTCTCCTTTCTTCCTTCTTTCTGTCTTCTATGTGCCTTCTCTGGTTGCATTTCAAAAGAAAAAAGGTAGAATCGCTTCATTCTAGGTGGGTCTGATCTGATCAGATCTCTAGGAAAATCTGTGTTTACATGTAAATCAGATACAAAAATACTTGTTTCTGAATCACAGGTAAATGTGAATGTCAACTGGGAAAAGTGATTCAGTCTTGAAAAGTGCTTTTGCCTATCTATAAAACCTAAAATGTGTAAAGTTGCGAACAACCACTTTTATGAAGTGAAGGCATCTCCAGGATATGGTAGTCACTACATAACATACAGGGATTTCAGGACAGGAATTTTGAAATTTGTGCTTGTGTTGTTTTCTGGGCATCTGTACTATGAAGTTTAACTTGTGGCATTTTAGATGAACTCCAAATGACCTTTCCATCATTATCTAGCGATTTTGTACTGTATCACTACCTAAAATCCTAATAACCTTTGGAAAACTTCAGATATTGCCAGGAACAAAACATAAATATTTCCTGATTCTTTTGGCCATTTTTCACTGTGACAGAGCAGTGTTCCTTGGTGCTCAGTTTTACTGAGGTGATTGCTTATTCTTGAATATTTGGCATAGCCTAGTTGAAATATTTTGCATGGAACATATGTTGCAGAAATTATACTTTCAGTTGGCTGATATTTTATAGTTGAAAAAAGTAAAATTGAATTCAGGATGTGACATTTTATTTTCATAGAATCATAGAATCGTTATGGTTGGAAAAGATCTTTAAAATCATTGAATCCAACCAGTCACCTCACACTGCCAAGCAAATCAGTAAAACATATCCCTCAGTACTACATCTATGTGTCTTCTGAATATCTCTAGAAATGGTGAGTCTACCACCTCACTGGGCAGATGGTTTCAATGCTTAATAACTCACTCAGTGAAAAAGTTCTTCCTAATGTCCAATCTAAAGCTCCCCTGGACCAACTTAAATCCATTACCTTGTGTTCCATTATTCGTTCCTGGAGAGAAGAGATGGACCCCCGCTTCACTACAACTCCCCTTCAGGTAGCTGTAGAGAATTATCATGTTTCCTCTCAGCCTCCTCCAGGCTAAACATCCCCAGTTGCCTCTGCTGCTCCTCATCAGATCTTTTACCAGCTTTGTTGTCCATCTCTGGACATACTCCAGCACCTCCATGTCCTTCTTGTAGTGAGGGGTCCAGAACTGGACACAGTATTCAAGGTGTGGCCTTAGCAGCACAGAGTACAAGGGGACAATTACATCCTTGGTACTGCTGGTCACACTGTTTTTAATACACGTCAGGATGCCATTGGTCTTCTTGCCACCTGGCTATGTTGCTGGCTTATGTTCTATCAGCTGGCGATTAACACTGCCAGGTCTTTTTCCACAAGACAACTCTCAAGCCCCTGTGCCCCAAGCCTGTAGCATTGCACGGGCTTGTTGTGGTCCAAGTGCAGGACCTCATGCAATTGGCCTTGGTCCATCTATCCAGCCTGTCCCAGTCCCTTTGAAATGCCTTTCCATCCTCAAGCAGGTGTACACACCTTCCCAGCATGGTGTAATCTGTGTGCATATGATCTCCTCATCCAGATCATAATAAAGGTGTTAAACAAAACAGGGCCCAGCTCTTAGCCCTGGGAAACGCCACTGATGACCAGATGCCAACTGGATTTTACTCCATTTACTATAAAAATTTTTATATACTATTATGTCTTCAGAATTTTAATTGTGAATGCATAAACAATTTCATTTCTATAGAAGTAATCAGCCATAAAAATTCTTGTTCTGTTCATTTAGATTTCCTGAAAAAAATTCCAATTGTCTTACACCTTTAATTTGTAAAATCAATATAAATTCTAAAGACTTATGGCACAAAAGTACTATTTAGCACTTCAGACTTTTTCTCCTCTGTCATTTGATATATTTTAATTTCCCAACAGTTACAAATTACCCAAGGTCAGCATAACACGGCTTTGCTGTATGCTTTTGAATGCACAAATATTTCACTTTGTTGTGGACAGTTTTCTTTTTTGTACCCATGCTGGTTTAACCCTGGCTGGATGACAGAGGCCCACCAAGTTGTTCTGTCACTCCCCCTTCTAAACTGGATAGAGGAGAGATAAATATAATGAGGGGTTCATAAGTCAAAATAAGGACAGGGAGATCACTGAGCAATTAGCATCATAGGCAATACAGACTCCACTTGGAGAGAAAAGGTCTGTTTAATTAATGAACAATCAAAGCAGGGAAACTGAGAAACAATACTGCATATTAAAACATCCCCCCCCACCCCTCCGTCTTCCCGACACTCTCCTTCCTAGTCCTCAAGTGGTGCAGGGGATGGGGGATGGGAGGTTATGGTCACTTCATTACAGAAGCTGATGCTTCTCAGTGGGAGGCTTCCTCACACTTCCCACTGCTACAGTGGGGGGTTCCCTGCCATGGGAGTTAGTCCTCCACAGACTACTCCAATGTGAATTCTTCCCATGGGCTACAGTTCCTTATGAACTGCTCCAGCATGGGGCCTCCCACGGGGGCAGACCCTGCCACAATGTGGGTCATCCACCAGGAGAACAGTCCTTGAGACTGCTCCAGTGTGGGTCCCCCACAGTATAGCAAGACCTGACAGCAAACCTGCTCTGGCATGCGTTCTTCTCTCCACAGGCTCTCAGGTCCTGACAGGAACTTGTGCCAACATGATCTTCCCACAGAATCACAGCCTTCTTTGGGCATCCACCTGCTCAGACATGGGGTCCTCCATGGGCTGCAAGTGGACGTCTGCTCCCCTGTAGACCTCCATAGACTATGGGGCAACAGCCTGCCTTACCACAGTCTTCACCACAGGTCACAGTAGAATCTTTCATCCAGTGCCTGGGCATTTCCTTCCCCTCCTTCTCCACTGACCTTGGTGTCTGCAGAGGTGTTCTTACATTCTCACTCCCTTCTGCTGCTGCTGCTGTTTTGCAACTGTGCAACAACTTCTTCCCCTTCTCAAATACATGATTCACACAGGCGTTGCCTCCATCACTAATTCGCCTGGCCTTGGTAGCAGCAGATCCATCTTAGAATTGACTGGCACTGGCCCTATCAACTAAAGGGGAATTTTGTAGCAACTCTTTGTTTAAAGAAGCCACCCTATAACTTCCTGGCCACACAGAACCACTACAGTACTTTGGTAGTAATATTAACTTAAAATTTGGGTATTATGCCTATGATTTACTGGTAATAGCTTAATTCTGCTTACTTTGTTGCATCTCTTTACTGTCATGTCTCGCTGGAAATGAAGGATGCGTTTTGAGTGCTCAGATGAGGATCGTTGCCTTCAATTGATGTTGGAAAGCTGCAGAGGTGGCTTCAGTGAGAAGCTTCTAGAAGCTTCCCCCTGTCCAATAGAGCCAATGCCAGCCAGCTCCAAAATGGACCTACCACAGGCCAAGGCGGAGCCTGTTAGAGATGGCGGTAGTGCCCATGGGATAACATATTTAAGAAAAGGTATGGTGTAATGGCAATTGTATCTGGAGAGAGGAGTGAGAATGTGAGAGTAACAACTCTGCAGAACCAGTGAGGTTCAGCTCTGCAAGGCCACTGAAGAAGGACGGGAGGAGGTGCTCCAGGCCCAGGACAGACATTTCCCTGCAGCTCATGGTATAGCCCATGGTAAGGTAGACCCTGCCCCTGCAGCATTGAAGGCCAGAGCACAGCAGAGATCCACTCACAAGGAAGAAGTGGCAGAGACAATTTGTGATGAACTGACCACAATTTCCCATCTCCCGATGTTGCTGGTGGGGAGGAGGTAGAGAATTTGGTAGTAAAGTTAAGCCTGAATAAAAGAGAGAGGTGCTGGGGAGGACATTTTAAGATTTAGTTTTGTTTCTCATTACTGTTCTCATTTTTGAGAATTTGAATTGTATTACATTAAACTAATTTCCCCAGGTTCAATCTGTTTTGCTTGTGATGGTAAAATATTGAGTGATTTCCCTGTTTTTATCTTGACCCATGAATATTTCATTATATTTTCTCTTCCCCGTCCAAGTAAGAAAGGACAGTGATGAAGTGGTTTTGGTGGGCACCAGGCATCCAGACAAGATCAACCCATGACAGATGGCTTCATTCTTTTTACAAATACCATCTGCTCCCAGATGATACTCTGTCAAAGTTGTCTGCCCAGTGCTGCTTATGGCTTATTGCTGTAGGCAGATGGTATAAATAAGTGCTGCTGGGGCTGGTTCTACAGCTCATCCCTGCAGGTGAATGCTCTAAAAGTCTAACAGGTACCCAGGGTTCCTCTCCACAATCTGTGTTGGCAAGTTTAACAGAAAATTTTGCCTTCAAATACTTTGTATTATAAATCGCTGTGAAAATAATGTGCAATATTTATACAACTGCCACATTCACCTCTGTGGCACCCAGTAATCTCTCAGGCTGCACACCCAAATCCTGAAAACTAAGCTGATTTTCCATAAATTATGGGAAGACTTCTTTCCTTTCTAAGGCTGCAGTGGATTGATGGAAAAACAGTGGATGACTATTAGCATGTAAATGCTTTATCTGTTTTCTCATTGCAACATTGCCTTTAAATCAATGGATTTGATTGAAGACACAGAGATAAAATATGTATTAATCGTATAATTTAATGCTTCTTACTGCTGAATCAGTTATGCTCGATGTGGTACGTTTCAGATTCACTTAAACTTTTCAAATGAGATTGTAATACCACTAAATGAAAGGTTGCTGAACTTTTGTTCCACTCTGTTACAGTGATGTCTCACTCTAGGTGGACATATAAGCCCAACAGCCTGGCTGTCAGTATAGCCTGGACCACAAGGAAGATATCTACATCAGCAAGAAAACAAACTATGTGTAAGTTGAGGACATAAGCTCATAGTAGAGACAGCAATGATTTGTGTCATGTCTTAGTTGACATTCAAAGAGTGCATCTACACACTACTGCTGGGTACACATAGAAGAGCTGATTGGGGTGCAATGTTCCCACTCTGCCCCCATCCCACTTGCCTGGCAAGTCTCAGCTCCTTCAAGACCAAATAGTTTCACAGCTGAGGTGGAACATTTTAACTACAGTACATGATTTTACTCCGGAAAATGATAATCTGAAAAATCTGCAGTGTATAACAAGGAGTAGTGGTTTGTCATTTTATTTCTTTTCTATTTTCTGCAATACATTCATCATGGCATTGTTTAACAGATGTGAAATGTATTATTGCCACACGATGCTTCTGGTCTTTGTGAAAAATGAAAACTTTCTCTCCACAGAAATGTGCATTGATACACTTAAACTCTGATAACCTGTTGATCTTTGGTGCTGCTGTTCCTGATCTTTTCCTAAAAGAAGAGTGATTCAGACACTGTTAAAAACCATTAATGTACAGTTGGGCCTATAGACGTTTTTTTAACTCTACTCTTTTTACCTCTGGACTTCCTTAGGCATTTATGACCTTAACATTAAAATAATCTACTCTAAACATAGGTATTCATGTCTTTATTCACAGATGTGTGAACTTGTCACCCATTAGGGAGGTGATAACCTCAGAATACATTGTTCCAATGTGCAAATTTTGGATGCTGATAAAAACTTTTAAAAAATCTTTCAACAAATCAAAATTTTCCTTTTTATTTTGCTAGTTATCAAGGTTTTTTAGCACTGAGAATAGTCACTCAACTGTCCTCTCTAATTTCTTAATTATGCCTGCTCAGTCTTCTGCTCTTACAGTGTTTGTTTTTTGACTGTTTCAAAGAAGCTTCATAGAGTAGAGCATGCCTTCCTATTATTTACATGAACATACATTCTTCCTACAGTTCTACTCACTAATGACTTACAGAATTACATTGTTCACCAGTTACAAGGACAAAAATTCACTTTATTTTCTGTCCTATTGTTTGTCTTGTTTATGGACTCTAAAGGATTTCTGAAAATTTTGTTTAGACTCTTTTCTAGCTTTCTCTCACATATCCTGAAGAATTCTGCAGTCAATGTGGACCCTGTGTGTGGTTAGTAGCTGACTTTCACTGAGAAACTTCTTTTATTATATATGTAAGGTCTATTATAGTTGCTGAAAAAAAAAATCTATAGCACAATCATTACAGTATAATTACAGTGTTTCTTATCACTCAGTTCCATCTCAAAGCAGTAATAGATTTGTGTAATAAAATTAGCAGAATATTCTATTTTCTTCTTTTATAAAATACATGCCCTGCTGCAATTTAAATTATGAAAAGAAAAAGATATCATTATGTACAACTAATATTCCTGCAGATTATGCAATTTGTATATATTTCACACTTCCAATAGCATTTGAAAACATTGCTTCCATGTTTGTTTTTTTTTTCCCCTTTAAAAAAAATTCTAGGACATGTACAGGAATCTATTTCTTTTCTCCAGCAGAAAGTTCATTGGCTATAACAACACAACTCTGCCTTGAATTGCACAGCATTAATTATAACAGAGAAGACATAAAATAGTGATAAATCCTAATGCACAGGAATGTTATCCAATCATTTTAAGAATGCTATAGCAAGGAGTCCTAGGTTCAACATAGAAAATAAGATGAGATTTTAATTAATACATATTGCTAACTACTTTAAGGTGATTTTCAAACTTATAAAACCACCACATTTTGTACTCACAGCACAAAATGAACATCCAGAACTTGATAAATGTCTTTTAAAATTTATTTATAGAATACCTAAATGCAAAGAACTACAAAGAGTTGAAATAGATACTCTAATATTTAATCCAAGGCTTAAATAAGAAGTGCTTAGGTTCTTTAAAATGCCATTGTTTTAAACTTACTTTCTATAGCTTCAATTAACTTACTGAGATTAGTTAAAACAAGTTTCACAGTACTTTCATAAGATGTGTTTTCTTTATCCACCACTTAATTTCAATAATACCTATTGAATGCACAACTAACAACTACATTGATGCATTTTAAAAACAATATGAAAATAATAAAAGTATTTTCAAAAGAAACAGTGAAATTATTATATTTGTTTAAGTGCTCTACATAGTTTATTATCAAGAGTCACTAGACACCTTGAAACTTTCAAGTAACTGTATTTCTTGTGGACACTATACTTTTTATTTTACTGCTGAGATTTCTGATTGATTTAGCACTAGTAAGATGTTACAGAAGTGTAGTGAGTCTGGGATGGTAGTGATTTTCCACAGTATTTCTTGCATTGCTGAGCTTGTTGTTGATATCA
>WBNH01010162.1:1916-15406 GCA_013401255.1 Urocolius indicus
TAAGAACAATTTAATAGAACAACAACAAGAAGGATCAAGTTCAGGAAAAAAAAAAACAAAACAAAAAACCAAACCAGTTATAACAGTAAATGAGGGGATATACAAAAGGAATGGTGTGTGCTGCAGCTGTTCACCACCCGGGACCCAACACAACCGCTCCTGACTGGCAGCTTGAACCCGCAGCTCCCCAGTGCCCCTCCCGGCAGCTCCCCTCTGATATGTACTGGGCAGGACTCAGGATGGCATGGAATTGGCCAGCCTGCGTCAGCTGCCCATGCTGTACCCCTTCCTACTTCCTCATCGACGTTAACCCTATCCTAGCCCAAATTAGGATAGTACATTACTTATCTTTTTTCAAGTCATACTGGAAAAATTGTGGTTCTCAGATAAACACATAGAGTAACCTTTCATAAAAAAAAAAATCTAGTGATTTTTTACAAGATGACTGATTTTACTCTCAGATATTGACAGAAACAATGAAAATAAAACATCCAGGGAAAAGTGTTATAATTAGATTGTGAGTAAAAAGTATCTTTCTAAGCTAACATGATTACATAATGCTTTTAGAACTTTTATTATAGAAATATTCAGGATATGTCTACTTCACACTGAGCAGAATTTTCTGGCTACCAAACTCTGAAGTAGTTGTTTTCTGCTGGCTACTCAAACTGGAAATGTGGCCCTGTTTATTCATGTCCCAGCCCAAGCTTATAGGCTCTGCCTTTATTTAGGTCTTGTTAACTTGGTGGCAGGCCCAGAAAGCAGTGTTCTGACTTTCACCCATGTACAGGACCAAGCCTCTGAGGTTATGGGGAGGCAGTTTTTTCTTGACAACTTGTGTATTTCTGTGCCGCTCCACTGCACTATGTCTTCGTATCCCCAGTGAAACCAATTAGGAATCTTGTGTGAAGCACCATGCAACCATGTCAAAATACATGGGGATAGGTAGACATGGCACATAAAGGGAGAAGGTAGCATTGTTCAGTCTAAAAATGCACACATTTTAGTGTGCACTGAAAATATTCCTGGGCCTCTCTATTAGTGCTAGTCTTTAACCTCTCTAGGAACAACCAGGACAGGGACTGGTATGAGACAATCCTCATAACCAATAAATTGTTCCACAGGCTCCATGCAATCTGGAGTTTGGTAGTCTTTACCATCAGGAGACAGTCAGTTCCTCATTTGCTTTCATAAGACAGTATAGCATGTTCCGCAGAGAAGGCCACTGAACACAAGTTGCCTCCATACATCATTAGGGGAACCAGAGACAGTGGCACTTATTCACAGGACTGAAAGTTATGTCTACGTTTGAAAAGTATAAAATGCAAGAAGGATAAGATTTTATTCAGTAGTATACGTTCAATTTTATAATATTTTGCTTACTAAGCTAATGAGGAATTTATATGTTTAAAATAAGAGTCAAAATAAACCTTGGCTTTTTCAAGGATTTTCAGACCAAGGAAGAGGATTTTTATCAGTTAAACGTTTTTGTTTTTGAGAAATAGATTATTTTTTAAAGTTTTTTTCCCTATATTCTCAGAGGGCATTCGTTTTACAAAGGTGTTTCTTTACTACTGCTTTAAAATCTTACCATCTTAACAGGATGGAATGGAAATAAATCTTTTTTCACAAAGAAATTGAGTGAAAAATAAGAGCAATTACTAAAGGTCAACTGTCATCTATAGTAATAGACTTGGGGGAAGTATACAGTAGCAACTCTGAAAATCAGTATTAAAATTTACCCTGAATAGCTTTTAAAAAGGAGTAACTAGTTCCTGCTTTCATCATGGGTCATTTTTCTGCTAAAAGACTAGAGCAGCACTTGCCACTTTGACTTCACTGACATCTAGAATCTGTTTCTTTTGGCAAAGTTTTCATTATACCTAAGACATTCAAGTGTGTTTAATCTCACATCAGAGCAAAAGATGTAAACTTCATTCTATCTTTGGAAAAAAAGTGCCTCTTGGTTTTCAGAGAGAGATATAAGGTCAGGGTTTCTTCTCTGTTAGTAGATCAATAATACAGATAATCACACAGTGTCACTGACTTTTGTCATGCCTGACCTTGAAGTACTAAATTATTGCTCAATATCAGTCAGGAATATTTCATCCCTCCATGTTTGCTTCACTAATTTTTAACAATGTACAGCCAATATTTTCCTCAAATATAAGTATAGGTTGAAAGGAGAAAGGTAAATAAAAATAACTCAATTATGTAAATTGTATCAGATCAGACCAGAGTGAAAATCTCCTGTGGACCTAAATGAGTATCATTTACACTGGTAACTGAGTCCATTACATAAAAGTATAATTACTATTGCTATTCTGTTACAAATGTTCCAAAATTTAGCAAAATTAGTTTCCAATCCTGACATTTGATTTTTTTTCTTTAAAGAAGCAGTTTCTTTTTCTCCATATTGAAGGAAAAAAAATAGTTTTAAGGATTGAGAAGTTAAATAGCTCTATCATGTGGAAATCTTACATCACTATAAGAAAGCTGCAGTGAAAAGGAGTTAAAAACTTAATCACTGAAGAATCATGAGGGTGAATTTTGAAATTGTCTATATTTTATTCCGACATTAATATCTTTTAACTCATATATAAAAATAGCTTCCAAAACATTAGGTTGCATATTTGTTTGTTTGATATATGCATGGCATTTGTTTGAAGAAGGTAGAGAAGACTGGCCTATCTAAATTTTTACAACAGCTACAGACAATGCTGGAAAGGTGTTTTGATCACATCTTGTGAAAAGAACATCAATGAAAACAGTGATCACTATCCCAACCTTAAAGCAGTTTGTTATTAGCATAATTTATTTTTTTAACTGATTCGTCAAAAAACCCAAACAACTGATATCTTGCAGAAAAAGAATAACAAAATTAAGTCATTAATACACACACACACACAAATCCACATGCCTAGGAATCTTTGAAACATGAACCACATCTCATGAGTAAATTGATCAGGCAGAACAGCTGAGAGAAAAATATTGTGAGCCATGAGCATAACACTACAGTAGAACAGGAAAAACTCAGACCTTTCCTCAGAAAAAACAGTCAAACCAACAGCATTTTAGTGATGCCTGACTTTCAATAACTACAATTTATCACAAATAGACAAAACCAATCCAAGTCTTAACAAAATAACAGAACCTGAAAGTAGAAGTAAAAATTCCAAATTGAAATGAAAGATACAGAAAAAAATGTTTGTATAGATGTAAAAAACAAGAAATTTTGAAGTGTCACCAAATATGTCCAGCTAACATTTATGCTAGCATGGTTAAAAAATGATGATAATCAAAAATCTTTAAAATTCCCTCCTGTCTTTAAAACTTTGTAACTGGAAAGTATCATTAATTTCAGTCAAGTACCGTGCTTAAGGCTCCTTTTCTAACCCCTCTGACAATAAGGAATCTCACACACACAGAACACATATCCAGGTCCCAAATTTGCTCTATGCCAGTCCAGAATGGCCTTGGAAGACTTTAGAAAAATATTGGTTATGGATTAAAAAACTATAACATCTCATGGTGATAAATCTGCCGGTGATTTAGCTAAAATTTCATTTTGAAATACTTGTAAGACCATGGTTGTGTGATTCTGTGATCTTTTGAGCAACGAAATTGATGTTACATACATGGTCTTAGTTTATCTGCATCATCTTATCATGTTTGCAGCATTTGATAGACATTATCTTAGTCCTTTCCCCAAAAAAACACAAAGTAATTGACAAAAATGACATAGCATGAAAAAATTCAGAATTCTTAATTAGCCTAGAAAATTAAAGATGGATTTTAAAATTTTTGCTAGATGTTGAAATGGAGGTTTGTGATTTGGACACTTATTTCTGTTTAACCAATTGCCACAAAGTTTCTCCTGGCACCCTCTCAACAAATAAAAGTACATGGAGCCCCCTAAGTGGCTTAGACACGTGCAGCTTGAAAAAGCAACATATGAAGATAAGGTATCCAGTAACAGGCTTCTGTTACTAAACAAAATGCTTGATAGGACAGCAAATTACCAAAGAGTGACAGAAAAAATTCCACATAAAGCATGTAAGAATTCACTGCTACATTCTTCCGGAATTCTGAGTATTAAATTCCCTTTGAAAGTAACAGAATTTGAGTAAAGAATGAAATCTACTAATGTGCTCTCTTAAGAACAGGTCTTACAGTCTTCCTTTTTCTTGCTTGGACTTGGAGTAACAAACACTATCTTCAAAAGATTTAAATTGGTTTTGTATGTTACTATTTTCTTGTAAAGTGAAAGTACAAAAATTAAAAAGAAACTATGCAGATGAAAGAAAAAGCAAAGCAAAAGTCAGTTGAGTAGATCTACAGAAGAAAAAAAAAAGAATTTGACAAATGTTGTGGTTTAACAGCCACCCAGCAGCTGAACCCCACACCATCACCCTCTCACTTGCCCATAGTGGGAAAACAAACAGAAGGAAAAAGTGAGAAAACAAGGACTGAGATATAAAGAGAGTTTAACAGGTAAAGGTAAAGCTGTATATACAAACAAACCAAAATAAGGGATTAATTCTGTACTTCCACAGGCAGGTGTTCAGTCACCTCCAGAAAAGTAGGGCTTTATCAAGGACAATGATGATTTGGGAACACAAATGCAATACCTCCAAATATCCCCTTCCTCCTTTCTGCATGCCCCAGTTTTATCATTGAGCATGATGTCATATGGTGTGGGAGAGTTAAGGTCAGCTTTCCCAGCTGTATCTCTTCCAAGCTTCTTCTGCACATTCAATCTACTCACCGATGGCGCATTTTGAGAAGCAAAAAATCCTTAATGCCATGTAAGCACTGCTTAGTGATAACTGTCAGATACCTAGATGGCTTAAAGTACAACCATAGAATCATAGAATTATAGATTGGTAGGGGTTAGAAGGGACCTTTAGAGATCATCTAGTTCAATGTCCATGCAGAAGCAGGTTCACCTAGAGCAGGTCGCATAGGAACATGTCCAGGCAGATCTTGAAGACCTCCAAGGAAGGAGACTCTACATCCTCCCTGGGCAGCCTGTTCCACTGCTCCGTTACTCACACAGTGAAATAGTTTTATCTTATGATTAAATGGAACTTGTTGTGTTACAGCTTCATCCCATTACCCCTTGTCTTGTTACTAGATACAATAGAAAAAAGGGATGCCCCAACCTCCTGACACACACTCTTTAGATATTTGTAAATGTTAATATGATCTCCCCTCGATCTCCTCCTCTCTAGACTAAACAGCCTCAGTTCCAACAGTCTTTCCTCATAAGAAGGATATTCCAGTCCCCTGATCATCTTGGTGGTCCTATGTTGGACTTTCTCCTGAAGTTCTCTGTCCCTCTTGAGCTGATGAGCCCAGAACTGGACACAGGACTCCAGATGAGGCCCCTCCCTAGGGCAGAGTTGAGGGGGAGCAGAACCTCCCTCGACCTGCTGGCCACACTCTTCTTGATGCATCTCAGGATGCCATTGGCCTTCTTGGCCATGAGGGCACATTGATGGCTCATGTGTAGCTTATTATAAATCAGGACTCCCAGGTTTCTCTCTGCAGAGCTGCTCTTCAGCAGTTCGACCTCCAGCCTATACTGGTGCATGGGGTTGTTCCTCCCCAGATGCAGGACTCAGTCCTTGTCCTTGTTGAACCTCATGAGATTGCTCTCTTTCCAACTCTCAAGCCCCCTGAATGGCAGCACAGCCTTCTGGGCAATCAGCCGGTCCTCTCAATTTGGTGTCATCAGCCAACTTGCTGAGGGTACACATCCCCTCATCCTGATGAAAAAGCTAGGCAAATCCTTCAGATTGTTAAAATAATTATTAACTTGACTATCTGTTTTCACATTGCTTTTATAAATATAAATCTATGAAAAGTTACTCACTGGCAAAATATTACTTGTTTAATAGCTGCTTTATGAAGGAAAAAGAAAGGAAAAGGAACTCCTCAGTTTTTAGAAAAATTGTCAACACACCCCTTTTTTTACTCCTCTGCAACTTCGATGAGTTCAGATGTAAGTTATGGGGCTCAATGCGATGAGTTGGAGATCCACATCACTGTTCATGAGAAGCCAGAACCTTGGTCTGCCCTCCTTCCCTGGGAAGATATATCTTTAAAGATATTGTTTATCTGGACTATAGTAAAACCTTTGACCCCATTTCTCACAGTATTCTCCTGGAGAAACTGTTTGCTTAGGGCTTGGATGGGCATATTCTTCACGAGGTAAAAAAAATGGTTGGTGGTGAATGGAATTGGGTCCAGCTGGTGTCTAGTCACCAGTGATGTTCCCCAGGGCTCAGTGATGAGGCTTGTTCTGTTTAATATCTTTATCCATGACCTGGGTGAGGAAAGCAAGTGCACTCTCAGTGAGTTTGCTGTTGGCACCAAGTTGAGTGGGTATGTTGATACACTTGAGGAGAGGAAGGCTCTTCAGAAGCATCTGTATGGGCTGGATTGATGGGCCAAGACCAATGGTATGAGTTTCAACAAGTCCAAGCGCCAAGTCCTGCACCTGGGTCACAACAATCCCATGCAATGTTATGGGCTTGGGGATATGTGGCTGGAAAGTTGTCCAGAGGAAAAACACCAGAGGATATTGATCAACAACTGCCTGAAAATGAGCCAGAAAGTGGCCAAGAACCATGCAACAATCCATACAACACTGTACTACTAAGATTCTGCTTTCAGCTTTTGAGTTGCAGGTTAAATCCCAAATAGCTTCTGAAATGGCAGATAACTTACAGGAGTTACTATACAATGGATTAGAGATCTGGATTTGTTGCACTTGGCAGGGTTATCGCTGCTATATCAAGTACTCACACTGAATGATTGCAACGTGTTCAGTGTAAAATGTGTTTAAGGCAGTAGGGGAAGACTTGGCTTTTCAATCCTGATACTCACATTGAAATCATTTCTCACCATTCATAGAATTATAGAATGGTAGGATTGGAAGGGACATCTAAAGATCATCTAGTCCAAATTCCCTGCAAAAGCAGGTCCAGATAGATGAGGTCACACAGGAACATGTCCAAGTGGTTCTTGAAGACCACAAATAGGCATAGATATTTTCCAGGACTAGCTTAGCTTCCGTGTAAGAACAAAGAGTACTTGGGATCTCAATGCAAGAATTAAAACAATGTTAGATTTCCCACCAAGTGAAATGTATTTTAACCTTATAATTTTTTTCCCGGGGTCTGTTAACTTCAGTACTGAAGGCTCCATCTAACAGGTTTACAGTGAAGGATTTGTATTCCAGCCTATTACTAAAGTTAATTGGTGTTATATTTATATCTACAAACATGTTAGTGGGCGAATAAAAAATGAGATTCAACTAGTTTCTAAACTACTTCACATACAGCAATATTTATGGCTTTGCATAGAAATAGGACAAATTTTAAATAAAGCAATACTAATGAGAGCTGTGATGAACCTTCTGTTCATTAGTGAATTAGACAATACTGCATGGATGACCACAGTTTTTGCGTTGCCTTTCTTTGTGTGTGTGTGAAAAGACGTAACACAGACATGGAGGAAATATATTCACTAGCTACAGATTCAGTAGCAGCAATCTGACATGAGCATCACTGATTTAACTTGATGCCTTCTTTCTAGAACCTAGAAGTGAGTCTGGCTCAGAGCTGGGGAGAGTTGCAAACAACTTATTACAGGCGCCATCTTTACAGCACCATCCCCCTTACCAGAAAAGGCTGTCATGTCAAACCATGACATTGAGCTTCCAGGAAGCTCTGCTTTTCACGATGCCAATTGAGATTTGGCCTACTACACCTTTTCATATGATCAAATTGTTGGTTTTTCTTGCAGACTATATAATCAGAAAGAATGTATAAATCCTGTATGCATATAAGTATATTAAAAAAAAAAGCACAACAAAATGACTGAGAATGCAGTATGTAATTTTACAGTTTGAACTCATAAACCAGGGTTAAGACACAGTTGCTTGCGTATTCTCCCATAAGGAGAAATGCAGATTAGGTTCACTTGCAGATCTGCGCATAAGGAGAAATACAGTGCTACCATCCTTCCCCTTTCCAGAAACACCTGGAAAATGACATGAGATTTTGAGTCCTGTTGTCTCCTCACTAACACCTTGCTACTTATATAGCTCTGTAATCACTTTGGTTACTGTTTTTAAGATCTAGCTGCCAGTACTCAGCAGAAACCCTGTGGGCCTAAGGAACATGAACTGCAGGCTGAGTCCATGCCCTGAAATAAGGAGCAGGGATGTAGTCAGAAAGAACACCTGCTTTCTACTTAAGGAAGCATTCTGACAGGTAACTGTTTAAAAACTGATCCAAAACATGGTTTTGTAAATATTATTGTCAACGTTTTATGAGTGACATCGTTTCTAAGTTTAAAATAAATTTTTGAAAATGACTTAATTAGTAACATCCAGTGGAGAAGATAATTACTTGATTGTCAAATGGAATAACAACAGTTTTCCCTGCAGTGAAATCCCTACCACTGTAATTAGGTTATGTCATACTTTAGCCTGAAGGGAATATTAGAAACACAAGACCAGCCAGTTCCATCCACTGTATTTTTCTATTTATAGCTTTGTGCTAAATTGCTGCCTTCATCAAGCAGCAAAGACATCACTAGCAGAATAACAGCTTTTCTGTTGCTCAATTAAGTTTGCTATGTGGATATTAATGTAAATATGGATCTTGTAAGATAATTCTGTTGACTAATCATTTGTAGAAGAATAATTAAAAAATATATTATATACTAGTTCTAAAAGAAAAACACAGCACGGAAGAAATGCAAACTAGCAAGGAAAAAAAAGTAGCAATAAAAATATCTGAATAAGACATACACATTGAGTAAATTGCACATTTCCTTTATTTTTTTCTTTTGCATTTCTCCTTAGTTGACTAAAAAAATCCCCAACTTAGGAACAGCATTTATGGATTCTAGTTTGATGTAATATCAAGTAGTGCCTATCCCCTATGTGTCCATTTTGGAAATAGATATCCAAAATTATTTCTTGAGGTCTTAGTGCCCATTTGTTTGTGTTCATTTTTATAGATTAAAGAATGTTATTCAATTGTGTGAATACTGTTTGGTTTTCCATGTATATTTGATGAGTAAGAAAACTAGATGCTTTTATACCTAATGTAAAATCTTATTGCATTTCTTTAGCTTACAAAACTAGATTGTATTGCTAAGTGAAATACTTAATGGTGAAAAAAGTACCAGAAGAAAATAGCTTTGCAAACTCTTCACTGAGTTAAATGAATCTTAAAATGCTTGACATTTATAAAATTGAAAACAGCAGTAGCTTCACATTCCTCCTGAAGTAAAGGTAAGTTAGGAAGGCTTGTGGTTCAAGATTTGATCTTTTTCTTCTTTGAAAATTTAGATTATTTTATAAAATCAATTATTAAGAAGCATAGGTTCCAGGAGAAGAAAAAGTAAGAAAGTATTGTGGTTAGATTTCTGTTCACTTATTTTTTTTTCTTAAAAGGTTTTATAGAGGTTTTTCAAGTAGCATATGAGCAAGTCCTTTCCCCACTCTCAGATGGATCCAATACCAAGGTGAGAATGGCTTAATAGGGATCTGGATTTGCTTTATCTGACTAGAAGTCCATGCCCTTGACTTCATAAAGAACTGCCTCTAAAGTAATTATTTAAGAGAATCGTATTAAAAGAAGCATCATGATTTTTGGAAAAACAGAAAACAAATTATTTCAACTAACAGGTTGAGTCATAGAATAGTAGCATGGTAGGGTTGGAAGGGACATTTAGACATCATCTAGTCCAATCTCCCTGCAGAAGCAAGTACACCTCGATCAGGTGGCATAAGAACATGTCCAGGCAGATCTTGAAGACCTCCAAGGAAGGAGACTCCATAACCCCTCTGGGCAGCCTGTTCCANCTTGAGCTGATGAGCCCAGAACTGGACATAGGACTCCAGATGAGGCCTCACCAGGGCAGAGTAGAGAGAGAGAAGAACCTCCCTTGACCTGCTGGCCACACTCTTCTTGATATATCCCAGGATGCCATTGGCCTTCTTGGCCACGAAAGATTAAGTAATGACAATGACAGCTGGAAATGCACTATTTCTTTTATTTTATTTTTCTTTGAAAATTGCAAAAAGCAATCTGCCTTTCTGTGGTGTGGTTTTTTTTTTTTTTTGTTGGGTAACTGGAAAGGAGTAAGAGAAAGACATCATCCCCATCCTATCTGAAGGATGACTCTCTGAAACAGACACTAACTTTGTGGCGTAATAGTGCAAAAAGAAAATGGAATTTTTTATTACACTGACATCAAACCACATCTGTATGCTGAAATGGAGTGTCACGCTGTTATTACTACCTGTGTTTCTTCCACCATTGCCTTGCTTCTCAATTCTCTTCCTATTGAAAAGCTTGTCCTTGCATGAGTGAGTACCAAGTCCATTGAACAAGGAGCTTTCTGTAGCATTATATTCCACTTTAAAAAATAGTTTATTTCACATAAGTGTGCCTAAAGTCTATTTAGCAAGTAAAATTAAACCAACCAAACAACCAAATGAAAAATTTAAAAAAAAGTAATTTTCTCTTTTTAATTGTCTATAAAATAAGGAAATTATTACCAACTATCTCTAGACTGGAACAAATTAGCTATTTCATTGTATTCCGAACAGAATACTACAATCTAGAAACTGTTGTGTTAGGTAGTTCAATCATAGCTCAGGAAAACAGGGGAAATTCCCATTTAATTGGGGTAACTTGATTGATGTCATCTTTTTGGTGAACAGCAACAAGGACTTCTTCCTTGTCATGGATAAGCAAAAAGTCAGTTTTATATGCTGTTCAAACTGACAGCTTTTTTGGTAATACAATGCCCTGTAAAACTTCACTTCTGACTCAGAGAAATGTGAACAGCAATGTCTTAGACTTTTTGCTGGAAGCTTCACATTTGAAGTTCTAATACAATGCAAGTCTACTTAGTATATGAAGTTCAGCGGGTTACTGACTTTAGGTGACACAACTATATGTCATAATTTATTAAGTAACATGCAGATTTCAAGACTCAAGTTAACAGTGCTTTGAAGAAGTAACAAGAAGTCTATAGTCAATGCTTCCACTCTGAAGATCTTGGCAAAATGGACAGCAATTTTAAAACAGAACAACTCCATGAGGCAGAGGCCAAGCCACAAGCACCACAAAATCGCAAAATGGCTTGGGTTGGAAGGTTCCAGGCCTTCTGTCATTGGCGGAGATAACTTTCTCTAGACCCCAAGGCTCAGAGCCTCATCCAATCTGAACACTTCCAGGGCATCCACAACTTCTCTGGGCAACCTGTTCCACTGTCTCACCACCCTCACAGTAAAAAAAAAGTTCTATCGATCTAAATCTACCCTTTTTTGGAGTCTTTATGCCTTGCCCTAACACTACATGTCCTGGCAAAAAATCCTTCTCCAGACTTCTTTTGAAGCCTTTAAAAGGTGCTGGAAGGCTACTGTAAGATGTTCCCGAAGCCTTCTCCTGCCCAGGCTGAACAACCCCAACTCTCTCAGCCTGTTTTCACAGCCCTGTAATCATGTTTGTGGCCCTCCTCTGAACCTGATCCCAGAGGTCTATGTCCTTCTCATGTTGAGGGTCCCAAAGCTCAAGCAAGTGGAGTCTCAAGGGAGTGGAATTGAGGGGCAAAAATCAAACTCTTCTGTCCTTCTGGTTATGCGTTTTTTGATGCAGCCCACTTTATGACTGGCTTTCTGGGCTTCAAATGCATGATACCAGGTCATATTGAGCTTCTAATCAACCAGCACCCACAAGTCTGTCTTCACATAGCTACTTTAAATCTGTTTTCTGCAATCTGTCCAGCTTGAATTTGGGCTTGTAATTTCTCCAAATCATGTGCAAGACCTTGTGCACGACTTTGTTGAACTTCATGAGGTTTGCACAGATCCAGCTCTCAAGCCTATCCAAGTCCCTCCAGATGGTGTCGTGTCCCTCCAGCCTATTGACTGCACCACACAGCTTGATATCATCAGCAAACTTGCTGAGGATGGATTCAATCCCATTGTCATGTCACTGACAAAGATGTTAAACAGTGCCAGTCCCAGTACTGACCTCTAAGGAATGGTACTCATCACTGACGTCAACTGGACATTGACCACAATTCTTTGCAGTATGATCATCCAGTCAATTTCTTACCCATCAGGTGGTCCATCCACTAAATATGTCTTTCCAATTTAGAGACAAGGATGTTGTGTGGGACAGTGTCAAATGCTTTGCATAAGTCCTGGTGGATGACATTGGTTGCTCTTTCCTTATCCACCAACACTATGACTGTGTTGTAAAAGGCCAACAAATTTGTCAGGCGTGATTTGAAGTTAGTGAAGCCGTGTTGACTGTCACCATACACCTGCTTATTCTTCATAGGCTTTAGCATAGTTTCCAGGAGGATCTATGCCTTGGTCTTTTGAGTCACAGAGGTGAGCCTGACTGGGCTGCAGTTTCATGGGTCTTCCTTTTCTCCCTTTTTAAAAATAGGAGTTACATTTCCTCTTTTACAGTCAGTATGAATTTCAATAAATTACCAGCTTCTGAAATATGCTGGACAGTGGCTTAGCCTCTTCATCCACCAGTTCCCTCAGGACCTACAGATTTTGCTCACCAAGTCTGATGGACTTGCTGTCATGGTTTTGCCCAGCCAGCAGTGAAGCATCACAATAGTCTCTTGCTCGATGCACCCTATTCCCCTCCACCCTTGTTAGTATGGCAGAGGCGCCAGCAAAATGGCAGGAAAAAAACCAAAGTTGTTGTGGATTAAGACAAGGTCAGGGAGTGCTCACTGCCAATTACAGTTCTGGGCAAAATAGACTCCAGTGCTCGACTTAGAGAGGAAAGAAGGAAAGTTTATTCTACAAGAAACAGAGTGGAATAAAAGCAAAAAGGGNCCTCCTGCCCCACCAAAGGCCTGGGGAGTCAAGGAATGGGGAATGTGGTCAGTCTCTCACAGATGGCTCTTCTCAGATGGGGACAACTCCTGGCATTCTTCCTCTGCTCCAATACGTGGTCCATCCTGAGGGACACAGTCCTTAACGAACTTCTCTGGTGTGGGTTCTTCCCAGTAGCTGCACCTTCTGCTGATACAGGGTCCCTCACATGAGATACAGTTCTTAGTGAATATCTCTGGCGTGGATTCTTCTCCATAGTTACAGCTTCTGCAGGTACAGGGTCCCTCCCTGGGAACAAGGCCTCTTCTGGGCATAATTTTAATGAGCTTCTTTGGTGTGAGTTCCTCCCCACAGTTACAGCCTCTGTGAATATTGAGTTTCTCCCATGGGACTGTGGTGGTTTAGCCCAATGTCCACCCAGTCATAATATTACTCCCCCTCCTAAGCTGGACAGGAGAGAGAGAAAGGAATATAACAAACTGCTTGTGAGTTGAGATAAGGATGGAGAGATCAAACTCAGCAATTATCGTCACGGGCAAAATAGACTCAACTTAGGCAGAGAAAGATTTGTTTTATTAAAGAAACAATA
>WBNH01010166.1:0-13218 GCA_013401255.1 Urocolius indicus
TTTAAACTTCCCGCCCGGCAGTGGCGCCGCCGGCAGCCCCGCTGCCCGTTGGCCGCCGCAGTTTCCAAGGCGCTGCGGACGCCTGAGGTGCCGGTTGGCCGTGGGCTCTCCTGCGTCCTTTTTTTTTTTCGGCCCTGTATTGAGGTTGTCCGCTGTCTGGCCGCGCCTCGTTTCCTTGAGCGTGCCGCTGCTTTCGCCGGCAGCGGAGGCGAATCTGCCGGCGCTGTGCTGCGCTTAGCGCGGTTTGGGCGGTTGTCAGGGAGAAGCAAGATGGCGGCGGAGGAGGACACGGAGCTGCGGGACCTGCTGGTGCAGACGCTAGAGAGCAGCGGGGTGCTCAATAAGATTAAGGTGGGGGGGGAAGCAAAGCCTCTGGTCGGCGCAGACGTGGCACAGCAGGGAAGTAGGGGGGGGACACGACACACACACACACGTCGGCTGGCGGCGGCTAACGGCGCAGCGGAGAGCGGCGGGGTACGGCTGAGACCGCAACGGGCTTCGTGTCGGCTGGGCGCCGCTCCCCGGCGGTGCTCGCGGCCTGGCGGCGCCGCCTGCTTTCGCCGTGCCGTGGAGCTCCCCGGTGCCCGGCGCCTGCCGGGCGTGCTCAGCGGGCGTGTGGTGGCCGCGGAGGCGGGGGCCCGAGGCCGTACCGCCGCATGTGGGCTCGCAGGGATGGGTCACCCGGGCGCTGCCGGCCCGCGGTGCTCGGCTCTGCGGTTTTGCCTTAGCAGATAACCGTGTGGCCCTGAGAGCTCTCCTGCAGGTGCCAAACCCGCTGGCAACCGTGAGCTGCCGGGCGCTGTGGGACAAGATGCGTATAGCGTTTCTTGCTTCGATACGGGAAACCCCCATTGAAAATTTCAAGCAGGAGTTTTTGAGGGTCACTGTTTACACGTCAGGCTTCTTGAGCTGTGTCCTGGAGGCTTGCTAAACCTGGCAGCTCTCTGGTAGGCAGGCAGCAATCCAGGGGACAAATAATGGTCTGTTAAGAAAAGAAGTAGAAGATAGTGTTGTAGTGGCGTGTACGCTACTTCCAAACCAGCGGTGCAGCTTGTGGCAGGGAGGGTGTGAATATTGATTACATGGATTCTTGTTCAAGTTAGAGTCTTCCAGCAGTTACTAATGTGTATATCAAAGAGCCATAGAGATACGGAAGAGTAGGAACTGAACTGAATTCCCTTCCAAGCTAGAGGAACAAAGTTTCTATTTTGGATCAAAAATGGTGGCATTTATGCATGGTGTTCTACTTTAAGCCTTCAAGAGGTGGATGGTAATTGCTGATATTTCAGAAACAGTTCAACAGCTGAAGCGATTAATAGAAGTGAGAATATCTTTGTGTACATGCTTTGACGTCCCATGGATTTGGGACTGCTTGTCATACTGTTCAACAAAATAATATTATTTAAAATGTGTTGGTTTTGCATTTCAAATGGATAATTCTTATTTAAATTTTGTAAGTACAAATGTAAAATCTAGCTTGTGTAACCGTGTTTCAAATAGCCTTTTTCTACTCGGGTGTCAAATAGGCCCTTTGGGCTGCCTGTTAAACTTTCACATATTATTAACCAATAAAATATGGTGGTAATAGAATTAAAAAAAAAATAATCACAATTCAGCTAGGTCGTATTGAGCATATAAGCTGTAATTTCTTAATTCTTGCCTTTGGGTACTGTGCAAGCTTTTGTGCTATGGCTGGCCATCAGTTTTTTGAGTTTTATTTATTGCAGTCTTTACTATTCTATAGAAGAACTATAGAAGAGTGTAGTATCTAATGTGGTGTAAGGTATCCTTAAGGCAAACTAGCAACTGACAACAATGCAAGCTACATCCTATTTATCAGGTTATGTCTGTCTTTAATGCTAGGAATTACTGTTTAATAATTGGTATGCTCACAGTTAAGACTGTTCATTTGAGGATTTCGTTTTGTTTTTTCTTATCTGTAAACCTTAATCGTTGTGTGAGTTTGAAGACTGTCTTTTGACTGATAGTATTCATGACTTTGAGAATTTGTTCTGCTGGTACCTGACAAAAGCCCATTTTCTCCCAGAAGAATTAAGGACTAACAAGTATTCTTTAATTGTCAGCTTTTAAGTGAAATTAGGTTATAACATGTGTAAAAAATTCGTTAAAATAAACATAATTGTGATTAGTAGTGTTTCTTTATTATGTGTATCTTTTTACTGTGTGGTAGAACTGAGTGAACATTTACATGTTATCAAACAGTTGTTTGGTTTGTGTTTCAGAGTGAGTACTGACCATTTTCTCAAGGTGCATGAGGCTAGTCAGCTAACTGGAATAATGTATTTGAGATTTAGTGTTTAGTAGATACATTAAAGAGAAAAATATGGTCAATATACATATGAATTAGTATGAAGCACCATAGGTAAAGACACCTCTGGAAGGATTAGAGTTCAAGTGGAATTATTTTAGTGGATAGAACGTACCAGTCTGCCAGCTAATACATTTTGTAATACATAAGGACTTAGTCATTTTTAGAAATAAACTTACGGTGATGACTTTGTTCTCTGAAACAACATGATTTTGTAATAGGTTGCAGTTTATTAGTTTGTTCTTATTTTGAGATTAATTTCTTGAGTGCATTGGTGTTGATGTAAATGAGCTGTAAAAGAAATGTTAGTTGTATAATGAAAAATCTGTTCACAATTTTTCTATTTACTTTAGACTCCAAGCATTTTGAGTCATCTTGTGAAAACTGTCAGATATGTAAACATATTAGCCACCTGCAACTGAGAATTCCCTGTTTCTCTGCAGTGTGTGTGTGTGTGTATATGTGGTTTGTTCATCATTTAAATTAATCTGATGGATAAAACTGCTTCCTAATAAATTCTGTAAGCATACAGAATATAACTATAGATACAGAATATAACTGTATTTTAGTGAAAATTGTCACTGATACTGTGTGATGCATTCTGTACAAATAGAGATGCTCTTCTGTCTTGAAGACAGTGTGATCTTTCTCTTTCCTAGGGAAGCTGTCATCATTAGAGCAAGAAGAGCCATTATGCTTCTCAGTGTGTTCTTTTGTTATCTTGTTTTGTTTTGATTTGTCTTCTAATCCCTTTCATTGTGGAATGTAAAGTTTATGCCACGTGAATTTTACATTTCCTCTGGAACTTGCTGTTGCTACAAATATGAGGGAGCACCATTAATCTTGTAACTAGTAATGCTTTTGGCCAAGGGTTATAATTCTTGCTATTTATTACCAATTTAGTTCAAAGTCTATACTGCTGGGCTGTTGGCAAATAATGTGATGTTAGTTAGGAAAAAAATACTATTTTTTTAAATAGACTGTTAACCACATGTGGAGTTAAAATTATCCTATTTGCTTTTTCATCTTTTATATACTGTAATGAACAACGCTTTTACATGTTGTTGAAGTACTGACTGTCATGATGAGCATGTTATACACTACAGTGTAGTTAGCTGTTCTCAGAATGTAATGGTTTTTCACTGTTGCTTTAAAGCAGTTCATATCAGAAAGTCAACTAACTTCTCGGATTCAAGTGGAATCATTATTTTTTTTTTAAAGTAACATGTATTTATTCTTACTTATATTTTAGTTAATTTATAAAAATATGTGTAATAATTTCAGATTAACAAACTGAAATTCAACGTTTAAATGTCAGTATGGTCCTTGCAACGTTATGGATATTTCCTACCTTTAAGAACATGAGTAAGCACATGATGTAGCTGAAGGTATTTCGAGTTTATGGCTTTTAGGTGTTTACTGCTTCATTTGTGGTTTGGATTCTTCCTATTTATTTTTCCAGCATTCTTAATCTTTTCAATTATAGTGACAGCAAGTTTGACTTTCTTAACCAATACAGTTGCTAAATTGAAGAGCTTCACATTGATGTGGACAAAAAATGGTCATTCAAACAGCTTCGCTGGTCCTGTTCAATCCAGTATGGAACCTCACAGACTTCACAGATGGAGAGTGGTGGGAAGGCCATGGAGGGACATTGGTAATGAAGTTGCTGTTCTCAGTTTGTCACCAGCTTTGGATCTGATGCATATAGGCTGGTTCAGGGTTTTGGTCTGAGGTAATAACCAGTGGTCAGACTGCTTAATGCTCTGCCAGTCTTGCTCTGTACCTACTGAGATACATGACGATCACTTCACGGTTAGGATGTAGAGATGCTGAAAGATGTACCCCCCAGTTTTTCATATGCAAGGGACGGTTCATACTTGTGCAAATATGGTGGTGTTTCATTGCAATGAAGCAAATGTCAGTATTACATGCCAGAACTTGGCCTGGAAGAACTGTAAAGAATTTATCTCACAAGCAATGCATTCTTCTACCCTGCAAAATCCCATGCATTACTGGAATCGTTTCACTGTCCTAAATATACTTTTAACCACGCCATCTGCTGATGCGTGACTTAATTACTCATTTGTGAATGCAAGCTTGCAGGAGTTTTACACCTCCAGCTGGCCCCTTGCAGATCTGTGAAGTGAATGTCTCCTTTATTGACATTGTCTGTACTTGCCTGCCCCTCATTTCTTAGGGAATGCAGAGTTGTCTGTATGTGGCTTCAGAAACTGCATGTGTTCACCTGCATAAGTTCAGTGAAATCAAATTGCTGTCTCATTGTTATGAGCTCTTGCCTGACAAAACTACTTAGGGATGGAAGGATATAAATACCTTCCACAGGATGAGAGATGAGAGAGGTTTGGTAGATGCAAGAGTTATAAGTAATGTCAACTTACTTGTCAGTGTTTGACTGTTAGCATAACCTTGTTTTCATGAAGGTTTAGGAAGTTGAATGCCAAGCATCGGTCTGCTTTAACTTCTAGGTTGTGAATAAAATTCTGCAAAATGTATTTGGATTGTGTTGAAAACTGCTAGCAGGATGAGGCAGTTGGGTTGGGGGAAGGGCAGATTGTAACAATATATGGACCATGGATTGAGTTGGTGCCAAAGGGTACTGAGGCAAGGACAAATGCCTCAGAAAATTGTTCACATCTTTTCTCTTAAAAAAAAAAAAAAAAAGTAGGGAGGGCAGGCAGCAAGTGGGGCAGGGAATGGGGAGCACTGTAAATTGATTAATCTAGCAATTACATAAGCCTCCATAGCTGCTGGTGGGAACAAATCACTGTGACGCCGTACCTGATGATGGTCATCTCAGTCTCTGTGACTTGTTACAGGTCCTGAAAAGCCTATGTGACATTGCCCAACCTACTGTGTAATCATATTCATCTCCTTGTATTGGGGTGTTTTGTTTTCTTTTCTATGGCCTCAGCTTTGTTGTTGCTTTTTACTTTCTTCCTCATGGACTTGAGAATTACTGCATTGATCATACACAGATTCAAGTGTATGGTTCTATGCTTAAATGTATTGCTTGTATTTTGAGATTATCTTGCTATGACCTGAGCAGTACCTATATCAAAGGATGAAGGTCAGTGTTTGGAATGGTGTAAACCTTCCTTGTGGAGATAGTACAGGAGAGCTTGACTGCAAACTTACGGAGTTGTTTGCAGGATCGAAGGAACAAGTGTACAACTGCTTTGCTGTAGAGTTCTGTTCTGGATGGTGTAAGCCAAAGGGCAATGTAGTAAATACCAATGGCATTGTCTTCTGGTGATGAGGTCCTGACCTTAAGGATACTAATTGTGCACTAATGAAGGTGATCCTGCTATTAATGGGATGTGGCAACATCTGGGAGAAATTGATACTGTGTCATTAAATAAATGAGAAGAAAAAGATGTCAGCCTGTATTTAAAAGCCACTGAGTTTGACCTAGAGGAGTGGAGCAAACACACAGTGTTCTATGGAAAGGAATGACAGCTGTGATACTGTTCCAGAATCTCAAACAGCTCAGACTCTGACTCAGCTGATGTAATGGTAACTACTTTAGGACAACTTTGTTCCACAGTCTCATGATGTAGACCCTTAAGGGGGTTTACCTCTACCCAGGTGTAGTGCCAAAAGACTAAAGGAACAAGTTGTTAGTTTCCGGTTAGAAAGTTAAATGTACACTGTTTTTCTAAGAATGATATTGAAATCAATGGGCCGTAAGAGGATTTGCTAATTTAATGCTGTGTCCTAGCACCTGAAAAACGTACCTGCAGTGTCATTACAACTGTTGTATACAATCGTATTAAGCATTTTGCACTTCTGTTGATGGGAAATAATTTTAACTCTTTTACATTACTTTTTGTTCTTTAAAAAGGTGTCCAAAGAGGGTTATGTTTGAAAAAGAAGTGTTTATTATGTTTCCCATTAAAGATTTTTTTTTTGGTGGGAAGAAACAATTCCAGTGTAATTCATGTTTCTTTTTGTAATATACACGAGAAAATCCAAACATTCTTCATATTGTTCTTATTCTTAGTTATGGAAATTAATCATTCTTTAAAAGCTTTCTTTCTTTCTCTTGATAAAACTGACATCCAGATGAGCGCTGTCTTTTATAGTTTGCTAGCTGCAGTGTTGTGTACTGGCCACTTCAAAATGTCAGATTAAGAGTTCATTCAAATGGCAAACTACATGAAATGTAGCATGTATGTTGTCCATTTGATGTGTTCAGTGAAAGAAGTAGAGAAACTCTAGTGTTTTTAAAAAAATTAATTAGAAAAGGCAAGGCTTATGGTAAAGATTGGTCCTTAGAAGGATTCCCGTTCTTGAATTTTACAATATTAAAAATCAGTTAGGTAAAACTCCTCACTACAGGAGTTTCAATGACTGGATTCATGCTATCTTTTACTTGAAAAATTCTGTTTCTTTGAATGTGAACTGACAAGAAGTAATAGGAATTTTAATATCTTAACTTTTAAAATGTATTATCACGAGCTGTGTGTTCATGTTTCCTGAACGAATTACAAATGAAGGGTAGGCGTTTCAAAGCTACCTGAGAGAGGGATTTTTAACTTGGGTAAAAATAGGAAATAATGTGGATAATTTTGAATCTTTTTGTGTACGTAGAAGTAATTTAGGAAGTCTAGTGTCAATGTCAGCACCTTGTACACCTCTTGTACTCAAATTGAACACTCTTCTTTCTCAGCTTCGTCACATTGTCTGTAATGTTCAGTATCTTAATTGTGCTGATGTAGATTACAATCAATGCCAAGTTGCTTGAGGAGAAGCAAATAACTGTTAAGCTGCTTGGTGACTCTTTGTATTTTATTTGTATAGGGAAAATGGTCCTTGTTGAAAGCCTAATCTTGTGTGTTCTTTTTTTTGTTTTTTAATTCTGCAGGCAGAGTTGCGAGCAGCTGTTTTTTTGGCATTAGAGGAGCAAGAGAAAGTAGAGGTAAGAGAACCTTAAAAACTTTGAAAGCTAACATCTTAATAGTTTCCTATGTAGCGTTAAATATAATAGCTTTAATACTTTCTACTTATGAAACCTAACAAGAAAACTATGTATTGCTTCACAAGAACATGATGCTTAAAGAACGCAAAACAGGACTATCGGGATGTTTCCTGATGTTTAGAAATAGGAATTGTTGCATGGCCTTTTGAAACCGTAGCTTGAAGAAACTATCTGTTGGCCTTATTGCATCTGTCCAACACACTAGAACAGCTACATCTCTTCTCCATCAGATAACACTTTAAAAAATCTAGTTGACTGATCAAGATTTCATCAAATCAGAATAACATATTTTGAAATGTAAAGTGTAGTATCTTTTTTGACAAGTGTCTTGTGAAAGCAGTTTAATGCAGTATGCCAAGTATGCTGGTGCTTTTGGTGTTTCTCATAAGGATATTTTAGGCTTACTTCGGGATAATTTGCTTATAGTTAAGGAATAATTCTGAATTGAGACATACCTTGACAATATCACAATGGTAAGAGTATACGATACTAACATGATTAAATAACATTATTTTTCCATGCAGCACTTTCTTGTACGTGTAAGCATTCATGACTATAGTGATAAATACCTGTAATAGATCTTGTTCTTCAAGTTAGATTCTTACCCAGGATATTTTGATATGTTAGGAATGGCATTTAGAATTTGGTTTGAAAAATCTCTGAATAATTTTGACGAACTCAAAACACAGCACATGGATTTATCTCTGAAGAATCAAAGCTGAAGAGGGCAAACCTAACAAGGGAGAAAACCTCTTTTCTTATAATGTCTTTGAAGGTCTTTTGATTAATAGAATGTTAATATTTTTTGTGAACCACTAATTTGCGTGGTCCACACAGTCTAGATTTTGTCTAAATTCCTGCTTTTTAAAAAGTTGGACTGAATTTCCTTAAACTTGGTACTATATTAGAGAAGCAATTTGGGAAGTTAACTGCTCAACTTATCTTTTAAATCATTAAGTAAATAAAACCCAATATGCCATTAAGAATTATGAAATTATCTCTGTAGCTTATATAATAGAAGTCCTGAGACAATTTTAATTTGCCCATGTATGGCTCTGTAACTTGGAGGCAGTAGAATCAATACAAAGGTAGATTTTGAAGTAAGTTGTGTGTGTCAGGCATCTTTGTGGAACAGTGGTATACCAAAGCACCAGCGTACTGTGGTTTGCAATGTCTTACTAGTATAAGGATGATATTAATTACTGTTTGGTTTTTGCTTTTTGGCAGAATAAAGCACCTCTGGTAAATGAAAGCTTGAAAAGCTTTTTAGGTACAAAAGATGGTAAGTTTGTTTTTTTAGTATACTTCTCAAAGTAATCGGGAAACAAGAGGTTAAATCTTTGAGTCTTTTACTAACAGTACAATCTTTATGACATGTAGGATGCTTTTGTTCCTGACAAATGGCATAATTACTATCTGTTCAGAATAGAATTAAATCTAGAATATATCAAGCTAATATTGCTAAGATTGTATTTTTATCTGACTAGTTATAATCATGAATTCATTATTTTTATGCACTTTTGACAAGTGCATTTGTATTTTATGATGCATTATGATTATGCTAACTCCAGAGCCATTCTAGAGGTACAGTAGTTAATGTACACATAGGAGAGATACCAAAATGATATCTTTAGAACAGCTGAATAGTTAAAATTATCTTACACATGTATTTTCTAAGTGATTTCTATTTATGCTTCTGCAGTATTGCTGACTTAAATAATTTTGATACGATGTCTGAGTTGGAAGTTAGGCAATCAGTATACAAATTAGCCATGTAGTGATAGTTTGTTGAATGTTTAAGTGATGTTTGTGGGAACGTTAAATCAATTTAGATGTTCATACTGAAGCCACATTAATGTTACATCTTTGAAGTAAAAATTATTTCTGTCTGATGTACTTTTGCTCTTCTTGTTTACTTTTTAGGTCGCTTGGTAGCAGGTCTTGTTGCAGAATTTCTACGATTTTTCAATCTTGATTTTACATTAGCTGTTTTTCAGCCTGAATCAAGCACAGTAAGATAAACTGATTTTTATTTGTATGCTACATTGATCGCTGGGGGACATGGCAATGAATACAGAAGCCACGTTAGATTTGTTTAAACTATGTGCTTGGGTTTATTCTAAATGACTTTTCAGTCTGTAAAAGGTACTTACTGCTATAAAGACATGAATTGCAGGAAAGTGTGCTAATATGAGTATTCCCTTTATGAAAAATTAATGCTTGATAATATGTTAATTCTGAATTAACAAATTAAGAACTTCTGTAAAATCATGGAACGGTATATACAACAGATTACTCCTGTAATATTTTTGCCAATAATTTTACTATGTCATGAGATTAAGTTAGTGTCACAATGTGGAAATTCAAATAATGTCAATAATCTGCTGTGAGAGAAATTTCACTGAAACAAAGGACTTTGTGTAGATATGTGCCGAAAAATGACTGAATAGAACAATTCAGTTGGAGGTGATCTACAGTGATCATGTAGCTCAACTAATTGCTTTTAGGCTTTTGGTATTGAGTTAGAGGGTTTTCATTATGTTTGTCCCTTTGTCCCTTCTTCTGATATAAAGGTTTTCATAATAAATTTGAGTTTGCAAAAGATCCATTTAACTGAAGAATTTACTAATTTTTATTCATAATGTTTGTTTAAATACTTAATTTATTAAAAATCCAAATTTGTTAATTAATTGACTTCTGTTTCTCAGAAGTTCACCTCATACACCCTAGTTTTGTGCCAAATAACCTTAACAGCATTTATTGTGCTAGGACAAACATGTAAAAAGATTCATGCTAATGCTGCCATACATAGAATCTCAGAATGGTTTCAACTGGAAGAGACCTTTAAGGTCGAGTCCAGCCTTTGTTCCAGCCCTATCAACCACTACACCGGTTCCTGAAGTGTAACATCCAACTGTCTCTTAAACAC
Organism: Urocolius indicus; assembly: GCA_013401255.1. Classification (NCBI taxonomy): domain Eukaryota; kingdom Metazoa; phylum Chordata; class Aves; order Coliiformes; family Coliidae; genus Urocolius; species Urocolius indicus. The sequence goes on from WBNH01010166.1 coordinate 10,261, forward strand.
TTCCAGGGACGTTGACTCCACCACCTCCCTGGGCAGCCCGTTCCAAAGCCTGACAATCCTTTCAGTAAAGAAATTCCTCCTCATATCCAGTCTGAACCTTCCCTGGCACAACTTGAGGCCGTTTACTCTTATTCTGTTGCTTGTTACTAGGGAGAACATTATTACTACTGGTTCTTGGGAGCAGTGCTTCAACTGCATAAAGGCATCTTATGCTGTTTGAAACACCCCTTCTCTTTTTCCAGTAAAAACATCGTCTTCACCTATTGCAGTGCATATATGAAATTTTACTAGTAGTTTGCATCATTTTTTTCTTGGCCATTTTTGGTAGGAAGTATTACTAAATAATCTTAAAAGTTCAAGATAAACTGGTGCCCTTGGCAGCGTTGCCATTCTGAGGTTACACCAACCAACCTGTGTTTGCCACAGCATTCTACTTCTGCTATCATGTGAAGTTCAGTTTTTAAAAGTGTATTTTTCTTTTTTTTTTTTTTCTCTAGAGTTGTGGTTTTTGGTTTTTTATATGTTTGATATTGAATTACTTTCATTCCTGTATCTCTCCAAACCCATAGGGTTTTTAAGATAAAACAGAAAGTAAGTGGTGACCTATGCTGATGTACTTTCATACAAAGGAATGGGAACTTCCCATCATCTATGAATTTGCTGGAACCAGTGGCTAGGTGTTCTAGAATCCCCTTTTAAGTGTAATAGACTAAAGTAACTTGACTGTATCAGCCTTTAAATCCTAAAGCATGCTAATGATGAATACTTGCATATTTAGAACAACTTTGAAAGGTCTATGATAAGTTCAGCACAGATCAGAATTCAATGATACAATAAGCTGTTGTTACTTTAGTCCTTATGCAACAAGAAATCATATGTAATCAAAATGTTGCTGTGTTAGGTAAGACCAAAAAGCTTATGGAATTATAGTATAAAATAGGTATTGTGTTTTCTGTCAGCTGTTTGTTTTGTGTTGTGGTTAGTTTTGGTTTTGATAATGTGGGTTTTTTTTTCTTCTAGCTAAATGGCCTTGATGGTCGAGAAAACTTAGCTCGAGATTTGGGAATTACAGAAGCAGAAGGTACTGTTGGTGGTCCACTGTTGTTGGAGGTTGTTAGAAAATGTCAGCAGAAAAAGATTACAGACAATGGAGAAGTAAGTAGTGTTAACATGTAATTTATGTTTTTCTTCATATTTATTTATTTATTTTCATTTCAATGGCAAAAAATAAACATAAATTAAGAACACTTGGCTATTGTTGTAGTATTCTACTGTTTTAAGTCTTATACCTTCAACAGACAAGAGTGCTGAAGGAGAAAGATTATGGCTATTTATTAGTTTTAATGCCACCCTAGTACTATTTACTAATATTCTGCTACATCATAGGAACACAGAGTAAACTCAGATAAATAACCCAAAAGGCTTTATTACTTACTATCTAATTTCTGCTATGGTTTGACAACACTTCTAGCTGTACCTGTTTTCGTTGGCATACTTCTAATTTTAATATGACCTGAAAAGCCTGGAATTGGTGAAAACATATGTATTTAAAGCTAAATAATGAAAATATTAAACAACCTGAAGGCAATGACAGTAATATATGAGTGAATGAAATCTAATGAATAGCATTTGATTAGTCTCTTATGGTTATGGTTTGAAAGAAAATTATCTGCACCTAAAATGTCTTCAGTATCCCAAGAAAAGATTAAATTCAGAAGTAGTTGTCATAAGCTTCCTAACGTAGCATCACAGTGTCACAGTTTGTATACTTTGTGAATGAAGATGGTAGCCTTGTGTCTTGTTGGATGGTATGCTGACAAAATTTAATATATTCTTAATTTGTTAATGTGAAATTTCTTAGGGGCCTCCAGTTCCAAGTGAAAACATTTGCCCCACATCAAAATCATCTGATGGAAAATCAAGTACACAGCCTCTACCAAATAAGGTAAGATTGTGTACATATAATGAAAAACCTACGTAATACACATGAGAGAAGTAAAAGAGAGAACTCCTACGAAACTGCAGATACAATTGCATTCACTTGAAAGTCCTGTACCTTTTTGACTAGGTAGGTGACAGTGCACATACCTGTGGAGAGACACAGATAGGTTGGAGCTAACGTGTCTGTTTATTGGGCAGCTGGCTGATTGCTTCTTGGGATTGTTTAAGTGTACACAGTCTTTGTGTGGGGTGTGTGGCTGTCTTTTCTCTATTGTTTCCTATTAACATAAAATCTGTATGTATTAACATCTTCCAGGCCTCTAATACTCCTTTATGTTTGGCTGGAATTAATCAAGAGATTGAGAATTATGGGAAAGTGTAGGGCAGAGAAAGGACACAATCCCTTAAGCCTCTTTTTTTATGGGAAACCAGATACCCATTACATAGTGTCAAAAAAAAAAAAGTTTTTAACTTTATTTTTAAAGATTATTGGAAATAACTTAGAAAGTTTCCAACTCACTAATGAAAACTGAGAAATAAAACGTTGCATGGATTTTGTTTTCTGTCAACTGTTTAGAAGTACCAGTCCATAGATGCAAAAGCTTCTTCTGTTGACTGACTTCAGCTTGATAGTGGTTGGGGCTGGTCCAGTCAACAGCGGCATTTTCTCGATGTGTATATACTTAATCTCCAATAAGTATATGGACACAAGAAAGGGATTCTAAGGTTTATTCCAAGGTCAAGGTTTTAGAGAAAGTACCAGGATCATTTAATTCTGAGCAAGAAGTATTACAATGTGACAAAATATCCTTCAGTGAACTGTGTTTCCTTTTTAAAGGAGAGTTTTGTCCATTGTCAGAACATTACAATTAAGAATGGAATAGGTATGGCATGCAGTAGCACTTGCGGGAATAAAAACATTTTCATTTATATATCCTTTCTGATGTTATGAAGTTGCAAGTAGAATATAATTTCCAAATTGTTAGAAGTCCAACAGGCTTTTTCACAGAATCACAG
>WBNH01010169.1:0-107532 GCA_013401255.1 Urocolius indicus
TGCGGAGTCCGGATCCACGGTTCGCAAGAGAACTTGTTTCCTACAACAGGATTCAGGGGCTCGCGCTTGGTGCTTCATAGCCTAGGTCCCTCCCGTGGCTGTTGGAATCTTCAGCTCGACTGCTTCAATTGGAGTATGCACATTAGGGATCATATTTTCCACTGACCTCAAATACTTTCGAGCAGTTTTGTTGCAGGCTGTCTTGAAGGTGTACTCTGCAGATCATAGTGAATCAGGCAACAGGTGACTGGCCTTGTAATTCACCAATTGCATTCTTGGACCATGGAAACTATGAAGAAGGGGTGAGGAGTTGTGTGTGAGGAATGTGATCTCAGAGAGAGGATTATAGGGAACAGAAAAGAGCACGTGGTGTGGGCAGGTGAGTAAAAATGTGAACGAGATACAAGTACAAAAGTGGCTTGTGCAAAGGAGGCACAGTCGTGAGTACGTTTCTGTTACAGAGCAATGCATAGCAGTTAGAGTATATTGGTGAATATGACCCTTAATTTTAAGGGTTTATACTGTAGACTTTTAAAGTGCATAGAAATAATACGCTATTATGCTTCTGTTGGCTCAATTTATTTGTATTAGACTTAAGTACTCATAAAACTGACTATTCTTTTCCCATAGACCAAGTCGTGGTCCTTCGCTCTTAATAAATGTACCGTTTACCATGGTCAACTACTGTTTCTTCAGAATCGTGAATCTTAAACTTGGAGGATTTAGACTTACTACCTTAAATAGAAGTAAATAAGATACAGAGGAGCATACTGAAAGTAAACTTCTGTAGGAGTGAAAAATAAAAATCCACTGCATACCCGTGTAAAATCAAATGTAATCTAAGGTAGGACAATAAATAAAATATTAATGTATTAATCATAACTGTTCATTGCACAGTGATATTGTGCTGAAGTGTTTTGGGTGTTCTCTTCAAGTATTTCCAGAAGACAATTTGTTTAGCATTTCCTTTCAGCAAAACCTTAACCCTGTTTCCCGGGCTTACAATTGTTGCTTCAAAAATAACTACAGCATCCTTGTTTCATCTCATACCACAGATGAATGCTCTCAGGTTTATCTCGGCTGTTTTGCTTCAGGGATTAATGGTTGTTTCCAATTCTTTGAATGTTTTCGTCAGCATTTGCACAGAACATCTCTCCCACCTTTGCTGTAGCAAGCCTTTTTTTTTCCTTGGCACAGTCAAATACAAAATTCCTTACAAGGCCAAAACTTTAAAAGTCATATGGCACATTAAAATGTTATAGCTGATTTTCAGTATTAGTTGAGCAACTGAACGCTAACATTTTTTCATTGCTGTTCTTTTTCGATGCTGTGAGAATCGTGATTTATTATGGCATGATTTTACTTTTAAAATGACAGCACTTACACATCATTTTGCAGTATAAGTACATGGCAAATAGGTGATTTACTAAAACAGAAAAACAAAACCATGTTATATGGATCTGCAAAAAATGATAAATTCTTTCCACTAAGCTCCAAAGTACCTAATTTTCTGCATCTGTCAAATAGTCTGTCCTACACCATCCTAAACAGTGCAGGAAAGGGAGTTGTAGTGAGGTAGGGGTCAGTCTTTCCAGTAATAAGAGAAGAGGAAGTGGGCTCAAGTTGTGCTAGAGGAGGTTTGGATTGGACGTTAGCAAGACAGTTTTATCGAGGGGGTTGTTAAGCATTGAAACAGGCTGGCCAAGGAGGGGGTGGAGTCACCATCCCTGGAGATATTTAAAAGATGCGCAGATGAGATGCTGAGGGATATGGTTTAGTGATGGGCTTGGCAGTGTTAGGTTAAAGGTTGAACTTGATGGTCTTAAAGGTCTTTTCCAATTATAATGATTCTATGGAAGAATTTCTTCACTGTGAGGGTGAGGGAGCACTGGAACAGGCTGCCCAGGTGGGTCGTTGAGTCTCCTTCTCTGGGGACATTCAAAACCCACGTGGACAAGTTCCTGTGTGACCTACTCGAGGAGGTCCTGCTCTGGCAGGGGGGGTTGGACTAGGTGATCTTTCGAGGTCCCTTCCAGCCCTTAAGATTCTGTGATTGTAGGTAGGAAAAGAAGTAAACTCAAATCAAATAGCAGGCTTCCAACACTCTCCTGTCACTGTAGAATGCTTGTCCCCTTTTCTCAGAGATTAGAGCTAAGCTCAATAGTTCATTTGGATTAAAGTTTTAATCAGCACAGAATTTCATATATATTCAATCTTCTCTCTCTAGGATTTATAGTTGTTGTAGCATAACTATTTCTGTTAAACCAAAAAACCCCATCCTAGCTTGATAGCCATTTCTGATAGCAAGTGAAGCAAATATATCTGCACTTGTTTATTCCCACACTATCTTCTCCTCCCCCCCACCCCAAAACCAAAAAAGAGATGGGCACATTAATGTGGTTCTAAGATCTAGAACTTTAGTTGCCAAAAATACTTGAAAGTGAATTTGACTGGGAAATGAAATTGATCAGTCTGTGATGGAAAAAGTAGATGTTAAACAGCAAACTGTACAGAGTGAAAATAAAGCACTTGGAAATTGAGACTTTGACAATATTGTGCTTTTACCTCACATTCTGAAGGGAATGAGTGAGATTTTTCTTTTGGGGAAAATGTGGGAAAAGGAAAAAGAGATCACTCGAGTTGCAATTCAATTTTTCCTCTTCCATTTACACCAACTGCTGCTGTCTTTTGTGTCTTATGTCAACATTAATTTTGTATCCACAAAACCCAGTGGTGTGACAGCCACCAGGCCATCATGGCACTACGGTTCTCTCCAGTTTTTCAATCTGACACACTTGGCAAGAGAAAATTACACTCACACACACACAAAACTACCCTCCTGAGCAAAGCAATTAGCAAACTCTTCCTCGTTTTAGTTTGCTGGGTGTCAAGTGTTGGAAACTTTTCCCTAGCCCCATTAGCAGAGCAAAATTACACCTCCACTTCAAGTGATGAATCTGTGAGAGAAGAGGAGCCGAGCCCGAGGTAGTTTATAGGTAGCCAGAGCCCATGCAAATGCTTCTCCTGGGTATCAACATTGTTGCTGCTCTTGCAGCAACAGTCTCAGTGCCTGAGTAGGTCACCACTGGGACAGATCTTGGCGTTAAGATGCAGTGTAAAATGGCAGGTGAATCTAGGAGGCATCTGCCTGACCGGATGAAAAAACTGCATCTATGTTACTAGACCAAGGAGAGTTTTCTGGCTTCCAAGTCTGTCCATCTCAGCTTCGCCCAAATGTCAGGTTGGTGCAAACAGAACTATGCACCAGGCCGCCTTTTTGTCCCTGGCTCCACAGTTTGGCAGCGGTGGTGGGGGTTGGTGCAAGGGCTCTGGGTGCATGAGAACACACTAGCAGGAAAAACAGCCTTGGGGGGAAAAAAAAAAGACTCTCCCGCAAAACAAGGCACACAAACTCACATTTGAAAATCCAGCCCCTGCGCTTCATGATACCTTTGTTTTGCTGCACTTCAGTTACTGCTTCAAATAGCAAGGACCTGGTGTTTAATCTTCCTACTTTTGCCCTCTATATGCACGCTGATCTTGCAAACAAGTTGCTTCCCCTTCGTTTCACAACTTCTCTCTGCAACAGGATTTCTGAGTAATCATAAAAAATTTAAAGTTTTCTCCACCAGAATTTGCACTGTTGCAGTTGTTCTCCTCCAATGGTTGTTCTTACCAATGACTTTTAAAGATTGATACACTGCCATCAGGCAATCCCATCACTGTAACATGAATCACATTACATGGCTCTTTTCAGGTTAGGCCAGTTTCATGGGGGCAGTTTCTGTGGCTTTTGGGAATTCTCCCCCGCTGGAGGAGGAATGAAGTCGGACTTGAAAGGTGGGGAGTGTTGCGGAGAAAGAAACTGGTTTCAGACATGCCATATGGGCATATTGTGTAGTGGTTAATATGAACTATTAAAGGGTTAATTTTCTCACTGCCCCCTTCCATCAATATTCCAGATATTTTGAAGCACAAAGCCACATGGCACAGGTGTCAGGCAAACAGGGGAAGTGACCGTATCCCCCCACCTTCTTCTGCTCTTGTATTTCCATTCTTTCTTTTCACCTCAGCTCTTCTGTTCCTGGTTTGTTTGAATGATTTTCTCTGCAAGGCAGGACAAAGAATTTCATTATCTCTGTAAAATATTTAGCACTTTAACTTGATGAAAATAAAATACAGTTGTATTCCTAAGTACAGTATCAGAGAGATTAATGAGCTCAATAACGGCAAGAGAGGCAGCAGTGGTTTCATGAGGAACTCTATCCTCTGCCTCGGGTCTCCCAAAGGGCTAGAAGGTTAATTAAATCCTGGCTCATTGTTATAACACTAAATCCTAAAATATTATGCCAGTCCTTAGGTCCCTACTGGGACAACCCTTGTTGAAATTCTTTCAAATACTTAAGAAGCACGAAAAGGGAAGGAAACAGCTACATTTTATCACTAATTGCCTTATGTTTTGATGGATAGCCCATTACAAGGAGAAATCCACATCTGAAAAATCTTCCTGCTGAGCGTGAAGATGGTATCAAGTGCCCTATTTTGGGGAGGCAGAGAGAGAAAAGGAGACAAACAGAAAGAGAATGGTACTGAGGAAGGAAAATGATCCCCAGCAGGCAAGGGTGTGATAAGAGGAAAATATAATTCCTAGGCCAGGTTTTGATCAGGATGAAGACAAAACCAGCAGTGTCAACAGGATAATTTGATTCCCTCTCTCCAGTTTTCTCTGACTGCCTGGTAGTCTTTAAGGTAATTGAGGCCCTGGAGTATCATGGTAGATGCAGGATCCCGGGATTTGCTAGCAGTATCGGCCAGGAATGTAAAATTCCTTCCTCCCTCTAATCCATATCTGCCACCGCTCCCATTTGGGGACCTCCAACTAAAGATTTTTCACGAAAAAGTCTGTGACGATCCTAAAACATTTCTTTCCATTTCTCGTGATGGGGTGACCTTGGCCAGCAGCCACACCTGGCCCACTCACCACTCCCCTGTGACCAGCGAGACAGGGGAGAAAAGAAGGATAAAAGTGAGAAAACACATGGGCTGTGATAAAGACAGTTTAATAGGTGAAGGAAAGAGACAGAAAACAAAGCAAAGGAAAATCACTCACCACCTCCGACAAGTGGAGTCAAACCTGAACAGCAGCCACTTTGGAAGCCAAAAATCTCCCATCTTCTTCCTTTATCGCAGCTTTTACTGCTGAGCGTGACATTTTGGCACTGAGGGAGCTGGAGTTATTTAACCTGGAGAAGAGGAGGCTGAGGGGAGACAGGATCCCTCTTTACAACTACCCAAAAGGAGGTTGTAGCGAGGCGGGGATCAGTCTCTTCTCTCCAGTAATGAGTAATAGGACAAGAGGAAATGGGCTCTAGTTGCACCAGAGGAGGCTTACGTTGGAGATTAGGAAGAACTTTGTCACTGAGAGGGTTATTAAGCATTGGAACAGGCTTATGTTCTGTGGAGTCACCATCCCTGGAGATACTTAAAAGACAAACAGATGAAGTGCTGAGGGACATGGTTCAGTCATGGGCTTGGCAGTGTTAGGTTAATGGTTGGACTCAACGGACTTAAAGGTCTTTTCCAACTCTAATGATTCTGTGATTCTATATGATATGGAAAAGCCCTCGGGCCAACTGATGTCAGCTCTCTCCGCTGTATCTTCTTCTTGTCTCTCACCCACCCCAACCTACTTACTGTAGAAGAAGAGCAGGAAAAAGAGAAAACACTGGTACTGCGCAAGCTATGTTCAACAACAGCCAGAAGAACTTTTCTCTGTTAGCAACACCATTTTATCCACAAATGCAAAATACAGTGCTATATAAGCCACTAGGAAGACAGTTAACTCCATCCCAGTGCAATATCTAAATAGTTTAGATCATGGTTAGGCCAACTCTCAGTTGCATTGAAGGTCTTGAAGACATCTTCCCAGAGCTTTTCAGTGTAGGCACAAAAATTAGTATCAGTAACACTGTTCCCCATTCTTGTTTTTGCAACAACCAGGCATTTAACAGATGGGTTGGTTTCCCTGAGACAGCTTAGTGTAGGATTATGCCAGAGAGATTCATGAAACAATACCCTGACTTTGGCAGATTATCACCTCTGCTCAAGACAGAGCCTGTAGGCAGATGAACAGATCTGGGTGAAATGGTAGCAAATAGCTTACAAGGCTGGTATTTTACCAAAAGTTCAAATCCTGCCTGACCCGAAAATGGTTACAAAAGAGAAACTTCATAGGTGGAATGAATATTTCCATGTTCAGCTTCATTATCTGGACAGTAGCATGGTTTGGAATGAAAAATTGAGAAGGAGTTTCTATAGAAGATGTGATATGCATTTTCAGATGATTCCTGTCAATCAAACTAATGTAAAATTGAGGCACAATGTGTTTGTGCCATTAAATCATTAATAAAAGTAATTCCTCCACACTTTAAGTACTTGCATTTCTTTGCCTAGACTTTTGAGATTTTAAGGTGATCCTAACATTGAAAACACAAGTTACTGATTTATGCATTCGATATCAGTTTAGCAACAGCTTTTCACCTTATTGTATGAGACAAAAAAAACCCACAAACAAACATGGTGTATTCAATGTACAATTAATAAATTAATGCTGGAAGAATGCTTAACTTTTTGTCATGCCTGAGTGAATAAAAACACTTCTGCATGCAGTCAGTTGATTCTTTTTAAATTCTAATTTTCATTAACTACTTTCATGAACTCACAGCCACCCGCAGAATAAGAAAAAGTCAAGGTTTTTACAATTGGGAAAAAGCTTTTATAATATTGTAAAGTGCATTCTTTTTACAAAATGAACAGTTTAAAAGCCACCTTGTCTTTTTAAACTAGTATGTCAGCCACAAATTATTAGCTATATACAATAAACAGAATTTTGGCTTTTTATTTCATATCATTGGGGAAAAAATCATGGTCTGACATTTCTTTAACAGCAACAAAACCGGCATGGGGAACTCATTTCCATACCAACTCTACTCATGAGAATTTTCATTCCATCCACAGATGTCTGTCTGTATTTCTGTAGCAGAAAATGCATTGTGTGAATTGTCCCTTAGCACCAGAGTTACGGAGGAAGTGATAGTAAGTTTGCTCAAGAGCTCCATGTGTCCTTGTTCTGAAACCCCTAAATGATCACCAAGACACAGCAGAGGGACAAGGTTGAAACATGGGATTTAAAGACCGTCAAGAAAAAATAACAGCCTGAAGAAGTGAGAACAGAAATCATTTAAGGGAGAAGTCTACAGAAAATATGGCCGGCAAGCTAAGGCAGAGCAGCTAGATCAAGGAGGGAGAGATGCTCACTAGCCTGGAAGGGAGGATCAGTAGCATGCTATTTCTCCAATGCCGTCTTTGAAATCTTTTCAATGTCAGTCTTGGTCTTCTGGAACACAAAGAAACCTCCTTTCCTGGCAATGCTTCTCTTTCTAGCACCACTGAACACAGACTTTCTTGTTTTCCCAGAGAGCTCACTTTGAATAGCTCTCAGAAATCCTACACACCCACAGAATGGTCAGGGTTGGAAGGAACCTCTAGAGATCATCTAGTCCAACACCCTGCTATGGCAGGTTAACCTCAATCAAGCTGCAAAACCTAGATCAGTTTCCATCCAGGAGTGACGTTACAAAAAAAGGCAGAGTTATTAGAGACAGTTTCACCATGCAGGCGTGAGGAGAAAGGCATCTGAACTCACAGATCACATGCTGAGCATGTTACAAGTACACTAATCTGCCAGCTTGGTAAAGAAGTAGATCAATGTATGACAGTTTTGAGTACGAACTTTTGAGTATGAAAGTATGAATGTCATAATTAAGATGTTATTGTTAGGTGGCTAATGGTGCAAACAACTGTGCTTTCTCCCTCTATAACACAAAAACAAAACAAAAGACAGAGAAGGAAAAAGTCAATGTGGCAGCTTTTTACTCCAAGCTAATCCTGAAGACCAGGGGAATTCAATCTGGTCCTGTCTGCAGCTGAACCACTGCTATACTTACCTTCTTTTCTTCTTCCCTAGCAGGCAATTTCTATACATTTCCTAAGTCACTCAAACTTATTTAGGTGCTAACTAGTAATACTGCAGCCATCTTAAGAGTATTTTACAGCTCTGCTGAAATGCAAACAACTTTTCAATGGGCATGCCTCCAGTGTGGGTAGAAATGAGGTCAGATGGCAGGAGACAGAGGAGGCCCTCAGATGCCAAGAGCTCCTGTAGCTCTGGAGAGTTTTTGTGTCAATCCCGGACCTGAGCTGCAAGACAGAAACACTTCAACAGCCAGCAGGGAGGCACTGGGGCTAATTAGTTGGTCTTTGGCATTAAGGTCCAAACTGATGGCATCCAGCCCTCTCTCCAGCATTTCAGAGATGCTGCTTCTCTGTATCACTCACCTCTGCAGCTGCTCCCTTAGCATATTATTATTATTATATTATTATTTTATATATATATATCATGTAATATACAATATCATATAATATATATTATCATATTATCCATCCCCTGCCAAGTGTGCAGCTGTAGTAGCTATTGTGAGATAGTCAGCTCTTGCTGGGTGAAAACCAAAAGCAAGTATCCCAGCTCAAGAGAGAGAAGGATTGTATGTGGACTTCCATTCTTATTTATGCTAAGAGTATGAGTGAGAGTCCAAGGAAGGGTCCCAGGGCAGTCACCTTCCAAGGTGGTTTTGAACTTCCTCTTGAGAATTAAGATGTTAAAAGAAAAAGGGCTTATTTATTGTTTATCCTGAAAGTTACTGTCCTGAGAGGAGTTAGAACCACAGAATGATTGAACACTCTCGGTCATACTATGGCAAAAGGGAGAGGTTAGATATCCCTGGTTTTTTTTCCATGCACAACAAGAGAACAGGAGCAGTATCATTTGAGTATCATCTCAAAATGTAAGATACTGTTGTGTCTCTAGTTGCATAGTCTCTCTGTGAAATCCCATAAACACTGCCAAGTGTCTGCATTGCCAGATAGCAGCAACCCATCTTGACCTGCCATGAGGGTCAAGAGACCATGACCTACTTCACCTGTGTCACAGCCAGACAGCTCCCTGTTCACAGCTCAGGAGGTATATCACTGCTAGTTAAGTTGTTTTAACAGCTATACACTGCGGTCCATGCACCTGTACACCCCCAGCTGGGACCAAACTAACCCTTTCCTCCAGCATATATTCGTAACTATTCATTTTCACTTAATACACTATTAGAAACACAGATGTTGGGTTATTTATAGAAATCACTTAAAAAATCCTAATTACAGGAAACATTCATAAAATAAACCTTTGCCAACTAATTGTGCTGTTGCACATATTGTAACACAGTAGTTTGCGATTGTTACCTCTCTTCAATTACCTTCCTGCTTAGGACTAGCTTCAGAATAGTACAGACGAAGTTGGTAAAAACTTTACTGTAACATTTCTTATTTGATTTCCTAGGCAATAAAGATCTCTGTTTGTCCACACCAGCCTGGGGAAGAGCTCACATGTCCAAGGTATAATTAAAAACTGCTGGGAAGCAGAGTGGAGAGAATCTGAAGTGAGTGAAATCATTATTTAAATACTGTTCTCCGAATTCATCAAGGGAAAGCTGGTTTCAATATTAGCATGTCAAAAGCTATTAGTTACACAATTAAAATGCAGTATTAATTAAAAATGAGATTCCTTGGCAAATTTACCTTAGGCAGGTTCTCCTGGGGTGGTAAAATGGAAGTACTAGAAGACTAATGAAGTCCAAGAAGAGGCTCAGAAAGCAGCCACAATAAGCCTAGAAGCAAATTTTCTGGTAAGAATCATCAACTTTAAAGTCCTTTTCTCCACCCCCACCCCTTGCTCAGTATCAGTAGGACTATGTTCTGCAGTGACATGAGAGCTATGACCAAACTCAAACTCATCACCTTGAGTCTGGATGGAGAGAGGACAGCTTTTACATATGCACTGGCAGGTAGTTACGAAGCCGTCAGATATTTTCATGCGCAGGAGCAGAGATGGATTTTGATATCTGAGGCATTCACAGGAGTAGGTTCCACTAGGAGGAAACTTTTTTTCTTACACTACCATCAAATGGTAAGATACTGTTAGCACTAGCCTTCACTTTTGAAGAGAAGGCTTGATACTCCCTAAATGTCATGGCAGCAGTACCCGTCACAGAGGGTTAAACTGAAAATTGCCACCTCTTAATTTCAGTGTTTATGGGATTTCACAGAGAGACTATGCAAGTAGAGACACAACAGTACCTTAAGTTTTGAGATCGCAAAGACAGCTGGGCAGCACAGGCTTTTTACATCACAGGTTTCTATTTCAGGGTTTGATCCAATTACACATTAGTGCACTTAGTAATAAAGCTACTAAGACAGCTGTAAAACAAAGGTATATTGAGAGGAAAGAAAAGACACCGAGACCTCATCAGTTCCTGCTCTGACCACAACTGCCCCTCAAATAATAAGGCAGAAAATAATTAAAACAAATGAATGTTACTCACATGCAGAGTCCTCTCACAGCTCTGCAAATAACTCCACTACTTTTAACACAGTTTGTCTTCGTCAGCTGCGCATGAAAACAGAAAAGGCACTATGAACTTCGCCCTCAGCACCAAGCTGAAGCTGAGTAAAACTAAGCTTGAAGCCCTCACCAAATGAGTCGTTAAGTTAATGAGAACAGGTTTCCTCTTGCAAGTGGAAGAGCACAATGCTATTATTTTGGTTTTGTAAAGGTACTATATAAAGTTACTATACTTTGTTTTGCTTTATACCTTGAGTAGGATCAAGTAGTATTTTGTCACAGGTTGCACACCAAGTGCTCTTCCTTGGAAAGGCCATTTACCTTTCTGATGGGTGGATTAGTAAACCTCCCCTTGCCTGGGGCCAGCTGTAAAATCCACCTGTATTGACAGTGTGGGTGCTGCTTCTGAATCTGTGCTGAAATCCCAGAGAAGCCCAAGAGAATTAAACACTTGACTCCCGTCAGACTGAAAGTCACGTGCCTAATCCTATTAGTGCCTGTGAAATTCCCAGACCTAATATCAGCTCCAGAGGTTGCTGCACTGAGAGATCCCCTTGAGAGTAAGAGAAAAAAAACCCCATACTGCTTCAGTGCAATTTGTTCTCCCAAACCACATTATTGCATTGGAGTTAACAGCAACAATTTATGTTCCATTTTGTGCAGAACTTAATTTAGATCAGCCAACTGCCTTCTTGCATGGTTGCCAGCAAAAGAATGCATTGTCTTGGGAAATAACAAGTTTGCAGGGCTCCTGTCTTGCTGCAGTTCTGAGCCAGGAGACAGGGGGATGCTTCTTTGTTCATTCCCCTCTTACAGGGAACTAACCCTGGTCTCAGCAGATTTCCCTCCCCAAAAATACAGAGTTTTACTCTGCAGGACAGCATTGAATGGTCTGCCCTCACAGCTGCAGAATGTTCAAAAGCCCTTTCGTGGAAAGTGGTTTTTAGCAGTTTGAGGCCTTCTCCATCCTTTAGTGAGCCATTACTATTAAATGAATACATTAATATTAAATTAATAAATGTGAGATTTGCCAGACAACCTCTTCTACCACACTTCGGGGCAAGTCTTTTTTGTGTAGCACTCAGTGACATACAAGGGGTAAAGGGCACAAGCTGGAACATATGACTTGAACACGAGGAAATATTTCTTTGCTGTGAGGATGAGGGAGCCCAGGCACAGGCTGCCCAGGAAGGGTGTGAAGTCTCTTTCTCTGGAGGTTTCCAAAACCCAGCCATCTGGACATAATATTGTGTGACCTGATCGAGGTGAACCTTCTTTAGCAGGGGGTTGGACTGGATGATCTCTTCCAACTCTGACCATTCTGTGATTCTGAGACATACACAAACATATCTATATTATAGGTTCATGATGGTGAATCCAGAAAAACGGTGGCAAAATCCAGAAGAGTATTTCATTAACCCATACCACAGTTACTAAACTTATATCTACCTATAAAGATCTGTTATGAGTACATCAAGTTCTGTTTCATAGATGAACGCAGTTTGTCAAGCCTCTCAGGAACAGATTCCATTTTTATGAGGAAGAAAACACACCCACCTGTTCGTCCTCCCAAAAATTTCTCTGCTCAAAGTGCAGTTGGGAGTGTAGCACATCAGAAACGTGAACTTTCTCCCAGGGTGGCAGCTGATTGTGTCTGGTGTTGAGGACACAACACATTATGGAATTCCAGATTATTTTACCAGCTATATCAATGCAATATTTGAAGAAAAAGAGTGGAATAAGTAAGATGAAGGAATCTACAAGAGCTACACCCAGAAAATGCCACCACCGCTGTCAACTTCCTGCTGTGCTTGCAATTTAAAGAGAGGGTGCATAAAAAGTTCCTAAAATCAAAAATTCACTGTGATGTGGACTACTCAATAAAGAAAAATACCACCTAACAAAATTGCCTGTGCCTTTATCCAAGTAGGAAACACCTTCTTCAATTTCCACAGCTGCCTTACACAGTGCTAGCCACCAAGCACTGTGGTGACACGCTGCCCCATTAATCTAACCTCATCCATACACCCCACTGTCAAATCATACAATCATTTCACTTAGAAAAGACCTTCAAGATCATAGAGTTCAAACACTAAACGCTTCTGCTTCTCAAGTACATGTAGTTGTGATGTCTGACACTGGCCGGTTCAACAGACAACAAGCTGTTCAGGATTTGCAAAAGGGCAGGTGGACAGGCAATGAGAGCAGACAGGTACCCCTTTAGGAAAAGAATGACCAACAATAATGTCTCTTCTGCAACGCATCCAGGAAAAGACATGTTAAAGAACAGCTCTGCCATCACCTGTGGCATCGCTTTTCACGGTTTGGCCTTTGCATGCATGTTCTAAGGATCATATTGTCTTACTCACATGAATTCTTCATTATTATGCTGCACTGATAAAAACTGCAGCCTAGATTTTTCACTGTAAAGCTGAGATAAAAAAAAATAGTCCTGGAATAGAGCACTAAAAATTCCAGATCAAAATCATCAGCCTTTAGGAACAAATCAGGGATCTGAGCAGATTCAATGGAGGCACCGAGGTAAGAAACATGGTATTTGTGGAAACTAAAAAAGTAACAGAAAATAAGTTTCTGTCTGTGTAGAAGCAGAATCAGAGCCCACAAAAAAGGTCTACCCATAGCAAATGCTCCAGCACTGCAAGTGATGTGTCATTTTAAGACAGCTTGCCATAACCTGAACTATTCAAAGGAGCAAAGGATCAAGGAAGGGAAAACCTATGAGAGAAACCAAGAACTTGCTTGCAGTCTAGCACAGAGATGTCAGAGAAACATGACGTTATCACATTCTTGCCACTTACTAGAGGTACAAATATCTTCAAGAAGAGCTGATGTCTTAGGGGAGTGAACAGGTACAGAGGCAGGCCAGGGACATATCCTAGAGGTAGAAATCATAGAGATCTACTTCGGTTGGATAGCTTTTGATAAAAATACAAGGAAAGGATCAAAAATGCCAACTGGTGTTCCAGTGTGTCTTGGTTTTTACTTTTGAGTACGATGCTGGTCTACAGTTGAGGAGAGGAAAAGGTCTTTTATCTTCCAGTAAGAAACAGAAACTTGGGAGATTTCAGATACGAAAAAATGGTTTAATCTACAACCTCTATCTGTACAGCCAGCTCACCCTGCTGGAGGCACAACCTCTTAGATCAAACAGCTTTGGGTTCAATTTGGAGGACCTTCAGGAAAGTCACATCCCTCTCCTGTTCCCTGGTCACTTGGAGGAGCCATGTAAAACTTAAGATACTGCTTCTATAAACGCTACAGTAAAGCACCATCCCTTCACAGCTTTCAACAACTGGCCTGGCTCAGGGAATGACCGTAAGGTTAAGTTTGTTCTTTACTCCCAGCCCCATCAAAACGATACACACAGATTATTGCTGCAGACATGTGGCCCTTGCATGGATCCGTTGGCAGGGCCGGAACCAAGAAGGGTTAAATGGAAATAAAAACCAACCAAAGCAAAGAGAAAACAGCCCTTAGTGCATGTTTGAATTACAAAACCCAGAGTGGCGAATGGCAAAAGGATGCAGGCCTCCCAGTTGGCTACTTAGTAACATTGCAAAAAAAACCCCACATGCTGGGCAGTCAGTCCTCTTCATTCAAGTACAACTGAAAATCGCTCTATATGCCAGCACATCGTGTACAAAAATCACATACAGCTGAAATAAGCATCTGAAAGCGTGAATGAGATTCTGATATACAGTACTTTCACACAGCCAAAGCTATTTTATTTTACAAGATGAGTCTTTTGCGTTAATCTTTCTTTTCTTCTTTTTTCCTGAAAGCCCAGCAAAAACAGCATGAAACACTTAAGCAAAGTTTAAGAGAAAACTTACAAAGTAATATTTGCATAGCACTATAAATCACCGTATTTGTTTGGGCACAGTTCTTAGCAGGAACTACAGTAGTTGACAGGGTTGGGTTTTCTTAATAGCTTCTTGTTTTTAACCAGATTCAGACACAGCTCTTTGGAACGTCATAAAATCAAGTGTAGGAAACAACTGTAAAAATGTACAAAAATATATACACATGCACAGTAAATGCGTACCCTGTATACAGCTTTATTACTCCTTAGATTTGGCTAATAAACCATCATCTGGCACTTACACTTCCAAATGACAAGTTTGTAACAAATCAGTCAGGTCAAAGATGGTTAGTTTTCTCAGAGAGGTTTTCATTAAAGCTACAGTACTTGCTGGTGATCTTTAAGAGTGAGCGACACGCCAGCTGGCAGCGGCTGCCTGGCATTGAGGCAAGTAGCATTCAGTTGTCACAAGGCACAGCTCTGACGAAGCTGAAGCAAAAGAACACGAAGGGACACACCTTGGCTCTGCATGGATGCACATGCATGTAATAAAGGAGGTCCATAGAACCAGTTTGTGCCTTGGGTGGGGGGAAAAATTCACTCCTCATTAGCCTCTGCTGCCTACTCTTCCTCCCTTCACCAATTAGATTTTAGTGTGACTGGTAAATTGGTTGTGATTTCCTTGAAAATGCACATTAGCCAAAATAATTAAAACATAAAAGGAAATAAAACTTTTGTAAGGCTGCAAATCAATAGTAGTAGCCCCTATACTACAGAATAGTTCCAATTTTCATTGTAACAAGTACTATTATATTCCAGTTTATGCTAAAGTGGTTATTTTTAAAACACATTTCCTCTTAGAAAAGATAAAATGCTGTTTCTGCTAATGTAAAGCTTCCTAAAAATAGACAATCAGCTGCACTCAAATACTCTCAACAGTGAAAGTAAACAAATCAACTTTCTTCACAGTTTCAAAAACTGAAGAGAGGCTTGTAACTGCAGGTATAACATTTTAAGAAACACAGGAGTGTATTTCCATATATGGGAAGCCCCAAGCCCCAAACTTTCCACAAACCTAGAGAAGCTGAGGGCAAGAGAAACACGTTTGGTTTACAGATGCCAATCCACTGTCTTCCCAAAGTGTGAAATATTTTCATGACATTTTCTGGTGGCTACCAGATGTGGCACAGCCCCTTAATGACATTGACTTCCAGAAAGCTTTCCCTCGAAAGCATAGCAGGTAAAAAAAACCCAGAACTAACAACCTGTGAGAACCTTGATCCAGAGATTGCTGAGAAAAGCAGATAAACTATTCTTCAACAGGCAAAATAAGTTGCCATCTGTAAAAAGCCCTTAAGGCAAATTCTGACCCCAATCACATAAACATGGCAAGGGTTACCACGCAAGTTGTCACTGTGAGGTTTCATGTTTCATATTAGAGTCAGAGTTTGCCTGCTCACATCCATGCTTCTTCTCTGGTTTGCAATGCTCCTGGCAATCGCTCAGTCTTCTCAGAGCAAGAATTTGGCCAGACCTGTTGGTGTTCCTCCTCCATCCAGCGATGCACATTGCAAGGTTCCTTCTTCCTTCAACAACACACTTTGCAGCTCTCAGCACAGCTGCTCCAATCCTGATGCTGGCAGCCCTGGAGCTGTCCATTACAGATCAAAAGGTTCAGAAATACAGAAGCAAGCAGCTGTGACAAACGGTGTGAAAGAACAAATTCAGCATTACCATCACAGGGACAGGCTTCTTTCCACAGGCATAAACCACTATGTGTAGGAATTGTCTGCTGTGAATCAGAAACTTCACACCCAGAGACATCAGCACATGGGCATCCAGGAGATGCTGTGAGCTACACCGCTGTGTCTGATTTTCAAAGGAAATATAGGAATGGATTTTTCACTTCTTTCTGCAATGCTCTCCAGCATCTGAATGAAACATGCTTGCGCTAGGCCTGTCCAAACTTAGCCTTAGACTTCTTCACACATACTTCGCTAAGATGCCAAATTATGTCAATATTACCCGACTTCAACCTGAAACACTCTGAGTAGTGTGAACTTGGCATTATTAAAAGCCTCTGACCAAAGTTTCATCAAAACATATGTGAAGCAAAACCAGACTTTGGGGTCATCCCAGACAGAAATGGTATCTTCTAGCAATGATCAATGTACACCCCTGCTTGCGAAGTTAATCCAATTGTTAAGAGACTTCCTTCCATTGGTTTCATCATTGCCAGAGGGATCTGTTACCATGTAGCGATGGCCTATGTGAACACATCGGGAAAGACTTCTCTTCCCTAATAAAGCAGCAAAGGGTAAGATTGCTTAACACAACTTAAACATGAGTGTCACTTCAGACCTGCTGAGAATGTCAACCAGCACCAAAATGCAGGCAGACAAAACCTCAGCTATGCAAGGCAATTTTTATCAGACTGGTTGAACTGGAAAGCCCCAAGTTCCAGCTAACTGAGCCATCTGCAGAAAATGGAGGCAAGCAAATATACAGACACCAAGCAATGGAGAGAAGTGGTATCCCGTGGAAGTGGAAGCCCTTCAAGATAAGTTAAAGCAGAATTAAGGAATGTCACCCATGCTCTTTGTGTCAGAGACAGGTATTTAGCTCCGTGATGCAAAGTCAATTGCAAGAGCACATTCAGCCCACAACGAGCAACAGAGAACTGTAATCTCTACTGAGCCATAATCCCTGGATACCAGTTATCCGGTCCTTCTTCAGCATCAGCTTTTTGTGCTTTCCTAACCTGAGAGATGCCACAATGTCGGCAGCCTCCGAACTCTCCCACCAGGTTCTTAGATGTAGGTCAACGTGATGCAACCTTGGAACTGCAAATCTCACTTTGAGAGCAACATCATTGCTCTTCATGACAGTGACAAGTACTGCCAAGGCCAAGAGCACAGCATTCGTCTGTATTAGTCTCAGAATCATCCACCTTCAGAGCCAATGCTGAGCTCCAAGGCAATCAGCCTGCATATCCACACTGGAGAACGTGGTATTTAGTCCACACAATTAAGCAATAAATAAAAGTTTTGCATGGTGGAGAGAAAATGCTCCTATAGCTTTAAGTTTATTATACCTACCATGGTGGAAAACCAAAAGACGAAAAACATTATGTATTTTTGTTTATTATTGCTCTTAAAGGGCTTGGTAGTCAAATATACAAGCTATGTTCTAGTAAACCAGAAGAAAATAAGATATAAAATTTATGCTCACTTTTCCAATCCTAGCCACCTTCATTATTGACATTAACTTCAGCTATTTCCAGTAATTTTAATTTATACAGACTCTGTGTACGTGTGTGCACGTATGTATAAAAAACCTATTTGAGGAGACAAAATTCAAGATGAAGACATTTGTGTCAGTTTTGTACCATTTTGTGCATTGTTGTATATTTCAGTTTTCCAAATGCTTACTGATATGTGTGTTCAGAAGAGAAAAACGAGTAACTAACTATTTATTTATTATATTTTCAAAAAGAAAGCATGACCAATAAGTTAAGAAAATATGAAATGCTGATCATTCTCCCCTTGATGTACATGCACTAATCCCATGATTTCAAATAGGGAGTTACATGCACTAAGAGGAGAAAAGAATCTTGTAAAGAGAAAGGATAATAATCCCCTTCTGCTTTAAGCATCTCCCCTCTTCTCAGCATTAAGAAGAGATTTATTTTGTGAAATTCTTGTCATGTCCATTAATATACTGCTCAAAATATAAGTTTAAAACATAGTCAATGGTCAGCCTGCTTTGCAAGCCTCATTCTGCTAAGCCAGTACAAGTTATATATACTCAATATCATCTTCAGGAAGCAAGTATACAGCTTTTGTAACATCTTTCTATGAAGCAAGAATTCTATCTATTACTGAATTACTTAAGGGGGAAAAAAAGAATGAAAGAAAAAAAAAAAAAGAATAAAGAAAGGAAAAAAAAGCCCACTGCTTTTCATCCTCTGGTTAAAAACCAGGCGGAAGTCAGGGAGTTATCATTATCAGCATTTGGAAGCCTAACCATATTTAAAGACAAAGTACAAAAGCATCCAGCAAGGAAAAGAGTCATGACTAGGCTCTGTTGTCCTCCATTACCAAAGCATATTCCATAGTCCACTAACATTAACAACAGACTTTGCATCTCCCATCTTAGGGAAGATTTATTGAGGGGACAAAGATGACATACTAAAGCTGGGGCTATGGGTACAATGATTCAGTGAGGGAAAGTCTAACAGAAGGCAGACAACATAGGTCATCTTTCAAATCCTTTTGTTGGAAAGACCAAAAAAAAAAAAATCAAGCACATGACAGAACAGGGATTAATGACCCCAAGTAAAATGTTTTTCTAAATTACAAAATTGCTCTTCTGGTGTTTGAAATCAGAAAAACCTGTGGGAGAAGAGGTTACATTCCAACAGTTAAGAGTAAATACAAAAAGAAGGTAATTTATTACTTTCTTATCTTGGTTACTAGAGCAAAGACAAAAATAATGACCAGTGCTTTGATAAGATCTGCTCTTTACAAAAGTGAGATAAATATTCCAGTGGTGGCTGGGTTAAAAACACGGACCTCAAGGGTCGGCTTCTGCCCTCAGCTGTAAAATGGCAACCCATTTCACCAACTTCTGAGCATACCCAAATACAGATTGTGGCCTTCACACCTCAACATACAGGTAGTTCCCATTTGT
This sequence comes from Urocolius indicus, assembly GCA_013401255.1. Classification (NCBI taxonomy): domain Eukaryota; kingdom Metazoa; phylum Chordata; class Aves; order Coliiformes; family Coliidae; genus Urocolius; species Urocolius indicus. Next base: position 19,023 of record WBNH01010169.1, read on the forward strand.
TTGCAAATAATCCTCCAACTATGCATATGGCAGCAATCTACACAAATCTTAGAATGTGCATTTGTAAAAAGAAAAGAAAGAAAAAGAGAGACAGTTACAGCTGTGATTCTGATCTCTGATTTTCAGCGAAAGAACCCAAACAACCAGTAAGCAAAACTAAAGATATTTAAAATCCCTGAAGAGACGCTATATTCTTTCTAATTCTTAATAGCACAGCTCACTGTGCAACATGCTTCACGTTAACATTTAAAGCATGACCAAGAAGGAAGTGCAGCACACTTCATCAGCACACAGGCAACATCTGAACCCACGTTAAAACTCTCATTAAAAGTTCAAGAGATGCTAGTATTCCAAATCTGAATGCTACAGACCTCTCCTCCTCACATTTTGGTAAAACGAAGACAATTTTGAAAACTGTTGTGCTGATTTCTGCTGCCTCCTCTCAGTTTGTTGAGAGAGGTTGGCTGAGCTGGACTTTGCTGATGAGAGATGCAAACAGAAACAAAAGGAGAAAACGTCAAGACAATTGAATAAATCTGCTTCTTTGCACAACTCCAAATCCCACGGTCACCATTAATTCAGAAGACAACACAAGCCCAAACAGATTCAAAGTTATCATTCACGTACGATGCGAAACAGGGCAAACAACACTCAAGACTACTTCAGTATTTGCAAATTAAACAGCCTTGAGCAGTTGGCAGGAGATATGATGAGAATTTTGTACTGTTTTAATACTAGTGGATCTGTCTTATGCTACGTGCTGATCAGTACAAACTCTACTACCCATTCTCTAGAAAACATTCTCTTAAAAACAGAAGTTTTGAAGACATTGCCCGAAAATAAAAGGTATCAGAGTAACGTACAAATAGGATTTCATCTGTAGCCATGACAACACAGCCTTTCCAAAATGACTCTAACCCAATGAACATCTATCAAATAATTTAAGAAGGGTTAGTTTTTTCCTGGCTCATTGATAAAAAAAAGCTGGAAATCAACAAACGTGACGTTGGCTTTAGCAAGAGGAAACATTCGGTGGCTCCTGTTGTAGAAGTGAGTGTAGTGCTCTTGACAGAAACCAGTGTATTCAGTTGTCTGAAGATGCACATGGCCATGGCCAATGCCTTCTTTTCTCCCCCCACCCCCAAGTCCCCCAACAAAGAAAGAAAAATTAGTTTCTTCTTCCACCCCCCCCCCGATTTTTCCCCACAGTTTGACTACAGTAATCCTTAAACAGGCAGAAAGTTGATGCATTCTCTTCAGCTGATGCCTCCAACTTCTTCATTCTTGGCTCAAGTTTTATTCATTAATATTAGTCATCAGTTATTAAGAAAAAGATAGTTTCTAAGTGTTTGTTGTTGTTGTTGTTTTTTAATGAAGTTAATTAGATACCATAGTCTGGTTATATGTGCTGAACTGCAGCTGTCAGTTATTCCTTCTTCTTGAATTCTTGGTTGCCGTAGCTGGAGCCTTTTTCTATTTCAGTTACTCCTATCAGTCTACGAACTCCAAAGGAAGCTTTAAAACAGAACAGAGAAAGGCATATTAAAGGTCTATTAAAACCACTTCCAGGACTTAGGAAGTTACACAATCAGAACCTAAATGAGTTAACCTGATCCAGAAGACAGTAGTGACCACAGACCAACAGTGTGCTGTAAGAGGCTGCACATGGATCCCAGGTCAGATGTCAATAAAAGAGGACAATCCGAACTGAAAAATATTGTTTTTCTTCCATGTTGATTAACAGGATAGGTAGTATCAACACTGAAGCACAATCTGCTCTGTGCCCCTTGGGGTTTCTTTTGTTAGGTTTTTTGTTTGGGGATTGGGATTTTCATTTGGGTTTTGTGGTTTATTTTGCTTTGTTTGTTTTTTTTTTGTTTTGTTTTGTTTTTTTTTTAAAAATTCACAGACAAGATGTGAAGTACAACTACTTTCTCCTTCAGGCACCATAATAATGGGCTGCAAGACTCACTTGCTATTGATTACTGCAGATATTGCCTAAGACAAGAAGGCAAGTCTGCCTGGATTGAAGCTTTTGAAATAATAAGGATAGTATACGATATAAAGACTACAGAGTGAGCACTGAGTACTTGTCTGCAAGCCTCACTCATGAATAAATACACAGAAGTTGTTGGAGGCAACAGATCCTTGTTACACATCACTCTGGGCTTAGCATCTTCTCTGCTTTCATTACCTGCTCCAACAAGACCCAGGAATGCAAGGATAAGGAGAGGTGATCCACTTGCAAAAACTCCAAAGCCAAACGTGAAGAGAGGAGAGAGGAGCACTGTGGCCCAAAAAAGAAAGTTTAGGAGAGTCCACGGTCTCCTAGGAGGTTTAAACTGCTGGCCAGGAAATACGCCTTCCTGGTTATACATTTCTTGCAAAGCATCCTGGGAGAAAAAGAAGACAGAAGAAAACATATTCACATAGTGTTTGCACCAAGCCATCCAAGCCTAGTCAACTCCAGGACTACATCAATTACAGTATCTGTGGCAAATGCCCACCAAGAGTACACAACATCCATTTCCATCTGCAATCATTTCTTTGGCCATTTTTGCCGTTATTAGCCCTTTGAAGAGAGTCTTGCCACCATCAGCCTCTCCTCTGCCCAATAACAAGTACTACCAGATACCTTCACCTCTTCTCTTAACTGCTTAGAAATTTAGGGTAGTATCAGACCAGAGGCCAACTCAGACATGACTGGTCTCTTTGCTGGATGCTTTTTGTTCCTGTTTTTACTTCCAGAAAGGGTAATATGATTTAGCAAAGCGTAGCAGAAAAATACTGTATATACAGCCAGAAGGGGAAGACAAAGCACAAGCTAACCAGCAGTGACAACACTGTGCTAGCCACAACCCCAAGGCTTCAGCTTGGCAGTTGCATCCTGAGCTGAGCCTGGAGACATACAATCCTGAAACACACCACTTAAGGAAGCAGAAAGCTCGATGTCTTCCCTTCCTTTGTAAGAATGTTCTGTAGGGTTTCCAAGCCATTACCAAGGATGTCTCAAATCTGGCTATTTCTCACTTTCCCCACTTAAGCTATTTTTCTTTTAGCTTCCTTTTTCAAGAGTCTAGAAGCTCAAGGTGTTCACTACCACAGCTTTTTGAGGACATACTCTCTGTGCAGGAAGAGCAGTTTAAGGATTCCAGTTACAATGTCTTGCTATCATCGTAAGATCAATACATGAAATATAACCACATCTGAAAGTAATATCTCTCCAGCAAATCCTCAGACTGAAGCTGAATGGAGGTACAGTCAACACCAGCAAGGAACACCAAGCCCAACTTCTGCGAGCAACGCAGAACACTCTGCCTGAGCAAAGGCACCAACTGCAGCTGAAGTACCCATGCTTAGCTCTACATTTACTGTTTAACAAAGCAGGAGCAGAGAAAGTTCACTCCTGTAACATATATCTTCATGTCTGCACCTCCAGTCAGGCAATGTCAGAAGGAATTCTTGCATCAGAGAGCGTTCTTACAAGGGAATGACACAATGGCATGTCCCAGATAGTAAATTCAAAGTAATTTTATTTTTAAAAATCTCTCTAATCCCATATTACAGTAACTGATTCACAAGCTAGTTTGATACACAGAATCACAGGATGGTAGAGGTTGGAAAGATGCCAAACTGGGAGGACTGGCTGATTCCCCAGAAAGCTGTGCTGACATTCAGTGGGATCTCAACTGGCTTGAGAGTTGGGCAGAGGGGAACCTCATGAGGTTCAACAAGGACAAGCGCAGAGTCCCGCATCTGGAAGGAACAACCCCATGCACCAGTACATGCTGGAGGTTGACCTGCAGAGCGAGACCTGGGAGTCCTGGTTGACAATAAAGTAACCATGAGGCAGCAATGTGCCCTGGTGGCCAAGAAGGCCAATGGCATCCTGGGATGCATCAAGAAGAGTGTGTCCAGCAGGTCAAGGGAGGTTCTCCTTCCTCTCTATTCTGCTCTGGTGAGGCCACCACCTGCTAATAGGAGGTGAGGAGAGAAAATGATGATAGCTACTGCTCTTTGTAAGATAACTTCTTTTTCCTGAACTGAATTAGAGTTTAGGTATTCAAACAATTTAGGTTAAAATAAAATGACATTCAAAACAATTTGCTGCCTACCTACAGACTAACAGTAAGCTTGGAAATGCTGCAGCACAGGTCATTACAGTAGAAGAAATTGCAAGACAGTTAAAGTTTCTGTGCTCCTCTGTTCTCTCACAAAGACCAGCAATACAAAAATCAAGATACTCATTTCAAGTTCAAGAATCCACCAATTAGGGCTGGGAAACATTAGAGTTTCCTTCTCCTCCTCAAGAACTGTGAAATCTGTAGTCAAGATATTAACCACTTGAAGTTACAAAATAGACAAGACACAACGAAAACCTTTCAGCTGTCTGAAGGCATGTTGGCCATGTGCTATATCAGTCCCTGGCAGCAGATCTTAGGGACTGTCTGTACCATGTCACATGCCACTGCTGAGGTATTACCAAGAGGCAGAAAGAAAGGCACAGAAGAAGAAACATGAAAGCAAAGGACAATTACAATGAAGAGCCAGGACTGGATGCCCCTGACAGGTAGTTATCATTCTTCTTGAGTGTCTAAAAACACCTACAGGGAAAACAGAGCCTACAGAAATACATGACAGAAACTCAAGAGCTGAAGAATACAGAGATGGTGGACTGTTATTAGTCTTTTGCAACTCAGACATATCTTTGAATCCCGATGTGCTTCCCAGCAATTTGAGACCTACTGACTAGCCAGTCTTTTGTGGCCAAGAGTCTCTTTCTTACTGTAGCAGTTTTAGGAATAGATGCCTAATTATATATAATATTTCCATCTCTTCTCTCCATCTTCTCTTTCTGTCCAGTGGAAGAGTGTGCACTACTCAGTGCCTTAATGTGCTATCCCTGTGAAAGTCTCAAAAGAGAGAAAAGAAAGCAAGGATGTTTACCTTTTCCTGGTAAAGCTTATGAAGCCAGTTCGCAGCTTCCTTTTCATCTCGAGGGATGTCTTCCAGAGGAAATCTCCTAGTTTAGTAGAGAGATTAAAAAAGGAAAAAAAAATTAACGGAAAATCCAGGTATTTGACTTTAGACCTCTACTAAGGAAGATCTTTCACTCAGTGAAGGGCATAAGCTACAGGCAATACTGCCACTGATGGCAGAGATCTTAAAGGCTAGGAAGAACTGGGTCTTACACAGTGATCACAGATACAACTTATTTGCTGCTCTTCAACAGGGGAATACGTTTCTGCAGTATGAACTAAAGCCTTTGAGTCTGCAGCAGCAGAGGAAAGCTATTCTAATAAATTTCTAATAATTACTGCCTCCCATAAACGAATTGAACATCAAGTTTTACAGATTTACTTTCATGAGCTCTGATAGGAGGAGCTGCTCAATCAATATAAATAATGCTCAATATGAGCTCAGTAAAGAGACATTTGTTGAAAGCTCTCTGATGAAGTTGTGGCTGTACTGCTGTCACACCACTAGAGGGTACTCACAGCAGTAACATTTGGTAATTTAGCTGACTGTTTTCTCTGGAGCCAGTCAGGTGAAAGACTGGATTCTCTCCAGAGAGGTAAGCTGCTTACCTCTACACAGGTAACTGCACACATGTATACCAAGAACAAGAGCTTACATGCTTCCTCTCTCTGAGCTAAGCTAATTCTGTTTGCACATTAAGGACACATTCAATTTTCAGCAAAAAGGCTGTAAAAATAGTTTCCTTATTCTCATAGCTTCCTCTCCAAAATAGAGGAAAAGATTCAAGTATAGAAAACCATCTTGGGAATGTTGATTTAGTCCACAAACATATTTATCTGAACACAGCAACCAGTTTCTTTAAGAGGATATTCACCTGACAACATCACCCTCAACAGAATTTTATGAGCCCAAATCTCCTATAATGACTATTGAAAACTACATTTCTCTCTTTTTCTCTCACTAACTCACCAATAAATAAAACTAACTTGCATCTCTAGTAACAAGCTGTAGGATATGTAACAATGCAGTTGCCTTTCACTGTATAGTTATACAGATGTACATCCATCTGTACCCCATATCTAGCTAGGCATGCTACACACATCTGCCATCAGTATGGAATTACAGGTGGCAGCCCCCTGACTGTCTGTTTTGGCAGCTGGTAGGCTGTCTGCTCACTTTCCTCACCAGGAACATGTCTGCCAAGTGTAAGCAGACAAAATGAAGCCCCCTACAAGTGAGTGACTGCATTTCCACCCCATCAACTCCACAGCCTTCCTTACAATGGAGAGGCTAAAACATTGTGAAAACTGCAGTATCTGAGAACAAAACTGGAACACGTGTCCTTCCCTTCCCTATTAGAGCTCTGCCTCTACGGGATAGCATTTCTTTCACAAAACTGTTACTGCTATACCTCAACACAACGAGTAGGGAATTAGTGTGATTCCACCTTTGGGAGGCTCTGGAAAGACACACCTGCTTTCACCAGAGGAACAAAACAGACAGCCAGTGCTGGGCACTTGCAATGCTCAGAGACAAGGCCAGAAGGAAAAGGCGTGAGGGAAGTAGTAAGGCTATTTTTTCTGTTGGTTGGTTGTTTTTTTTTTCTTTAAAAAAACCCAAACATCAACCTCATCATCAAAATGTAGCAATGTTTCCCAAAGTGTGGGTGAAGTCCCCAGAGAAGCAGAAATGAATTATCAAAAGAACTACGGAAAGAACAACTAGGATGTTTGTCAGGTTCAAACACAAAAGAAAAAACAAGAAATTCAACAGAAAAGGGTTGGTAGATTTTATGACCACAAGGAAGCCTTTAAAGTAGAAGGCAACAAGAAAAAAGCAAGAAAGATAAAGCCTTATGTATGTGTGCATGCACGTTGCACAGAGTTAGGTATTAGCAGTTACTCTTTCAGGCAAAAGTATAATGAGGAACGTCCCACCTCATTCATAAGATGTCTGAATTTCAGCATTATTTAACTTCTGATCTGGTAATCAAACCATATGAGAGGAGAAGGAAAACTGATAAGGAGCTTTATTGACTACAAAAGACTACTGAAGCTGGACAGGCTATTTATTCTATGCAAGTGCTTCCAGGGACAGGGAAAGAGGCAGAGTATTTTCTGTTCCCAGCAGAGAAGAGACAGGCAAACAGGTGTCTGCCTGTTCAGGGAAACTCTGGAACAACAGTGTGGTCACATCCAGGCTTAAAATGTCTGTCCAGTGCTCTCTGACTTGCTGGTTGACATCACGGGATCTCACATGAAAGTGAAATGAAGCAGAGGGGAAACAGGGAGGTCTCTGTGGCCTGCAGAGAAACTTGAAGGACAGGAAAAAGAGGACTACAGCAGAGGGCACTTCCTTGAAAAATCTGATTAGACTTCGACATGCCAAAGCATGCATCGTAGGGCTCACCTCCATCATTATATGCTCACCTTACACACATATCTGCTTCATATTTCTTTCCATAAAGAATTCCTAATAAAGACGGGTTCTTGTTTCCTCTGAAATTTAGTGTTACATCATACACTGCTGAAACTGTTGCAAAAAAGAAAATATGGCTGTTATAGCAGCAATTCTAGCAACCATGTTGCTGGCATCCTCACATTAGGCAGCAACAGAGCCGTGTGCAAGCCTTGCATTAAGGATGTCAGGAAGCAGTGCCCTTCACTACTCTGTGTTTATACGCTGTATTTATCTGTATCAGCCACCTGACATCCCCATCTACACAGCATGTGTGTTATCCAAACAGGAGCCACTTGATGAACTAAGCAATAACAACACACATGAAAGCTTTATTATTTTTTAAGACTGGTATCTGAGAGTTATGTGGCAATTTACAAATTAAGGGTTGACAATGCCAAATGCTTATCAATGCCAACTCACCGATTGTAAGGGACGTAATGAACAGCAGAGTGTGCTACACTGTGCTACACAGAGTATATGAAACAATACATTGTGATTAATGCAAAGAACAAAGAGCAGCTTGCCAATACCTGTTCCCCTGAGACACTGGACAGCAGTGGTGAAACCTTTGGTTCTGGGCAACAGGTGGTATTTCAGTTTAGGCAGCCCCTTGGATTCTGCTACCTCCATACTGATACGATGCTTGGTCTCTGTAAAACGAGTTCCTTCACAGTACAGGAGAAACTAGTACAAGGAGAGAACAAGGCAAAAACAAGGACATATTGGCATCAGAAGAAACCAAGAAGAATATTTAAAATTTGTGTAAGATAAACATACATCCATGCACGTGCACACACTTCAGTGGTCTCATCATCAAGTATTAGGCACAAGCACCACCTCACAACTCATTTACACCTATATTTAACAATACTGGTACCAAATTTAAGGTGACAAAAAGTCTAAATAATTATACCTGAAAGATTTACTTAAAAAAAAGAAAAATCTCTGAAGGCTTTGGCTGGCTAGTGACGGATTAATCTAAAAATCAGAAAAAGCAATCCAAATATCAGTACACAATCACTTCAGGAGAAGACATATTAATCATAAGCTACCTCATTTAAAATCTGTACTGCAGAACCAGAATTACTCATCTGAAGACAGACTTGTCTGAAAGCTTTTCTGATTTTTTTTTTCCTTGCATTTGTATTAGTTGTGTTCATAAAAATAGTGACATTCCCTAAAACCTTTAGCCTGTTCATCTTTGTAAGGCACCAATCCAACTGTGGTATCCTGAGTAACTACTAAAGGTTTAAATCCTCCCATATTGACTTCAAGCAGGACAAAACATTGATCTGACTTTCTCTTGCTTCTGCTCTAGCTGTGAGAGAGACCAGAAACAATGCAAAGTCAAAAGCAGACAAAGTCCTCTGACAGCCCCAATAAACTTCTGTTGATCCTTGGTTCTGAAAGGTGGACATCATTCCCGTTGTGCCAGCAATGGAAGCACTGCTGTACTTGAATGCACACACCTCTGAATCCCAGTCAAGCAATGGAGGAAGAGAAGGGCAGGCTGCTATTACTCAGTCACAGCAGTATCATGCAAGGCTGTCACATTGCAAATGGAAAGAATGACTCGTTGAATGCATTGCTATACATTTGCTATTTTGTCAGTACTGTGGTTGCTTGATCTTTTTCTCAGTAATATAACCTCATAATGTACACCACAAAAGGAAAGTTAAACGAATATTAAAGTCACAAAGTCAGAGATGCAAGAGCTAGACCTGCCAGAGTACAGTGAGAGAACAGGAACTGGTCCTGCAACCTTCGTTTGGCCCTTGAGGGCATGTTTGTCATGAAAACCTGACCTCCACCATCAACTCGTGAGGACAACACATGGTGCAGAGACTTAACACTGCAATTTCAACCCCAGTCTGCAACACAAACTCTTTCCTCTAGACCAAGTTCTCACCCTCTTCTACTCAAGGACTCAGGGATCCTTCCATCCAAGCAGTAGAGCGAGGTACAGACTGTGCTGTGGTGCAGGGGCAAGGAAGACCTCACAGAGGAAGGCTGTGCAGACAGCCCTAACAGTGGCATTTAGAAAGCACAAAAATCAGGAAATTGATTTACTCAAGTCAATTTTCATCAGGATTTAAATTACCAAGCAGGAAGTCTTCATTTAAATAATCAATCCTAACTCTGGTTTGCATTTATAGTCTAGTAGTTTTCCCTAGGGACCAGTCCTTGGTTCTCAATGGCAGAATCATTAAAATGTATAGATTTGCAACTACAGCACAGCCTTGAAAGTTTTTTTTATTGGTAGGTTTTTTTCTTTTTTTCCCCCTCTAACACTAATCAGGAAGATATATTAAATGTAATTAATATCCATATATTCAAGCAATCAAGTAGATTAAAATATATTCTCCAGATCCTTATATTTTATGTTTTTCTAATGACAGAAGCTCTCTAATGACATCCTAGTTCAGGCTCACTATTTCACTATTCTTTTTAACAAGCTGTACTGGATATACTGAAAAAAAAAATCACTTAAAATAAACAAAAAAAAACCTCTTAAAATGTGTTATGAGCTAAATAACTGCATATTACGTGCACTGCTATAAAAGCAAGTGAGTAGATTTATCAAAGCATTTGCATTCAAAGCTAAAAGAAGGTTAATAGGTTGGTTATAGCATTGTGTTGCTGCAGTAAAATGTAACAACATTGCACATAATGAAACTCAGATGTTTTACTCTTGACTTCAAATAATGTAAAAATAAAAATGAAAAGCATAACTGCATAAGTAGATCAAAGCTTGCCATATGTTCTCATAAAGACTTTTTATTAAACCTGTAATTTCACAGATCAATGAACATACTAACAAGAACTTACTATCAAAATCCATGGTCTGTGTATCCCACTCCCTAAATTCCTCCACTTCTCCAGAAAAGACTTGTTTATGTACATTTTTAGTCTACCTCAGAAAATATGACTTAAGGTTACACAGACTTAGTAGTCAAATATAGGCTTTTTTTTTTAAAAAAATAAAAAAGGTAAAAATAAGTTCAGGCAACATTAACAAGAATTACACAAGCCCGATTTAGAAATGATCTTCAAGCTGCTAACCATCTATGCAAGCAGCTGAACTGCTTCCTTAATTATTTGCCTTACTAACAGGCAAACAGAACAACACTTTACCAGCATATCCCAAAAAGCCTCCTGAAACAGAGCACAGATTTTCCTTGACAACATTTGAAGAAAGTAATGAGCAGACCTTCTCCTGTCAGATTAAGCTACACAGTACCACACGAGTACCTTTGTCACCATTTCACTTTTAGCAGTTAATACTAGAGGAGGAACTCAACACTTACCCACATATACTCAGGATAATCAGACAAACGTTTTAATCCTTCAATAACCGTATCCCTATCTTCTTCCCATTTCCTCTTGCAGAAAACAATCTCAAGGAAGTACCATGTCCAGCCAATTAGGGGCACATACAGTAGCTCTCTCTTAGCAAGAACTTTGGAGCTCTTGGAGAAAACACAAAAACAATAATCCAAAAATGTCCTTTGCTGATTCGTAAAATGAGATCAAACAAAAGAAAATTAAGATGATGAAATGTTGGTAGAGTTGTATCTGGAGAGTCAAATGCAAAGAAATGGTATGGGCATGGGCTTTAAACAGACTTATTCTCCAGATGGGAGGGAAAACTCACGGTCTCACGTACCCCCAGCACTCCAAAGCGCTCTGTCATAGTCCAGCCACACAAGAAGTCAATTTCAAAGTTGTGATTCAAGATGATGATGACGTGTTCTTTCCCAAAGGTCTTCACTGTGGCCTCGTCTGAGAACAAGGTGCACTCTGTGCCTGACCACCATTCCAGCAGCATTACCAATTCTAACACGATGAAGATGGAGAGAGGAGTTAGAGGTGCCACTTAGAGAAAGCATTTATCATTTCATTTCCAGCTCTGTTCAGTATTTAGTCTCTTATGACCCCCAACAACACTTTTAATCCAAGCCAGTAGAGATGAAATGAGAGCTTGGGTGGATATAGACCAAATCACATCACCTTAAGCAGCATTTAAGGCACTGGGTATACATCATGGATAATTTAGCAAGTTTCCAAGAGTGACAAGTTTGGGTATAATATTATGAATGTTAAATTTCATGACCACTATTAAAAAAAATCCCAAAACTTTGAGCCTGAGAACAGGCAGTTGAGACATTGATTGCTCCACTAAATGAGTTCAGTTTCTCCCAGGTGGAACAAAAATTATGTACAGATGCAGCCTAATGCTTTTACTCCACATGAAGCAAGCTCTATGGAGGTAAACAGACCAATAAAGGGCAGTGCCACAGATCTTCTGCAATAGAATTTTAATTAGAACACAAGACTCTAATCATTCTGTATCATGGTCATCAACACAGAGTCAGAAGCACCAGAGAATCAAGCTGTTTTATTAAAATACCTAGGCAAAGACAGGAATGGTAAATTGTTTCTTTAATGCAAAAGAAGAGATAGCCCTTTGCCCTCTGTCTTGTCCAATCTGGCAATATCACAGAATCACACAGACTCTTAAGGGTTGGAAGGGATGTCAAAAGATCATCTAGTCCAACCTCCCTGCCAGAGCAGGACCACCTAGAGTAGGTCACATAGGAACTCATCCAGGTGGGTTTTGAACATCTCCAGAGAAGGAGATTCCACAACCCATCTGGGCAGCCTGTTCCAGTGCTCCCTCACAGTGAAGAAATTCTTCCTTGTGTTTCTTTGGAACCTCTCATGTTCCAGCTTGTACCCACTGCCCCTTGTACTCTCATTGGACATCACTGAGAACAGCCTGGCTCCATCCTCCTCACAACCACCCTTTATGTATTTGTAAACATTAATGAGGTCACCCCTCAATTTCCTCTTCTTCAAGCTGAAAAGCCCCAGCTCCCTCAGCCTTTCATCGTAAGGGAGATGCTCCACCCCCTTAATCATCTTTGTGGCCCTTACATCCCAGTAACTCTCTTATTCTACACCAAGCATTTAGTTCATTACCCACTGTTCTTATTTTCTGCCTTTCTTTTTTCACATTAAAAAAAACCCTTCCATTTAAATTTAGCATGCACTGAATGTAGTTGCTATGGTTAGCTTACTTCTCTCATTTCAGTACAAGGAGGCAGATGGAAAGCATTATTGTATCATGGGACAACTATAAAAAGTATGAGAATAGTTCACTCTCTCACTAGGAAGATTTGTTTCAATGCAAACTGTAGTCATTGGTATTTTCTCATTGAAATGAGATATGGATGCAATCAAAATTTGGTTGCACAAATATGGCCATTACAAAGTCTACCTCTTCCTGTAATACTACAACAAACTTGCAGGGTCAAAACTCAAAGATGTCCCTTTGGTTGTCTACATCAGGTCCTGCCACGTGGCATTTTTCTTTTCCGTTGGGAGGCCCTGGTTTTTTGAAATGGAGCACAGCCTTCCTACACAAGGGATCAGTGGGATACCAAGAGTGCAATCTATCCATACTGCTGAATAAGAGTGGGCACAATTTTGTACCATATCTGAAAGACGGTCAACACAGGATTTAGGTGAACAACAGGGAACACCAATCCAGGCCTCCAGAATATACATAGCTTCTCTAGCATTAGTTTTTTCACTTACATTCCCCATGTGATCACTTACCCATCAGGTTATTCCCCTGGTATCAATTTCAAGATTCACTCATTTGGAGGTATGACAAAATTAATGTAACTTGCTCACCAAGAAAGCGTACCCCTGGTCAATTGGAAATACAGTAGAGGACAGACAGGCAAGGAGTTTATACCAAGCAGAGGTTTCTATCATTGCTTTCCAGCTTTATCTCCTTTGAGGCTGATATGATCAATTACTTTTCTTACTCTGCTTATCCTGGCTCAGTAATGGGAAAGAGTGTCTTCAACTGAGAGCTATGTTCTTCCAAGCAGTGGTATTCTTCCCTTTCACTTTCAGTGGTATTCTTTCCTTTTCCCTTTATGAGCTAAGGAGGAACATCTCCATAACTTGCTACGGTTCCTGCATTTTCTTATAAAAAACAGAATAAAATGGGTGTGTTTCTTCTTCAAAAATCAGAAAAAAAAACCCGCACAGAAGCAGGTGTGGATGACTTTCTGCAGAGCATTTCTTGTATCATTCACTCTTTTGGAGTGGAGGAAGCTTTACTGAGAGATTTGCTAGAGTTCACATTGAGACAGAGAGTTGTTGAGCCAGGAAATTAATACAAAGAAACAGATTGTCCTTTAGAAGCGTACTGATAAATGATGTAATTGTAACCCGGAGTGGGCTCATTTTTTTTCATTTTGTGTGTATGTTACAGGTATTTTGTGTGGCACAGCTCATGACACTGTTTCTGAGGGAAGGGATGGTAATGCTGATGCTGCCTGGGATATTTCCTGTAGAGGAAAAGCAACACCGTGCTACAACCAACCCCCTCCTCCTGTGGCTATGGTTCCCGCATGTCCAAGCAGGTGGGTTTACAGCCTTGCAAGCCACCCAGGACCAAAGCAAGCAAGAGGCACAGCATGTCTCATTTTACACCACTAATGTTTGAGAGATTATTTTTGTTAGCAGCCTAAACCAAACATGCTCTGGTCTCCAAAGGCGTGAGTCATCTGAAAGGAGCTGATGTAGGATAGTGATAAGGAGTTAACAGTCAAGCATTCCGCTTTACCATCAGCTAAGGTCTGTAGGGGTTAACAATCATGCATTCCGCTTTACCATTAGCTAAGGGCTGTAAATTATGGCTTGTTTAGAATGTTTTCTTTTCTTCTTTGCTCCTGGCGAAGGCTCAAGGGCTTAACAACTTGTCCTGCACAACGTATGTCTGATCAAGGTGGTCCTTGAATATCACGTCTTGTCCAGCGCTTGGGTGCTTGTTCTTTCCCAATTAATTAAAACTGGTTAGGACTAGTGTTGCAGGTGGGGAAGAATGCCAGTACTGCCAGCTCAGCAAAATCGACCGAGGGGTGAAAAGTGCAACCTGAGGAAGACTCGCAGCCTTCCTCCAAATGACCACCGCCCACGCCATGAAGACCCCTGCCCAGCTCTGAGCTGACCCTCTGCGCAAGTGCTGAGGAGATAAGGACTAATTAACATACGAGGCGAGAGGGGGCAAGGACTAATTAACATACGAGACGAGGGGAGGCGGGAAGAGGGTAACCTGCTTGTGGGATATTCATGATTTGGGGTGTATAAATATGAACACGTAAGCCCTCGGGGCATGCACATTTGGTGGAAGGATCCACTGTGCATCCGGCACCACAATAAAGAATAGCTTGCTACTGAAGAAATTATCACCTTCATTCTTTGAATCAATAGCTTGAAGCACAGACTACCTGCCATGAATTACATGTGCTGCAAAGGGCTTATGTTGAGGCCAGAGCCCAACAGATGTTTTCTCTCGAAATATCTGCCACAAACACTGGATGGAGTCTCCCTCCTTTTCCTTCTCAAATACATAAAAAGCACAGCTTCAGAAGAGATACACTAAGGATATAGCCTGGTTTTTAGTGGGCTATAATACATAGCCAGACACACAATCACTTGTGTTATCTGCTACCCCTGCACACCAATCCTTTGCCAGGAGGCCAGAGCAGCTTGTGATACTGACAGCTCTGAGATGAACACCCTCAGCCTAAAACTAAACACCTTAGACTAAGCGAGCAAAACACAGTATCCAGAGTTGAAGACCAACCTACAGGTTTGCTGCCAAAAGGTAATGAAATATACTTCATTATGAATGGCTACACTTGAACTGCTGCATTTACATGGCTTACTTAATTCATTATAAATCAAAATTGATGTGCACAGTCTGTCAGCTCTTCCATTACAGGCCATCAGCACTCTGCAGTCCTGTAGAAGATTTACATTAATTTTCATAGTTTAATTTCTCAATTATTTAATTTAAAATAGTCTATCCGTGAGGGGTTATCCTAGGTACAACCCAATTATCTAGTCAGCTCTTCCAAACCTTAATAGTGTAGGTTATTTCCAGATAAGAATATAAGAAGAATAGCATTTAAAATGTGATTTTTTTCCATGCACAATACTAACTTGTAGAATTCAAGGTTCTGAATCTACAAGCCTTACAAGCACAAGCAGCTCATATCCTCAGAAAAGCCAGATTCTTAGTGTAACAATAGTTTTCAGGATGAAATCAGATTCTAAATTAATAAAAGCTCATTAATAATTTCTTACAAGTAAATTAAAATAAATTCTATATACCCCCAACTTTTCTCCAATCAAGACAATTTTGAATTTTCCACCTACAAGTTCTTCTACTACAATACCTTTTCTCTTGACAGCTTTCCTGCCACTCTGTATATAATTTCCTTTCTCCTGTGCTTCTCAGACAACATTCTCAATAGTTATGACAAGAAGCACAGGAAGGACAACAGCAATGAGCTTAAAAAGAAACTGAATTAGATACCTGGGCGAGTTTTTGTTGGTAGTACTTCACATTGATGATTTAAGAAATGTGGGTGTCTGTCAGTGGACTGTTCAACTCTAATTCAAGTACTCATTTAGGTGACTCATTTACCCAAAGTGGGAGTTGTATGCTGAGTTGAGCACTAAGGTAAGTGGTCATGCATACTGGGAAGGAATGGAGAATGGAAACGAATTAGATGATTCACTGCTGAAATAGGGGCTGAATTTTGGACTAAAGAACCTTCTAAACACTGATTTCAGGAATCTAATCCCTTGTTAAGCTGTATAAGGAGAGAAAAAAAAAAGCAGCCATCCACAGGGAAGAAGTTTTGCAAAGGTCTGAAAGAGAAGAGCAAAGCAGCTGCAGTCATTATAAAGCCGTCCCACAGGCAGAAGAAGAAAAGAGTGACAAATTGCTTGCAAGAGGAGACAGTGGCATCACAGACAGACACTGCAGGGTGTAAGAAGACTCTGAAATTGTCACAGAGTTCAGCTATAAAGTATCTCGTGTGGATGTGTCTAAGACAGACATCTCTCTCTGCAGACCACGTAGTCGACTTGGGTCAGTATCGCAGGTATGCTCAATACCTGAAGCAGTCTCTGGGAACTCCTCCTTGCCTGTTACTTCATACAGGCTCTGACACTGGATGAAGACGGTATTGAGACAGAATCAGTAATTGCTACCAGTCAAGATAGAGCCGGAGCTGGGGAAGAGGTTGTTGAATAACAGAGTGGTAATACGTACCAGTCCCTTGACTTTTGTATGTTTCCTAATATTTCAGAAAAGATGTCTGCTTTGAACTGCTCTGAGAGAGTCTACATCACACTTAGGACTTCTCTTTCATGGTTGTGTGCATATACATATATGTGTGTATATATATTTTTCTTTATTCAACAGAAAGAGAAGCAACGAACATTCCCAGCCCTCATATCCCCTTCAAGCATACTCACGGCTCCAAAGTGAATAGGCAAGGCGACAGTTCACCCGGCGATAAAACTGCTTGTTTATGGGCCACAGGACTAGTGTGCATAGTTGAATGAAGTTAATGATCAGTCCACTCACAACAAAGACGAACCCAATGAGGAGGTGAACTATGAACTGGGTCTTCAGAAAGGCAATGAAGCCCATGATAACCACTCAGAAGCGTGTGCAAGGGCCGTCACTCAGAATAATTGTCCTGAAAGAGAAGAAAATAATCAAATGGAGACTGGATCTACAAGCTCTGAAGAACAGCAGAGCAAGAGCCCTGAAACAGCCCATGCAACTTCAGCAGCTGGAACCCAACCCAATACATGCTCTGTTCTCCAAGCCTGCCCTGTTCAGGTCATAGAATGGTAGGGGTTAGAAGGGACTTTTAGAGATCATCTAGTCCTGCAGAAGCAGGTCCCCCTAGATCAGGTTGCATAGGTCTTCACACAATAAACTGTTGATGGGGCAAAATCACTTCCAAAAATAGCAAGGAATCATTATTTACAGTTTACAGCCAGATTATTGTTTGCTAAAGATGAATCTCACACCTCTTTTCAAATAAAGATCATATAACTAGACTTAATGCTGGGAGGAACACAGACCCCTTGCACTCACAGTGAAGCAGTCAAGCTCTGATCAGTAAATAAGCTGCACAGTGACAGCTGTACCTTCAGCCTCAGCCCCCTGCACCCAGTAAGTGGCACACGGAGCCTCTGGAGCTGTGTAAATGAAGCAATGACTTTTTGGCCTGCCTCCAAAGCCACTGCTCTACACACACTTCTCCCCAGCGAGCACTGGGCAAAGGCTGCTGGGTGCTGCAGAGACTTGTACGTTTGCTTTAACTACAAGAGGACAGCAGTCCATCTGGGGAGAAGGCTCTGCAACCAGCAGTAAATTTCAGGATGAAACTACCAGGGCTCGTCACAGATCTGTCAGTCCAGCAAACAATGAATCATGGAATTGGAAGTCAGGTATTACTACATTCAAAACCCACACTGGAACAAGTTTAATAACTCCTCACTTTGTCAAGCCACAGTTCCATGATCAAATATACCAGTCAGTGTGGTGAGAAAATGTAAAAGAATAGAAAAAACCTTAGGCTACGTAGCAGTTCAAACTTGATCTGGAAAGAGCTCTGGCACAGAATCTTGATTTGACTGAGCAAGCCAGAGCCCTTAACTGTGAGCGTGTGCCATATTTACACCAGGGGTAGAAAAACAGGCTGTTACCTGGAACAGCAGAAAGTCACAGTAATTTAGACAGACAAGTCTGAACCGTTACAAATCCTGTCAGGACAAAGTTAACCCAATAAAATGCATTTGTCAAGCCACATGATTGAGTTTATTCCAAACCCTACATTATCTAGCACTGGTCTTTTTGATCCGTTGGGTACTAGGAAGCCCTACAATTAGGCCAATCAGGCTGTCAAACCACAGCCTAAATGTCTTACCCCCAAAATAAAAGCATGACCCTGACTTTCTGCCACAGGTAAAGCTTGCAGACAGTATTTATGCACAGCTTTTACAAGTGTTGCAAATGACCAGACCAACCAGTAGATGATAACAAATACTTTTGACAAGTCAAGCACGTGAAAGCGACACACCAGTTCCCAATGCCCAAAGACAATAGTACTTGTCAGCAGTGAGGAACCAAGCCATTTGCTTGCAGTATGGTGCTGTTTATAAAATCCAACAGCAATTTTACTTTTGAAAGCTTGTTTTCTACTGCCTCTTCTACAAATCAGGTATTGCCTTTCAAAGCATAGTGTCTAGTTTTTGCCCAATTAAAATCTATTTGCATCATTAGTGATCTACCCAATTCAGAAGCACATTACAGAATAAAAAATAGTCTGTTGAAACAGAGCCACTATTTGTGCCTGCCACAGAAACCAAAGCAAAGCAAGTTGAATAAGCAAACACTGAAGCTTACGATGAACAGTTTAAATCTTTCCAGTGTTTTCCTGTAAGAATGGAAGAAACTATTATTCCACTAATGTATTACTTTAGGAACAGCTGTTGGGAAGTAGAGACTTGTGTTTAAAAAGAAAATGAGCCCTCCTTCTGCTCCGCTTCCCTCCCTGAAAGGCTGCAGGGTACAGGCACACAGGCAAAACATCACAGCAACATTCACACGTACTGTATGGGATGTAGTCACAGTAGTTGGTGTTTAACTCCCGAACATAGCAATGAGTTCATTTATCTTTTCCGCTGGCATGTTCTATTAAGTAACGCCAAACGTTAAACATCACGTTCTTCAATTCCAAGATCATTCTCTTCATCTCTCTCAAAAAGCAGTTCAAATGAACCAGAAAAGAATAACTACTTCCCACTGTGCACCTCTCTCCTCCATTTTTTGAACCCCTACTTGCCTTCTGTACAGACGTGTGCAAGCAGCTTTGCTGATAACCACATCTATTAAAGTCATTAGATCAGTACTTACAGCCTGTTAATGCACAGCTTGGCCCCTCTGGACTAGGGCCCAAAGTGCATAAAAAGGGACTGAGGTTAAAACAGAAATGTAAAGTATCATCCTCAAGTAAAATGCTTTTGCTCCATTTCCCCAGCCTCTTTGCTTTGACCAAAGTCTAGAGCACTCTGGAATTTGTCCCTTACATTAAGGACAATGTCCTTAATGTAGCTGGGTGCTCTCTAGCACCTTTTGAGGACAGTGCCCAATTGCTCCATCAAGTACAGGTTGTTTAACTTGCACTTCTTAAAATGGACAGGGGTCAAATGAAAAATGGGTTAGTCTTGTTGTCTGATCCTTCCAGTTTCAATGTTGGATACAGAACCTCCCAGTCTCTCTTTTGCCAATCCCTCGCTTAATTGTATTTGACTGTTAAGATAATTATAAGATAATCTTAAACCAGGAATTCTTTCCTTTTCTTCATTCCTGACCATGCAGGACAGCCTAGTAATTCAGGGACAGGGTAACAGGCAAAGGGTGATCAGCAGCTGTTTTGTTGAATCCTGAGGTCAGGCTCAGGAGTGGATGTGATAATTGGTATTTGCTGGAACAAGAAGCAGCAACACTTCTGTGTCTGACGCATATATTAAGATCAGCTAAGTGAAATGTCTAGAAGTAAACATCTGCTGTAGTTTAAGACAGCATGTTTTGTCAATATTCTTTTTTTGTGTGTGTTTAAAGTATATCATGTGGGTATTCAAAGACCAGCTGGTAAAATGTTTTTTATTTTCTCCCTTCTTTTTCTAAACCACCTCATAACTTCACAGCATTAACCTTTCACCACAAAACCTCCATCTTCCTCCTGTGCAGCCTCACTGAGAACTGTGGGCTTTCACATCCTCGACAAGCGCCTGCTTTTCACAGCCATGACACAGGACAGTCACACTTCCATTTCCTTTTAGTGCCTTATCTTGCAAGGTCGTTTGACTTTATGGAAGGCAGAGACTGTTCCCTATAGTATTGACCTTTATTTTCTCCAATGAGATCATTCTTAAATGCTTTGCATCCTTCTTGCCTCCCTCCTTGTTTCTATGCTACTCAAGTAAAGGGCAAGGAGGCAGATATCCTACAGATTTCTTGGGTACAGAGTTGAGTCTCCACAATCACATGGATTCTCTGGTATCTAAAAGACACTATGCATCCCTCTGTAGAAAGGAGTAATACGATCTTTTTTCCTTTACCCAGCTTTGTACATTCAGGAAAGTCCAAATGATTAAACTGCTTTGAGACTTTGACCTCTCCATTAAATATAGCTGAAATGTGCCACCAAGTTCAAAAACCATTAGAAGGGAGAATGACAGACAGTATGAACGCATCAACCTCATTTCATTAAGAAATCAGGTTGAAAAAACAGCTGCACAACATGCACTAAGCACATCAAAGCCATTTGATGAGACACATATTTATGAACTCAAAATTAAAAATTAAGCCATTAATCCTTCTATAATATAGTATTTACAGTTTGAACTCCAGGTCTTAATTAATTTATTGCTTTCATGCATGTACAATTCCTCTGAAGTTCATAAAGTTTACATGAATATGAGCATGAAATTAGAAATTGGTCCAATGATTCTAATATTCCAGCCCAGTGAAAATTAATGTGTTTGACAAGGAAAACTGTGGCAGCCACTACTTACATATCTAGTCCTTTGCCTTCAATTTTTAAAATTCAGGCTGAGGACTATCTGTTCCATGAGCTGCTTCATATGCATGAGGACAGGCACAAACAGCAGCAGCCAGAAGAATCACAGAATGTTAAGGATTGGAAGGGACCTTGAAATATCTCGGTATACTTTCTACTCTTCATCTCTGTCATGACTTGACTCAGGCTACTACTTCTCTTTGAAAAACAGCTATGAAAATCACTAGCATAAGGTCTTTTCTGTCACCTCCCCTTATGAGGTCAGAAAACCAAATAATACTAACCAGCTATACAACAGTTGAGTCAGAGGTGCAAAAAAAAGCTTTGAACTTGCCATTGCTTATACCTGTTTGGAATAAAATTGCAGGTCCCAGGCTGGTTATTCTAGCATCTTTCAAAAGTACCACATTGTCACAGGGCCAGCAGGCTATCTTCCTGGGCATTTCTGGGACATATCACACAAAAAATATGTTTATCATCCTAGGAGCTGCATTCAATGTTTAGAAGTAAATACCTCAGTTACCTCTAAGAAGTATTTTTTTCCTTGCAGAGTAATACTTTTCCAGGTAAAAGACAAAAGTGCCATGGCTATCCAGACTTTAAAAATGTAATGATATACTCATAGCAAATATCCCTAATATAGGAAAATAGTCCAGAAGTAGGTAGGCAATTGCTGATCTTCCACTTCCTCCACGGCACCACATCTCTTTCTGGGATCAGGAATTTGGGAGCCTGCCCTATGCAATGCAGAAGCAATACAAAACCAACGGACAGAGTATTTACTCAGGGTAGGGCTTTTTTCCTGACTTCAAGAAAATAACCCAAGACTCCTGCCCACTCTGCCACGGCACCACTACTAACAGTCCTCATTCAGGCCTGATTTATTTTGAAAGTATAGTTTTAGAAGTACCACTGGTAACCACAGCTGTCTGAGTAGGCTAGAAAACATAGCTTACTGCAGTGAGTCAGTATAACTAATAAGCAAAAGAAATGAAACAAGGCATAACAACAGTTTTACTATTAATTTAGCTGTAAAAATAGACAACTATTCAATCACATCCCACACAACATTACAAATCGTCTACCACCGACATAGCCTTTAAAAGCGTGATAGCAAGATTATCTTAGTTTCTCAGGTAATATAGGTCTAATATCTCTGCACATCCCTTGGTGAAATGCAATGCTGATTAAGAGTTCATTAAAATTCCTGCTTGTCCTGAACTTCTAAAATTGAAACATATGGAAGAAGACCTTAAGTCAAACTTAGGTCACAGAGATGCTAATCTGTTTCTCAGTCCTAAGAACTAAAGATTTGATCTCAAAAAAGAAAAATGCTACTGAGTTACCATCATGAAATTAGATGAGAACTTATTCCTCGAAATTTTGTCACTTTTAACTTTGGAGCAGCACCACAGTCAGTTTCTAGGAATGGTCAAGAGTAAGAGAGGATCACCATTATCTAAGATTATCATCATTATCTGTGTGAAATAAATTCATTATTTGATTCTTTATCTAAAGCTCACTAAATTACAGAAATTTCCACTAGTGTCAATAGGTTTGGGCTCAGTATCCATAGACTAATCTCAAAAAAACCCTATATTTCCATCAAATAGAAAGTCTTTTGCTTGACTTACCATCCTAATGAAATACAAGGTATAAAAAATAAACCCACAACGAAAAAACAAGCAACCTCCCCGCAAATAACTCACCTTCCCTGCCCCTCCTCTTCAAACCTGTACATTCACTGTCATTTAATAAGCATACAGAATAAGAGGTCCCAAAGAAATTATTTCATTTTCTTCTGCCATAGATAAACTGTTGGCATTAACTCCGGGCATGACATGATGGTCAGAATAACGACAATCACGTGAGGAGCGTACATCTTCAACAGAAACACCAGCCCCTGTTCATGCCTCCTCCACTTTAAAAATCTTAAATTCTATTATTAAAAGACTATAAGTTTATGAGTTAAACTTCAGGAGAGAGTAGGTTATGAAATAAAATGCATAAGTGAATAGTCTCTGCATACCAGTGAGCCCCACTGAGGAGTGAGCACAGGAAGTCATCCCTTCACAGCAAAAATGCTGTGCTAGGGCACGGCCCCATGGTGAGGAGGCCTTTATAGTGTTCAGAGCACCTCCTGGCACAGCAACACCCCCCTGCCCTACAGAGAACATCCACAAAACATCCACACCCTACCAGGACTCCAGCCCCAGCACTCCTTCCTGCTTTTAAAATGTGGGGCAAAAAGATAATAAATTAAGACCACTTGTTGTTAAGCTACTATTCTGTAGACAGAAGCCCACATATGTATAAACTAAGCAAAGAAACACATTCAAATCACTCAGTGGAAACAGAAAGGGATAAACAGCTCTTGATACTACATATCAGGACACCTGAGAGGCAGTTTTCCCTCTTCTCCACCTGAAATGAAGAGTTGATGACATGATGAAGCCTCCTTGCCAGCTGTGGAGAGTAACTGTGCTTACCATGCCTGTGCCAGATTTGAAATGGTATTTTTCTAACTTGCTGCTACAGTATTACAGCTGAAAATGGCTATTTCCCAAATTAAATTTCAAGCTTTTTTTTTTTTTTAATGTGCCAAGTATGATAAAAAGGAAGAGAGCAAGTGTGCATAAATTTAATTTCTCCTCAGCATACACACTCGGTTAACTCAGCCTCAGATCAGATAATTAAAATGAATCTTGACTTGCTTAGAAATCTGCTGGCTGCAAGGCAACCAACATGAGGAAGCAGAACTGCTTAAGAAACTTCTCTTACTGCCAGCATCTCTTTATCAACGGAGAAAACAATGGTATTTTTATAAGGACTTTCTGCTCACAACAGGGAAACTAGAGAGATTCTGTCGCAAGTTCGCTGGATAAAACCAGCCCAGACAACTTTGATGTCACAGCTAAATATTGCTAAACCAGGCTGACATCATTTTTTCCACAGAACAGCCTCAGTGTACTTGCAAGACACGACAGGATTCTGTGCTGAGCCTTCCAGTGAAGGAATCCCGCTGTTTCAAAACTGGTCTGTGCAACATCTATACAGTTTCAGGACGACAAATCTTGCCTGATGATTTAATAAATTTAGGATAGTTTCTATTACAATATGTCACTTAAAACTGCTTGTAGGTATTTGCTCCCTGTTTCTTTTCTGCACACCTGCACACCATTTACCATTGTTCAGTCCGCAGTGTGAGACTTTCGCTTCAGCACAGAAAACAGATAAAGTTATTTTTTCCTAGAGCTATAATTACAAAACCTTAATTGCATATTAGATTTATCTTAGATAATAATTTGCAAGTTCTGCAAGTTTGCCTGATTTCTCAGAGATACAGATGGGTTTTGTGGGTATATGCATACTTAAGAGAAACTCAGGAGAACCTTTGTAGAACTCAGCCTTAACAACCTTGTCCTAAACTTGAATATTACTAATTACAAATATTTATCCAACTGAAAACATCTGAGATTAAGTTTTTTCTTTGACCTGCTTGTAGAGCAGACAAAAAAAAACCCCACAACCAGAAACTGATCTTGTTCTACATGGCATACGATTAGCATTTCGAAAAACAAAGGCAGGTACACACACATTATCCCTGGTTTCATCTTTAATGGAAAAGGGATAATTCAACAGCTAGAGGCAAAAAATAAGAGCTTTTCAATTCTGTTCTCCAGGTCCAAAAAGAAATTGCACTTGAGTAAGTCTTACTGCAGCAGAGCTAAGCTAATCTGCAAGTTAACGTCAGCTTCTCCATTAAAGAGTGCTCAGTAACCCAATAGTGCAGGGGAGGTCCCACACCTTTCCTCAGTGCTGATTGCTCTTCCTGGGGGCTATATAGGGCTGGCTGTTTGAATTCTTTGCAGCACTATAGAAGGCAGCCGCAGAGGCTATTGGCCCGGGGCAAGAGGGAGCTGTGTTCCCAGCAGCCTGTTGGCATGGCAAGACAAAGCAAAAGCAAACTCCCTGGCTATTATATGGAGGGAGAGAAGACAAGTAAGACTGTAACTTAGAAGAGGAAAAAAATACAGAAATGGGGGGAAACACCAGCCCACAGCAAGACATTTTATGCTGAAGTACATAAGTTAGAAAATTGCCGTATTCTGTATATTTTAAGCAATAAATAGGAACAATTATCCTGTTGTGCAAATTTCTCATGCCTCCAGACAGACAGCTAAATGTGGCTGAGTCAGAAATGACTGTCAAACACCTTCTATCAGTCTTGCTCCTTTCTCTTGAGATCTTGTAAACCCCCTTCCTGCTCTTCCTGTTTGTTTGGGGGCTTCTATTCACCCTCCTTTGCCACTTTAGATAAAGCCCAGGAGGTTTTGCCTCCATGAAGGGAGAAGCAGGATGCTAATCCTTCTTGGCTTCCCAGTTCCCTATTCCTTCCCTCATGTTATACTCTCTTTTTTTTGTTACACACCTCGTCAGCTTCCCAGGCCTGTGCAAGATTCCCGCTGTGTGCCACAGTGGATTTATGGCATTCAACTATTGCATACAGCATTACAAGCATCGTCTGCCCATGTGGTATTCAGTTTGTTTTGAGAGCAAAATCAGCCTAGGAGAAGTTCTTGGACAACTCAGTGCACTCCAATATGTCCACTTCAGTTCTCTAAAGCAAAGCCAAATATTTTCTGTCCTGTTAACTGCTCTCTGCAATTTCACTCTGAGTGCAACAGTGGGGTGTCCTGACCAATTTCAAGTGCAGCAGGTGACAGGCAATCCTGGGATGTGATACTTGCAGTATCACATCTATATATACTAAGCAGTACTGGGATGCTCTTGCTGCTAAATGCTCTCTTTTCTTACCTCGGCCAGGTTCACTCTTCAATGATATCCAAGAAAGGGCTTTGGTGGCAGCTTTACTAAATATGTGAATCTCTTTAGCCCTATATGCAAAAGAACTGGTATGTGTGAGAGCTAAAAGCTAGATGGAGCTTACTGCACAGCTGGCAGAAGCTTACACATCATTCAACGACTGCACTTGCAATTGAACAAAACTGCCACCAAGCGTAAGACATTTAAGCAGTTTTGCATACTCATCATGAAAACCAAGCCAACAAACTTGTAGTAACCACAGTATCTGCATCCTTCTGACTTGCTCTAAAGTTACACTGCAGGCATGGGAAATCTTTTGCTCAATAACACACAGTTTTATAGGATGCTGTATGTGTAGAGTACATGTACCTGCTGATTGCCAGCTTGTTTGTGCTGCTGATACTCTCTGCTGCTGCTAGGTGAACTTGTCTGATCTGTGACATGAGTTTGTGTGCAATGCTACAGTGATAAAACTTTAAGGTTTCTGGGCCTCAGATGGCCAAAGTGAGGCCTGCAACTGTGGCAACAGCCCACATCTGTCCACAGAGATCTGTTCCAATACTCTCAAGACCAGTTCTTCCTTAAGACTCAGAAGGAACTGAGAGACCTCCCTCTTCAGAGAAAGGAAACAATATAAAATACTTCCCCACTATGCAGCAGCAGGAATAAGTGGCTAAAGACACACATGCCCCCACTCCTGTGGCTAGGCTGGAAAATCTTTGCTTTCCCTATTACAGAGGACCCCAGACCACTGGGCAGGAGAGCAGGAAGCAACATGCTTCTCCCTAGGAGAAGTGGGATAGGAGAGGGATGACCTATTTTTAGACAGGTTTATGGCTTACACTGGGGATGATCTAGAGGTCTTGCAGATTTGGTGCGTACTGACACTACCCCCGAACAACACACCTCAGAAAGTCTCAGTACAGTAGGGAAAAATTCACATAAGCATATAACTCTATATAAAATTGTTATATAATTGCATATACATACAAAAAAAATTATATAGATATAATGTGAACAGGATATACTAGCAGTTTCCAGAATACTAGTTTTAGGCCTAATAGAATTTCATTTTAACACAGTAGTTATGCTAGTATTTGGAAAGAAATGGTCCACAGAAAATTAGAACTATAATCAGAGAAAGAGTGGAAGTGGAAATCAGGAGACTTCACAACTTAGTCAAAAGGCTAAAGTAGTGATAATCAATGATCTTCAAGTCAACTCATTATTTATTCCATCCCACTGCAGTTTACACACCTATGCGATTGCCACCCAGTATCTGTGATCCCACAAATCTGTGATAAAAATTGCACTTTGACAGAAGCATAAATCTTTTTATTCTAGGCAATGTGGAAAGAATATAAAATCTCTTCCCTCTCCACATAAGTAACTGATGGCAGCTGAATTTTACCTGTTGAGCTAAGTCACAGATTATACAATACAGAGTAATAAGAAAGTTAAAATGAACATTTTATAGTCACTCTTTTCAAAAAGGACAGGTGAAAAACAGTAAATATTTCCAGTTCTTAAGTGGATTGGAACAGATTCTCGTCTTGCATTTAACTTTACAACATTAAAATTTTACATGATAGATTTCTCCTGCTTTTGTTTTCTCTGCAAGTTGCTGTTAATGCTACATAAACACCTTGAATATTGTGGGGCACTGTTACACTGACCAGTCTGGGTACTGACACAGTCTTCACAGCTGTAACAGGCCAGGAGGAGTCCAGAGAGCAGGGCCGCAAGTGCGGTAAATCCCCATACAACTGAGTTGGCCCCATCCTCAGCCCTACAAACTTCCCCTTCTACTTTATGTGATGGTGAGCAAACCCAACAATAGAAGTACATATCGTAAGACAGAAATATAGTCCAGGTTTTCATTTTGATTTAAAAAAAATAATTAAATCCATTCCTGTTGCTTAAAGTGATGAAACAGAACTGAGATCAAAACTTACTATGTAATCTATTACAACCATGTAGTTAATCACAGAAACAGCTGAAACTGTAAATTGCCTCATTGAGTTCTTTGCAATACATCTGAAAAAAAGGGCATTATTTTGAAGACCTCAGGACTTTTTCCCCACCTGACTAGGGGTCAAGTCAAGATTTTACCACCCTGAAATCACATTCTGCATCTAGCAGCTTTATTATTTTCAGCCTTACCCACAGAACAAATGCTGATGCTAACATTTTCCCCTCAAATGTAAGCATTCTCAATTCCTCTTGTGAAGAAAGACTTTATGCCTTAATTACTTCTTGTTTCGATAGAGCTAGCAGGTGTAGTGGGACAATTTTCTTTATTTTAACTAGTTCATTCAAAGTTGAAAACCCGACTGGGAGCTGAAAATGTAAAGAGCTTCTTGCAACCTCAGAATAAAAAATAGGTGGGAGAAAATGAGGCCTGTGAATTTTAAATGTAGCCAGACTTTCCCTAGTACTTAATGTCTTGATTTTGTCCCTTAGAGTAGACTTCTATTGTTGAAGTGAACACATTTGAGCAACATCTGCTGTCTTTAGCGAAAAGAATACTGTCCAGAGTGGATTTTCAGAGTAATTGAATATCCTTTCAAAGCCTTTCATCCTTTCTGAAGTTATTAAGCCAGGTAGTTAGCCTTCACAGGTGAAGACATGCTTTTATGAATATAAAATTCAGAAGCTACTACAATTACGACTGGTACCATAAAACAGGATTTGGTTGGATTTACATCTAGATGCTCACAGCAGCACTTTTTAAGCATTAAATGAACGCTACAGGGAAAACGCACAAATATTAAAGAGTAATACACTTAGTTTGACATCATCTTGACTCCGATTTTCTAACTTGAGATTAACATCTGCTTTGTATCTGGTAATTTAAGTAAGTATCTCATTAGGTCAAAAATTCTGAAGTTTGATCAGATTAAGAAAGTTTTGTTTTAAATTACAGGTTAAAATATAACCACTTCAGTATTTCTGTATGCAGGGATTTACAATTTTACAGATTTGTGAGAGCACCCTTTCTTGAGTCATCTGCTCCGATTTGTACAACTCTTAAGTTGCTAAAAATCTGAGTAGCTCAACTCTCACCAAAGAGAGAGGTTTGTTGACTGTACATAGCAGGAACCCTAGCAAGCTAGTAACTAGAAGTGACAAATAACAAAATAATTACCCACAGTGATTCCTTCAAAATGTTAAGAATCTTTTTCTAGATAGCCCAAATGAATTTCACACCACCAGTAATGTAGCACTCTGAAGAGAACAGCAAAATGTCTAAAGAAGCACAAGTTAAATAGTGTATGGAAAGGCATTATTCGGAAAATGTTGCTCATTTCCAGATCAGTGTGTTGTTTCCTCAAAGACAAAAGTGTACAGTTCCCAGTTGCCCCTCGGAGTCACTCACCTCAATGGGGAGATATTTTCCAGTGAGCTGTGCAACTGCTAAGCAGAAAACCTGGACTGCCAAGACTGAGGTCAACAATAAGTCTAAAAACTGCACAAGGAGAGCACAAACCTCCCTCAAAACAGCAGCTTCCTGACATCCCTATGGAGCTAAGGACAGGGAGGATCCTCAAGTGCTCAGGTAGCTTAAGCTAAGAGGAAGACAGCAGCCTTGAAGTGCACGTAGCTGAAGAGCTGAAAGATGAAGGTGGAATAAGGGAACAAAGCAGTACAGGGGAGCACACAACACCACCAGACCATGCTGCCCCCTGCAACCTGGACATTGGAATTCACAACATGAACAAGTCTTCCATCCACCACTCTCCATCTCCCAATATATTTAGCATGTTATTTCCTTTCCCTCGCTACATCCAACTACAGTAGTTATTTATATGTCAGAAGAAATCATTATCATTTTAATTTTTCCCCCTACTTGCTGAATCCTACAGAGCAAAACGGAAACCTGGTGTTCTGACATCAATTTGATAGCTAGCTACTACCATGCCACAGACACACAGTTAAATGTCACCACTGTAACATCTCAACTTAGTCAAAGCAGGACGAGCTTACTAATTGCCTAAAAAAAAACCTCTAAACTGGACTCTTTGTTTCCCAACTCATTGGGACAGTGAGGGAGGAAGGAAGCTGCATACACACACACATGCAGCTTTCGTCAGCTCTGCCCTGTGCATCATCTTCCTTCCACCAGATCTGCTCCCAGTGGATGAGCAAAGCAATCACTGACCAGTCCAAAAATTTCTCAGATGCATCAAGAGGATAGTAAGCCTAAAATATCCCTGGACTTCTCTCTTGCCTCCTTCATGTAAATGTCTATTTTTAGAAGTATAGCTTCTATTATTGATCTCTTGAGAATAACAAAAGGTTTGTTTTTAATTCTCCCCTCACCATGGCAATGAGTACCAAGTAGAAAGATGGTCTATTTAGTAAAGTGCATGTGATGTTATTTCTGAACATGAGTTACAAAATAGTATCTTAATGGTTTTTGAGTTTTATTTTTACAGTAATTTCCCCAAAATTCCAGTTTCCATCAATTTTCCGTCATTACAAGCTGCTTCCTCAATTATGTTTTCTGCTAAAATAATTTTGAGCAAGGGCTATTATATTTTAAGAACAACCTTTTTTTTTTCCCTGACATTTCATTTCATACTATTATTTCTAGTTAGTTTTCTCCACAAAGCTGCTCCCTCTCCTCTGCATTAATGCATTCTTGATATCTACACTCTGATGGAATTTTTGCCATCTTAGCTACACGCATATGTGCAGCCAATTAGTCTCCTCAAGTCTTTCCCTGGATGACAGTGCCTGCCAGCACTTTATGATCTTTGCTACATATCTCAAAATTTTGCTTTGAGCTTCTGGTTTTACAAATAAATTTGGACTGTGCAAAAGCAAACAATATATGCATGACATCAATGTGGGTAAATCATCTTTGAACAATCCCTGATGAACATATATATCAAATTACAGGACACGCGGGAGGAGAGTGACACCGGCTGCTGATAGCATCTATTTCCCTGGATGACTCCTAATGCAGGCTGAGACATCAGCTCTTCACATAAACATGGCCAAACCACAACACCTGCATATGGTTTGATTCCCTCATTTCCAGGCAAAAAACCTGCCAACAAAGAAAACCCATGGGCTGCTTTCCAAGTTTTAGTTTCAGGGCCACCAAACTTCAGATGTTTGCTTTGCATTGTGAACTGTCATCTACCAAGAAACAGCCTCTGGAAAAAGGTGACCTATCACTCACTTTTGGGCATGGACTAATAAGATGGCAAGTCAGTTGCCAAAAATTTGGATATGTATGAAATCATCTTAGGATATCATGTCACAAAGCCCAACAAGTGACACAGCTTCTCTAGCCTATTCACCATCTGTCTGGCTGCACTACTCAAACATAGCCAGTGCAAAGGGAGTCAGTACTGGGTCCAGCCCACAGTCATCACGTTGGGGGTGTACAGGACAGTCATCACAGACATACTCTCGGTATTAGAGGCCCACATCCTGCCAAGGGCACCCACTCCATCAGTGACAGGTCACAAGGGTTTATCTAGCTCACAAGAGCCCAAACACAAACATTGGAAAAAAAAGATCAAAAACCTCTAACAGCAGCTCTTCAGGTTCCCAGAACTTCTTCCAAAGGAAAATAGCAGCAAAGCCCATTCCTCCCCAAGGCTTTCTTTCTCTCTTTCCAGACGTTAAAAGTTAACACTGATTTTTACTGATTAATATGTTAGCTGTATTAATAACATACCAGCAGTGGTTCAGCATTGGAACAATCCATCCAGAGAAGCTGAGGAAACTCCATCCTTGGACATTTTCTAAGCTCAAGTGGATAACGCCCCAAACAGCCCAACCTATTTGTGAAATAGTTCCTGCTGAAAGCCACCTCAAACTGAAATGGCACACTTTAGAGGTCCCACTAACTATTTTTTTTTTAAATAATGAATGCTTCTAAAATTACATGTCTGCAATTACAATCTCCATAGAAAACAAGGATGCCAAGACCTCATATTTGACCATGGGAAACCATTCTGAGACTTCTTCCCTCCTTGAAATGTCATCAAGTGAGCTCTATAGGAAGGCAGGCAATGCACCTTGAGCAATAATAATTAAGAGTCCAAACTGCCTGAGTTTTCACTCTACTTCCCAGGTGGTTTTTGCAGCCTGCAGTGAGCTTTATGTTGCCATGGCTACTCTTACAAGCATTTCACCCCTCCTTTAAACCTAATCACATCACAGCTGCAGTGTAGACATGCCCAGTCGAGTAACTCAGCCACAGATTTGTTTTTTCCTCTAGCAGCTCTGCAAATCTCAGATTTGATTTAAAGCAAGGTCATCATTCTTAAGACAAAAGCAAGTTCACGTTACTTAGAGTAGCTGTTGCACTACTCTTAATCTCTTTGCAAGAATTAAAATAATGGGACTCTCTCACTGTATCTTCCAATTTTCAGTCTCAAGTCACATCTCTTTCCTATCACAGTCTGACATAATTTGTTTGAAAAGGGCAACCAAATCAGCCACTGGGGTTAAAATGCCTGAGGAACTGCACTGTTGCACATTCCCAGTGAAATGGGAATAATGCCTGCCTCTCTAGACTAGAGGTCTGTGGCAGAGCAAACATTGCAAAACACACGATCACCAAAGACCATGAGGTCAACTCAGTTTCTATACAAAAGCAAAAAAGTCTGTGTGATGCTGACAGCTTCTCTTCCAGACTTTCTTCTATAGCCTTTATTATTGCTTGTTCTTCCTAAGCTCCAATTCAAACCAATATCTAGGAATCTCCATCTAGAGAAAGCAGCCTGCCAAAAAAGGAATTTATCAAGCAGTTCCGAATGCCCAGTTCCCTAAGAATTTGTATATTAGCATTGACAGCTACTATTACAAGCTCACATTCATGTAGAGACCCAAATAGCAAAGAATACCCAACTTTATTTTATAATATTACCAAAGATGAGTGTCTCCTAGCAGCCCCTTTCTCCTTGCCCTGGCTACCTCCAGGAAACTCGTAAGATTCCACTTATTCTGGAGACACCTTCACTGTCACCTGCCAGCCAAGCATGGCTGGAAAACTCTCAATGGGTTCAAAAAACACTGCTGAGGAGAGGGACATGGAGAAATGTATTCAAACAGCACATTTAACTTTATTTCCATAGTGAAGCAGGCTGAAAATCTGCCAAGCTCAACCTCTTCAGGTCATCAAATTTAAATACACAGCAATGCTATGTTAGCCTGAATAAACTCATGATTCATGCACATGGGTAAGGTTATGAAATTATGAGAGTAATGAGTTTTTAGATAATCAAGATTTCCATGTTTGCAGATCCACAGCATAGAAACAACCCCCTGAAATGCATGTTGAGAACATTGCTCAGCTTCAACTTCTTTGCAAAATCCTGATTTATTTGAACACTCTATGCTCTTAAAATTGCATTATTTTGTGCTACAGGTGTGTTAAGAAGATGATGGCTGTTTTAATCTCTAGGCACTTATCTCATAGACAACTACTAAGTCAATGTAGGGCACCTATCTTCTCAGTGCTTCAGTTTAAGCTGCCTAAGTAAAGCAGCAGAACATACAGTGGCTTTTACACAAGCATGGTGGTATTTCAAGCACAGCAGCCGACAGATTACAGGAACATTATCCACAGACAATAGACGTTACAGAGAAATATATAACGTCTCCCTTTATGTGTTGAGTGATAATCTGTCTAGATGCAACTGGAAAACTGAACTGCTTCTCTATCAGGCTTGGGCGTGTTCTTCTTCAGCCTCCTTTAATGGCGGCACAGATGGCTTCACTCCCCAGGCCTAACAGAGAACATGTCAGCCAATGCATAATGCCCCCTTCTCACATCATTTCAAGAAAAGCATCAGTGGGCTAGCCTTTAGATACATGAATAATACAATAACTATAGATTAAATATATATATATTTTTAATCTCTGTCCCAAGAGACACCCCCCCATGAGAGGAGCCTTTTTCTGCCTCGGTCAGCACAGAGAGCAGGCTCTGCCAGTGCAGTCGTGCTCTTCATCTGTTCTGCTGCTCCCCTAGGGGCTAGAGAACTGGTGCAGAAACATGAATAGACAACGTGGCTACTCATTTTTGCCTACTTATCTCCCTTGGAAGTCAATGCTTCTTTAAAACAATATGTTAATATGCAGTCTCCATGCAGTCTTTTGCTGTGCTACTTTAAACAAATATACAAACCAATCACTAACTTGACAGGATGAGGGCTTAAAGCTCATGTTTGATGGTGTAGTGTTTATACTGGAGTACTTTCCAGAGTGCTTAACCATCCCCAGAGACAGAAGCACAGACTCTCCATCAACACTGAAATAACTTGTTCCCACTGTGTGCAAATCACCCTTCCTGCACATACAAATTACGAGCCTTCAGGTTATTCTGCCTGAAATAACAGGCAAAATGTTCACTCAAAAAATACAATGTTGAGAAATATGAATAAAATTCAAAAGAAGATGAAGATAAACATCATTGCTAAACTATTGCTTGAAACACCAGAAACCAAGACAGCAAAGCATAATTACAGTCCATAAGCAGACAATATAAATGGGCAGTGAACTTACACAGCTTATTAAAACTGCTTGAATACACATGCAAGTCTAGCATAGGTCTCCCCTCACTCAATCTGTTTCAAAAAAATGCTAAACTACTGCAGTACAAAATTCCAACCTTAGTCAAACTGTTTTGTTCTTAACCCAAACTGCATTAATGAAATCAAAACATTCATGGCAAGTTCAGGTGTTTCAACACATCACTCCAGCTATAAGACAGGGCTAGGAACATGGAAAGGTCACAGAGTTAAATTACTTTTATGTTCTAATAAAAAGTACACCAAATAATCAAACTAAATACATGTTTAGCATTTTGGGCTCCTTTAGTGGCCAGAAAGCGTAACTTGAAGGGCAGACCAGGCAAGAGAGGAAAAAGAAAGGGAAAGACATTTGTTTCAAACATTTTGTAGCTTAGAATGGTTCCATTAAAATCCACAAAAATTAGTGCAGAGGATTCTTACGAGTTTATCCTACATGTTAAGTGATGATAAGCACTTACAGAATGATAAATCTATTATTTATATGATGAGCTATTTGTTGAGAAAGGACAATTGGCTTAGAGTCTCATGTTGCAGGGAGACTTTAACCAAATAAACTCCTTGAGGCAGTAAACATGTCTCTTACCATTTCTGTGGACTTCAGTTTTGCACTACAGGTTATAAACTGAATTGCTGCAGTATATCTTTTGAGGCATTCACATCTGGTATCAGAAAAAGTCTGTGTATACAGGTGTAGATGCACAGATCCACGTGAGCCTTCTGGACTATTTCCTTGTAACTTCAGGAGACTGCTACTGTGGTGGTTCTTTGCACATCTTTCATTGCTGCCCAAGCACCATCCTTGACATATATGAGTGATGTGTTTTCTCATTCTTTTTTTCCTTATTTTGGGGGATGGAAGGGGCATACTGGATTTCCTAAGTCATTTATAATGTTGGTGCTGTTCTTTCATCAGACACGTAGCAAGGGCGCCAGCCTCAAGCCTGCAGAGTGCCACATAAATCCAAGAGGAACACTCTTCACGTCCTTAAACAAATTCCTTAGAGAGTACAAACTAAATCTAGACCAAATTACGTCCTGTCCAGCAAGCTAATAAGGGTGCTCCAATCCAGGAGACGTAAAAGATCACAGATGGAATTACAGAAAAATCGGGTTAATCTCTCAATATGCAAAGCTGATTCCCTGCTGAACGGGTGATCTCTGATCTTAATCACCCCAGCTCCTTCTGAGGATATTCTAAGGAACTGCAGCAGCCAAACTAACACATTCAAGAAGAAAGAAATAAAATAAAATTAGTCTTTGTAGTTACTTCCTCCAGAGGAGACTTGTGTTAAAAAATTAAAAAGCTAAAATATTTATCAAGGTCAGCTTTCCTCAAGCATCAACAAATTAAAGAGTTAAGAACACCAAAACCAACAAAGTCAAAAACACACTCTGAGGTACCTGCATTAGATCTCATCCATATCTAATCAGAGATATCTGAATGAGCTGTCTTCTCACAAACAAATAGATGATGTCATTAATTTTCTCCTGAACCTTGAGTTTGTCAAAGAGGAGGATCTGACCTAATACCTGTTAATTCCTGCTCTGTACAGAACTGTAACCTGTCATGCAAACCATATCTGACCTGGATTCAAGTCAAGAATTTTAAGAGTGAACCAAATAGGTGAAAAAAAAAAATTACAAAAGAGATGTACATGATATAGCTATGTATAACCCACAAACAAATTTATATTTGTACCAATACCAAAGCATAACTGATATTAGATGCATATACTACATCCCAATATTGAGTTAAGATACGCAGAATGAATTAAAAACTACACTGTGTTCATGTATATACCTACCACATGTACTTTTCTTTGTTAAAAAACACATTTTGCAGGACAGTTGTTAACATCCATAAGCTCTACACTTCTTGTTTTTTTAAATTAAAACTGTAAAGTCCCTTACATATGAGCCATTTTCCTCAACATTTTGAGGACTAATGGCTAGTAATGCACACGTTTTAATCTGAACTGCCACAATGTATAGCTGAAAGCTTACTTATCTGCAGAGATTCATTGCAAAGCTTAAACATAAACAAACGTTAATATTAGAAGTGGATGTGTGTACACACACAGAGGATGCCTGGAAATAGCATAACTGCCAGGAAGAAATAATTGGCAAAAACAACACCAGGGAGATCACATTTATTTGTCTCTTCATTGCCTTATAAAACAAACAAACAGAAGAACTCACATGTTATGCTGGAGATTGGCTCTCAGCAACATCACACCCCTTGGAAAGTTTTACAATCACAAACATATTAATTACAACTCCTGCAGGCTTTTCCTTATGCAGTTGAAGTGACATGTAATTTTCCCACTAAAACTAGTCAATGGATTGCACTCAAGTTTCTAAAATTTGCTATTTGCTTCACATGCAGCTCTAAGAAGTTCCAAGATTTCTTTTGGCTGAGAAAGTTTTGGACATATGTAGAGATGAAAACAAAGACAGAAACAAAGCCAGTCCAGAAGTCTAGTGTAGCCCTGCACTGCTCTTACCTTCTCCAAATCCATGTACACCCATTGCTGTGTGCTCCTCCAACACGGCAAAAAACCCAGGTATGCTTGGGCTCCTGGCCCCGCTGCCCCATGCCACCACTCTCCCAGGACCCAGTTCACCCCCCAAGGGGAAGTGACCTGCTGAGCTGTCACTATAGCAGTCCTTGATTTGCACTTGCCTGAAACACTTATTTTGTAGTGCTTAAAGACACAAGGGTCCCACAAACACCCTAATGCATTGTGAAGCCCATCGCAGCCTCATTTCCAAGTTGCTTGCCAAGAGAGACAGCCATGCAAACAGTAAGGAAGAGCATGAAAGTTTTAAAATGCTCTTACAACAAACTGGAAAGACACAATCACCATCTTGCCCAACACATGCCATAGCATCCTTAGGCACTATGCTCTCAGCTGAATAAAACATAGAACTCAAACAGCTGAATAAAACATACTAAAACTCAAACAATGACAAAATCTGTGTTCCATGACAAATAAAGAGCACACCAGTACAAACATGGAAGTTATCTACTCCAGACACACATTAGTAAGTACGTCAGCCTTTGAGGGCACTTCCAGAGGACATCCACTTTCCAGCCCACCCCAAGAAAGCATTTGAAAAGACAAGCCACCACCGCAGTTGCAACACAAAATCCAACTTACCAATACAAGTAATAGGCTAAAGCCAGAGCGATGAGCGTAGCACAGATTCCAGCTAGCAAGCATAGACCTGACTGATTTACCAACATCTTCTCAATTTATTATTAATAAAACAAAAAAGAGAAGGAGAAATGGAATGGCAAAAATGGACGGTGCAAGTCTTGTCTAGGAAAACAAATTAGTCTTGACATGTAGGAGGGATTATGATGACAAAAGCACATCAAGGTAAATCTGGAAGAGCTGCAGCTACTAAAACCGCTTGCTTAGCAGCAAGAAAAACAAGAGTTGGGTGTCCTCTCCATTACACATCTTCACAAAACACTGAAATAAAAAAGCCCCTCTTACCTTGAGAATGAAGGTATGATTGGGGCATTAAGTGGATTAATACTTAAAATAGGTAATACTTTTCAATAAATATTACTGTCAGGTGGTGTTGCTGACAAACCAAGCTTTTGCTCTAATCCTGTAATCTTCTTAAAGCAAATTACCAGGCTACAATCAACTGGATTCACTTGCATGGTGAGGTGTGTATGTTCAACACTGTTGCTTGACACTTTTTTTAAAGAGATAACAAAAGATTTAACAAAAATCTAGATTTTAACACAAATGAACCCACAGCCCCACCAAAGGCTGTCTCTTCTCCATGAAGAGCAAAATCCCAGCCATGAATGGCTCTGGTCTGCACCCAGAATGCAGTTGTTGCAGGGCTGAAGGATCACTCACTTTCATGATGTGACAAAGATCTTTGAATGGCACAGACTAAAGAAAGGGACTCTTCAGCCAGACATGGAACAGCCTCCTGGATGCTTTGCCCAGAGGGGAACTTGGGTTTGCGCTGCCCTTATGCTTTCTCTGTGAGCCTGGAAGGACGGCTCTACCCAACAGTATATTTATCTCCCTTCACCCTGCTCCAGAGTTCAGGGCTTTCAGGAGGTCTGAGCCACACCAGGCACACTCCAGTGGCTTGGTTAACAACTAGGAGATATCAGAGCCCAGAGAGGAAGGAAACAAGGCAACAGCAGTTACATCCTATCCAGACAGCAGGGAGACAGTGACAGTGTGATTAAGGCTCGGGAGTTCATCTGGCTGTTCTGCACCATAATCTGGACAGTCCAGGGAGAGACTTGAGGCCCCATCTCTACAGGAACACAATAGTTTGATCAAAGAGCGTGATTCCCATTCACCTATCATTAGACTAACACAGTGCTTTGTTCAGATACAGTTTTTACTGGCATAACTGATTCTCATCTGATAAGAGTTAGGCCTTTGAAAGAAAGAAGAAACAAAATCGAAACAAAATCTAGCTTAAATGCCAAAGAAGAATTGAAGTGGTAATCACCGTGCTCTGACACTCTCATTTTTTGGCCAAACTTCAACAACAGCACTACCAGCTACGGCAAGATGTTAGATCCTCTTAAACCCTTGGCGGCTCTGTAAGTGGAGCCATAGAGATTTTAGGAAATGTTAATGAAGTGGAAAGAGACACTACAAAATCACTTAAGAGGCAACAAATAGAAAGCTTT
This sequence comes from Urocolius indicus, assembly GCA_013401255.1. Taxonomy (NCBI): domain Eukaryota; kingdom Metazoa; phylum Chordata; class Aves; order Coliiformes; family Coliidae; genus Urocolius; species Urocolius indicus. The sequence continues at coordinate 58,013 of WBNH01010169.1, forward strand.
GACAATCAAAGAAATAGACAATACTTGGAACTATTTGGTCAAAAAGGAACTTAAAAAAGGACACTGTGAATTTAAAAATCATAGACAAATAGGAGATTTTATCTGGTATGAAGTTCAGCAGAACAGGGTATATAAAGAATATAAGGAGCTGCCTCTGAGTTTAAAAGTACACACAAAAATAAATATGACATACTTCAGAAAGCATGGTGAATAGGGTCCAGTGGAAACCAACTTCTCAACTACAATGGATGCATCGGCGCATTCATGAAGGAAAATTTTGGGTGCTCTCTATGCACCAAGTAAATAGGTCATCCTGCCCTCCTGTATCCTGCGCAAAGTCCAGATCTATTGTAAAATCTTTTCCAACCTCATCTGTAGCTCAACCACATTTCTGAAGTTACTACACAGGTAAAAGTCTTATTACTATCTACATCGTTGTCAGCAAAGGACATAGATCGCTTACACTAAATTCCTTGCTTGAGAATAACCAGTTTGTGGGCTCCAAAGGAACTTTTACTGTCTTTTTTGGTCTAAGACTGCTCTCTTATTTTTGTTCTCAATTACAGAAATAAAAGCATAAATTAAATTAAATTAAAACAAACTCCAAGAGACAAACACACATGTAGTTCAAAGATGACAGGACAGTTCCAGACACGTAGAGTCTATAAACTGGTACTTGCAATATTTTCCTTCAGTGAAGCTCAATTTCTCTAGTTCCAGGACTGTTGATCAAGATTTTTTTCAGTGCACAATCTTCATTACAGAAAATGTATATAATAGAATATGACTGAGCACAAAAGCCTCAGGATTTTGTAAATTAAACCTAAAACCAAAGTATCAATTACCAAAAGGCCTCATAAAAGAAAAAGGAAAAGATAAGTAGGATTCTGCAATAATTGCCTGCATTTGGAACAAGGCTTACTTGGTAGTTCTATTATAAAAGCAATTCTAAAATTATAGTGCTGATATTCAAGCAGTGATTCTATAATACCAGCCCTTACATAACAAAAAAAAAAGGAGTTATCTAACAGAAGCCCTATTAGTACAAAATTATGTTGAGTAATAGGCCTCTTGTATTGTATAAAATAGATCAATGTTATGTAATTACATAAAGTTGCCAATCTTAGTCTCTGATGATTAAGAAAAACCTTAGTAGTAGTCTGCTCTCTAAGACTACACAAAATACTCTTCCTTGCTCCAAGCGGTAGAATTTAAGGCAAGTGGGAATTCATCATTTGTATTCAGATAAAAATAAACTACAAAATAAATTTCAGGAGTGTAAGTGCATTTAGTCACCAAGCTGTGAAACCGAGGGACCCATGTCCTTATACATAGATTGTGTGAATGTGGAAGATGCTTTATGTTAGAACAGGGATACAAAATAAAGGATAAAGAAAAAGGTTTCATCTGCAAACATCTAAGTGTTACAAGAAGAATTATATACTTTACTTTCTAGATGGAAAATTATGCAAAAAAGAAAAAGAAATATCAACCCTCAAATACAAGAAACAGAGCCAACAGGAGATTTCTGTCAATATGCAAATGTGCTGTGGCTGAACAAGGAGAAGCTTCTGACTGCTGCTAAGTGAAGTATCAACAAACACTGAATGCATGCCTACAAGTCTCTACCCAAGTTCAAAGCTGTTCTCTGAAGTACTGCATACTAGTTGGGAAGAAATTTGAAGTCTGTCTTTTGAGAGCTGCTGAGCTGCTCTTAGGTATAAATCACTACCTTCTGCAAAAGAGGAGCAATATGATTTACTCTATGATTGCACCCACAGTAACGCATGATCACTGGTGTAAGTGAGCTGGCAGGAGCAGGCAGGCTCTTGGGGCTGTCAGGTAACATTGGCTTCACTCACCTAGGCCTCCTGCTTCCGCTGCAGCGTTTGCTACCACAATGTGAACTGCCAGGATACAAAAGCTTAAATAAATGCATGTGTGATTACGATGATTATTAAATAAGTAAATGACTAACACATAAAGTGAAGGCCTCAGATGACACCAGAGGAATCTACATGCTGTAAGAATAAGAGTTACAAAATCAAAGAGGGACAGGAGAAAAGCTTTCCTTTGCAAGCACTCTGCTATACTAAATTCAGAAATTCCCCAGAAGTGCATTTGCGTAATTTCACTCTACAAAGGTGTTAACACCCTCCAAACTGTTAATTGCTTGCAGCTTACCAGCAATGGAGAAAGGCTGCTTTAAAAGATAGCTGAGAAGTAGAATATATATCACTCATTTGTAACTTTATAGTCCCTAGCATTCTTGACAGATCTGTGACAAGGGAGAAAGACCAAGCCAGCCTACCATCACCAAACTGGCAAGTCACACAGAGAAGATACTTCCTCTAGACATTTCCTTATAGAAGTCCACCAGCAAATTTTCTTCTTCCTTGTATAGGATCCAACTTTTATTCTATTTCTGTGCTATCAGCAGCACATTCCTACTTGAACACAATGGCTCTATTTCTTTTGGATGATTTAACTGACAAATAATGTGCAAGGCTGTTATCAGGATGAATTCACAATTAACCTTGTTGTCAGATCTCTTTTTGCATATACACAAAGGCAGGTATCTTTCTACAATGACAGAACAGACTATCAAGCAGACTGATAGCAAAAACAAATACATGCCAGACAAAGTCTTTTGTTCTGCATTTTCAAATAACATCACACCAGCCACTTCTGGTCTGAGTACTAATGACTGGCAGCAGTCACTCACTACACAACCACTTCTGTGGAAATGGAACTCCTTCTCAAATAATAAGGGAAAAAAAACAACCCCAAACAACAAGACATCCAAACAAACCAACACAAAAGAAAAAACCTTTGTCTACTATACGAACTTGAAGACCAAGTTTTTGCAGATGGCATAATTTTTATAGATTACAACCAAAACACTTAAATACCATATCCCACCCATTTAAAAAAACCCAACCAACTTAGAAGTAGGAAGTTTGTGTGTTTTGAAAACCCAGGCTGTTGCTTGCTATTCGTCTGGGAAACAGAATGGCAGTCACTCTGCAAACTGCCCATCTATTTTAAAATGAGAGAAAGACCCAAAAATAAATATCTACAGCTCTCTCCATTTCTTAAGATCTTCCATCTGCTGGTAGCTTGGCATGCTGTTCCTAAACGGTCCTCTTGTAGTGTACATGGTTAATTTAAACCATGCTGAATTCTGCAAAGCAGGGAATCTTTCTATGGTAATAGAGTGAAAGATACTGCCAACAAAGGTCAGAAATCCAGGACTGGTTAGCATTGTCATGATTCAGTTTCACTTGTTCAACTTTTTCCAAACAGTAGCCTTTTAATGCCATGTTTGAGAGGGAGATGACCTAAATATCCTTTTACTGAAGGCAGCAGGAATCCTTGAAATGACTAGCCCACTAGAAATGCACGCCTGCTTTTCACCAGCAACATTCAGACAGCTGCTTTGCATGAAAGCAAAAACATGGGAGTTTTCACAGATGCTCTCTGCTCTTTTTATCATTGTTTCATGTAAACTATCTCCGACTGGACATGGACAGAGACACATTAAAATAATTCTGATGCTGCGAGCACTTTCTCAGTCTTACAGGTGCCACAGTACTGAGATTACTCTGACCATGGGAGATTTCTCAGTGACCTAACCTGAGCCAGGTAGGCAGCTGCCTGCGTGGAAATTTCTACATCTCGGTACATTCCACTGCATCGTTTTCACTTCCGTCAGAGATGGACAAAAATCACTAGAGCAGGGGTTGTTTTCTGTTACCTGGCACAGCTATAAAGCACTGAAAAAAAATGTAAAATTACAGTACAAAAGTGAGCACTCATTTCTCTTGGAGCTCATGACCTTTCAGAGTGGTTTTACTGCCACATCAAAAATTGCTCTCCATCATTTGAAAAATTAGAAGCTAATTACCAAACAGAGGTGTTTATTGTAGCAAAGCCTCATATTTAAAAGAACCCGTGTGTCGTATTTGAATTCTGGATATCACTGCTGGTAGCTTAGCACTGCTTTTCAAAAGCTCAGTCGGGCAGAGCAATTGTTCGAGACACAGGATTTAAGCTCCCATGATTCAATTTTATCTGCCAGAATAACCCTTAAGTTATCTGCAATTATCTGCTAAAAAAAAAAAACAACCAAAAAACAGATTCAAGGATAGTAAAGATTGCCTGAAGTTCAGTGTAAAGTGCTAATACAGAACAAATTTACAGACAATGAATCTACCAAACCAGGCTAGCTTCGTTCAAAATAAGTAAACAAGTAGACTGGTCTGACTACCAGAACTAATCTAAAAGAATCAATATTTTCCAAATTAAGACATATAACAAGAACCTTTAAGCTCTTCACTCAGCAATGTAAAATCACCTCTGAAGCCTGCTGTCCACTTTCAAGACCACTGAACATGAATTACTTCTTTGGATTCGTTCCATTTAAACTCTTTTCACCTTTACTATAATAAGCCAAGATTTTGGAAATACCTGTAATAACTGGAATTTCACTGAATTAATAAGAAGTATTTTTCTGTAATTAAGTTTATTACTCACGGACAACTTAATGCTTATCCCATGCCTGGTTTGACTGACCGTTCACAAGTCCCTACTCCTAGGCACTGCTAAAGGCTCACTCTTCACTAATGCTAAAAGCAAGTATGTCTCGAGGTTTGCTTCCAAAACTGCTTTTACAGTTATTACTCGTCCTAGGTCCGTACCAACAAGATATGTGTTATGCTAAACTGTTGGGGGGGGAGGATTTTTTTTTGGCTTGGTTTTTTTTTTAATTTTGTTTTGAATTTTTTAGCAAATGGGTAATTTTGGTAGACTTGCTTAGGGAACAGTTAACCTAGCGAAGCTGAGAAATTGGTAGTGGTAGACAGAGAGACATAATAGCACCTGTAACTGGGCTGTAAGTTTATGTTACTAAATATCCCAGCACTACACTGGCCTGCAGTCATAAATAGTGAATATGTTTTTCCTTCTGGGGCACTTGTGACAATAACAAGTGGCATTGCTATACTTTCAGTACAAGAAAAAGAATCTCACATGGGGTCTTTTGCTCTCTTTTTGCAATAGGGAACCAAAGTATTCAGATGACTTCTTAGACAACAAGACAAAAGCTCACAAAGCCAGGGCAAAGGAGCATCTGCCCTGACAGCCTTTCAGAATCGATCTGCACAGTGACCCACCACAGCCAGGTCCTACAGTGTAGGTGCCCACACTCATGGCCAGCTGTTGACACGTACACCTGTTCTCTGCCACACTGTAGTACCAGCAGTTGTTATAACAGCCTAGCAGCTGCACCATCAGCTCATAGTGCACCGAACTTCTTTCTGTTTTTCTCCTTACACTAAGAACAGGAGCAAGGCTTGTTCTGATTTTAGAGGGTTGTTCTTTGTTAGCCAGCCATTTTTAATCACAAACCTATTTGGCTGCATGACTCCAACTCCTCAGTCTCAGGCCAAGCCACTCTTATGCATAAGGCTACTTGTCCCATTCAACTTAAACACCAAAGTGGAAAGTAAGGCTCTCTGCAGAGGGAATACAGGTGCAGAGACTGGGCAAATGAACACTTGTGATGCAAAACTTGTCTTTCTGGTAAGGCATAATAATACTGTCCCAAAACACATGCTACAACAGCATTTGTATTCCCATTCCCATTTCTGGTGCTTTAGAAATACTGTCAAAGTTGCTGAATGTATGGCCTTCACAAAACACATGAAAACAATTGCTCCTGTAGAAACACTGACATTTTCAAAACAATTACAAAAAAGAGTAAATGCTGTTATAGCTTCTTATACACTATTTCTAATTTAGATTATTTTTTCTTTTCAAAATAAATATTCCTAGGAGATCCAGTACATAGGTCTCAATCACAGAATGGAAGGGGTTGGAAGGGATCTTTAGAGATCATCTAGTCCAATCTCCACTGCAGAAGCAGGTTCACCTTGATTGGGTCACACAGGAACGTGCCCAGGCGGTCTTTGAAAACCTCCAGAGAAGGAGACTCCACAACATCCCTGGGCAGCCCTGGCACGGGCTACCTCACAGTAAAATAGTTGTTTCTTATGTTTAAATAGAACTTTGTGTTCCAGCTTCATCTCATTACCCCTTGTCCTGTTGCTAGATACAACAGAAAAAATGGATGCTCCAACCTCCTGACACCCACCATTTAGATATTTGTTAACATTAATCTCCCCTCAGACTCCTCTTCTCTAGACTAACCAGCCCCAGTTCCTGCAGCCTTTCCTCACATGGAAGATGCTCCAGTCCCCTGATCATCTTGGTGGCCCTGCACTGGACTCTCTTCAGAAGTTCTCTGACCCTCTTAAGCTGGGGAGCCCAAAAATAGACACAGTACTGCAGAGGAGGCCTCACCAAAGAAAAGCAGAGAGGGAGGAGAACCTCCCTCAACCTGCTGGCCTAGGTCCTTAATTTCCACCAGCTTATGCCCTCAGCTAGAAGATGTCCCTGTGTCAGCCCAGAGCAACGACTACCCCTGGCAGGGCTGAACAGTATTGGGTCCTGGGCATAAGTGTAGCCAGGACAGTCTGATGAAGCTGCTCTTTCCATAAGCTTTCTGAGGAACAAAGCTTAGCAGGGCAGAGTCTGAGTGTTTTCAAAGATGAAGAGGGCCAAGGGCTTCACAAAACAGAATTGCCATGCTCTCTTATTGCAAATAAAAGTCACAACAAGGAGAGCTGATCTTCTGGTGCCAGTCTCTTACATGTGTGCTCAGAGGAGACATACTTAAGGGCATGGAAACAATCTTTCCTCCATCCTAAAAGAGTTGAGAGCAACACTTTCCACCTTGCAGAAGAGTGCTCCATGTTGTAAAGCAGACAGGAGCAAACATTACTTCTCCACATTGTGCAAGATTGACTCAGCTTATAAACCACATCGCAGCAGGGATCATATCTCTGGTAGCAGCTTTTCAGAACACCAGTTTGCCAGGGAAAAGGCCTCTGTCTTATGGGCTTTGAGATAGTCTATTACCACAGTCTCTACATCAGTAGATGAATTATGAAAACAGAGAATGTAACTGGTTTTCCAATGTACTTTACATTCTGCTTGCTTGAACTAGAGAAAATTCTTGAAATTGGCTGCCAAGACTGTTTCTTGGTGTAGACTGTTGGATCTTTATGTCCACACGTACTTTGCAAAGATATTTTTCCCTCCTCCCTCTCTGTGGCCCCCAACTAAGTGTATACTAAACCTGAAGCTTCTGACAATTCTTACAAGTTGTAATACTGGCAAATCTGGGAAAGCAGAATCTCCTCCTGAAGATACACAATAACAACCATGGCAGCAAATGCTACCTATGAGGCTTCTGCCTACACATAAACTCCCAACAGGAGGGGATAGTTATTATGGAAAATGTTAGCGGAATTTGGCCTCCTTGTAATTCAGTCCCTCATTTCCTTGACTGGGTGCCTGCTGGTACCAGTTGCACTTTGATCACGAAACGGAGATTGGTTTTGCAGAAGCAGCATCCACTGGGACACTGAAAAGCTCTCAATAAAATTTTGCTAATCCATATTAGCACCTATCAACTCACTGAGGATTTACTGGAACAATCATGAAGGTGAAGGAATTATTCATGGGATTATTCAACCCCTGCAGCCTCCAGCATGGCTATCTAACCACTTCCTTCAGAACATTTAATTTCCATTAATCCTTGCTTAATTTCCATTCATCCTTGCTGGTCCTAGCAACCCATGACAAGACACCCAAGCATGGACTACACAAGGGGCACAGGCACCAGGCATGGCAGCCTGCAGGGCTGGTATGAGAAGCCCAAGTTCTCTCTTCTTCAAACAGCAGCAGACGTTGAAAATTCAAGGGTTGTGCACAATTCATAAAATCCTGCCCTCCAAGCATATTTCAGCTTCTTAGTCACACTCACACTGATAGCCTTTTCAGGCCTTACATATAAACAAGAAAAGCAGAAATTGCAGCCCTGTCAGATAAAAAAATATGCCACATAACAGCAAATGCATAAAAACAAGCTTTCATGTATTTCTAGGGCATTGCTCTGACATTGATGGCAACAAGCCCAGGCAGAAGCATTTTGCAGAACCAGTTTTGAAAGTAGCTGGTCACCATGACATTGTAAAAAGGCTACTTTCATGAATCAACCTAATGGGTTCCCCTCCACCCACCAAAGCTGCAGACAATCAGCACTAACCAGATTCAGTTGCAATTACTATTTTCTGGGGCTAGAATTTTCATCCAAAAATATCTGGGTCTTGCAGAAGTTGTTATTTGCCCACCTAATATGATCTAGGAAAAATATATAAACTTCCTCTATAGCAGGAAAAGGTACATCTTTAAAGCGGATGTAACTTTGTATGGGAACAGAATATATGCCCTAAACACACACTTGTGGCTGACCCAATATGTACTGCCCTGTGAATCAGCGCTTTTAGAAGTATCTCACAGAAATGAAAGACTCTTGGAAGACTACTTGTTTTGTAATAAACCTTGTAATGCTATAGAATGCTAAAGCAACACTCTGGGTCTTTGCAAAAATCACCAAGATGAAATTACTTTCCTATAAAGAAAAGCTACTAATGGCCTATGAAAGGGTAATCAAATACCATCATTAAAATGTCAACATCTGACACTAACCACTCCAATGTTTTAAAATTCTGCCCTGGTAAAACCATGTCCTATTGCTGTGTCAGTAGGGTCTCATCAGCTTTCCACTTTTGCTGTCACTGTTTGTAGGGCAGACTACAAATAAAAGGGCAAAAAGAAGGAAGTTTGCTGCTATAACTTCATATTTTGATATCTGGTTACAGGACAAACTTCAAGGATGTTTGGATTAAAGGAAACCTAAGATGATCCCACAGTAAACATTCAATAGATTTCTAAGAACACTGTAAAGGAGGTTCTCCAAGCTCTGTAAGGCTATAGTTCCCATTCCACATTTAAGGGAGTAGACAACATTGAAGCATTTCTAGAGTCCTCTGGAGGCTTATCTATGGTTAAGTCTTTGCTGCAATGACTACTAAGAGATACAGCATGTACCAGAAAGCAGGAGCCAAACACTACAGCAAACAGCAAGCTGGAACACTGGTTTCGCCTCTAAATTAAAATTCTTAAGAGTGAGAGGCTTTTGATGCCTCTCCCAGCAATTCAAATAGCTCTATGAAAAGATCAAGATTTGCACCCCCATTTTTTCTAAAAAGCATCTTATTGTTACAGACAAAACACAAATAAGGAAACGTGGGGGAAGATTTATTTCTTACCACCACCACTGGGGACCACTTCTGGCACCTGGCAACACTCAGAGCAACAGGAGAATTCCCATCTCCTCCCTCCAGGGAAGTACCACTGTTTATGTTTCAAGAGATTTGCTTTCTCATTTACCTATAAGCAAAAAAGACATTCTTCAATGAATGAAGGTTAAAATATTTTGTTTAGACACAAAATACAATGCAAACATCATGCAGCTGCTAACCCAGGTCACAAATTCTTTAACTCAAATTCTTCTCAGTAAAATCTTTTCCATTTCTTTGGGTAAAAAGCCTACTTAATCCTTCTTCTCATCTACTAATACTACATTCTGCTCCACAGCTACCAACTACTATTGCTTTCAAAGGGTTTACCTATCACATAGCGATGCAATTAGTAGCAAGTGTTCTCAACTTCTATTTAGTAGTGAAATCACAGTTTCTATTTAGAATAGAGAAGGGGCTTGCATACTCAAGAACAAACCTACTTTTCATAGCTTTACTAATCAGCATAACAAAAGGTGTTTCTTTTACCTACAACCCTTGTCTTGATAAAAGTTATCGAAAATCAAGCAGAAGCAGTTATCCACTCTCATAACACACACTTAATCCCTGAATTTTATTAAGTGCGGTTTTTATGATCCTGAAGCAATTAAGTTAGTCATTATTTAATTCTAGACTACTGAACTGGAGACTTACTGCAGACACAAGCTCCACATAATTTAGTCTCAGTAATTAGACATGTACTTTACCCAGAGGTGGCTTGTTTAAAGCACATTATCTAATCTCACAAGCCTTATGCCATGAAAGTTTTGGGCAGAAATCTATACATGAAACTTGAAAGAAACAAAAAAGAAAAGAAAACAAATCCCCACAAATAAACTCATCTTTCAGACAGAAAACCTGTTTTTCCTCAGAAAGAAAAGAAATATTCTTCAAACATCTTAGGCAACAGGTCCAACAACTAATATAAAACATTTCTTTAATCCACCACTACCTTTAGCAAAGTTTAAAGCCGTAAGAACAAATAAAAATCCTCTCCTCACATAAATCACTTTATTTACAACTTATTTTAACCAGGATGTAAGGTGTACAGGAAAATGTAGCTGTCTATTAGGATGCCCAACAAGTATCACCATGGGATACAACAATACTGAACCATTCAGACACTTAACCATTTCTATGACAGTGTTATTAGAGGAACAGAAATAAAGACCAGCCACCTAGGTTCACTCATATGTAATTACTCTGTGTATCGTACCATTTGAAAACTGCTCAATTCCAACCTACTTCAAACAAATTTGCGTAAACATGTTGTTGAAATCAAACCATACTAGGAAACACCAGCTAGTTACTAACCATCTAGCTCAGTTTTGGCTTTGTTTACAGTTAATGGCATCCCTAGCTGCCAGTCCATCTGGGGTAGCACATTGGCCAAAGCCAGTTTTATGTCAAGACACATTTGTTTTTCGAACAAAGGGTATAATTGTTCCACCATTGCCATTAAAGAGAAGGAAAACAGATGTCCAGGCATGCATTTTCAAAACATACACAACTTCATGCAACTCTTTGTCTTCAAAATTATCCAACAAAACCAACAGATGCAACTGCTCAACACTCAATTAAAAATTATTTATATTCAAATCAATAGAGAACTACCTCTATAAATGCAGATGATTCATTTCAAGACTTTAGTGTCAGTACTTTTATGTTCTGATTTAACTTGCTGCATAGAAGAAACGCTACAGAACTCATCAACCCCACAAAAGATTCAGTAAAGACTGAGAAAAAACCCTAAGAGATCAGGATACATCAGGTTTGCTGTAGGGAATTTACTCAAAATAAATATAAGTCTCAACTTATCTGTAGTATTTTTATAGCTGTCCCATCTAAACATTCATTGAAGAGTCTATAAAGCTATCACCAAAAAGCAGCTGGTTCAGTTCTCAGTGGTGGTCAGTATTCATTGAAGAGTCTATAAAGCTATCACCAAAAAGCAGCTGGTTCAGTTCTCAGTGGTGGTCGAGGAAGGTGGTAAATAGTTTGCGAGTTAGGAGGAGCAGGATGCTGATTTATAGAGGAAAGCACAGTTACCACAATCTTCGTATACTTAATTTAAAATAATAACACTAATAATTTTGTTTATATTCAAATCCTCACATGCAACTATATTAATAAAAAGTATGCATTAAAGAGGCCCAGCAAGCCACAAACAGTATCTCATTCTACTTTCCAATATACCACAAGGAAGATCTGTAGAACCAATGCAACACAGCATGCCACGGTTCAACAAATGGAAGCACTCGAGCCAAGTTGCTCCTTCAAACAAGCACATTCTTTTGCCTTAAGGTGACTCTTGAACACTGCCTTCATGGCCTATCAAAGTGATCTTTGCCTTTTCAGGTCTCTCATGTAGACATTTTACTAAAACTGATAAAATCGAGGTCAAAGATCCCAGAATGAAACATGGCAACTGGTAGGAGAATAATTTCTGGTTCAATATTGAAGCACAGCAGTTATGCAAGAGAAGAGGATTTAAAAGTAAGTTTTGGTCTGACACTGTTTATTGTATGAGAGGTACTTGAGCCCTAAAGAAAAACAGAAGCAGTTCTTCCTGTTTAGGATCTTCATCTTCCTCACTTTAAAAAAACACTACACAAAAAAACATATATATATGTAGTGGAAACTGCACATTGTATCAAATTGCTTTTCTGATGCCTTCTAAGATTGAGCAAACAAAAATAGGTAGTACATTAAGGATAAAAAAGTAACATTAAAGTACACACATTTTTCCATTTCTAAAAAAGTCCTCCAATTAAATATAAATGCATGTGCAAGCACTTAAACACTTACGTAGTTTCTCTCTTGAATAGTACCTTGATTGAATTCAATGTGATAGCCTCCAAAACCACATTTCCATCAGCTACTTTGATATCATAGCTTTGAAAATATTCCCAGTGCTCCAACATTTAGGACGTATAAGACTTACAGAAGTAGACATGTACAATTCTGTCTTCAGCATCATCTCAGAAGGCAAACATTTCATTCCTGTTTCTCCTTTTTTCTTCTTTGACTTCCTTTTTGATGTTGTTGTTTCTCTCTTCTTTAATAATTTATTAAAAGTGCTGAAAATGCTTTCTGGTCACTTTTCTTCCTCACCGTAGGAAGTATCAATATCTTTCAATCTTCTGCTTATTTGCTTGACCCAGAGCTTGGTCCATTCCCTAAAGACTATCTTCCATATGATAATATCCCAAAGCATACAGAGAAATTACAGTTGGGGGGGGGAGGAGGGGAGCGGAAAAAAAGAAAAAAAGGCAAGCTAGATAGCTAGATGATGTAGTTTTAATCACAAGTTAACTTTCTCCCTAGATGGTAAAATTGTTTACATGCCAAACCTCACTCAATGTCTTATGGAATCACACCAATTAACAGAACAGCCCTGAGAAGTTACTTCCTACTACTGTGACCATCATTTTTTAGAAAGAGAGTCCCTAAAAACTAAGTATTTCCCAGTGATAATTGGAAATTATTGACTCTGAAAGCACTGAAAAAGATGTCTTGACTCATAGTAGGAAAAGCTAGGAGAATGTCAATAAATTGTGACGGGTTTACAACAAACAAAACAGAAGCAGTTTGTCCCTCCTGCCCTAATGCATAAATGAATCGTGAACCTTCTTGCCATGGTTAAGGGTGGCATAAATAGACTGGAAATAGAGGAACTGGAATTATCAATCTAATGGAATTAGCAGAATATGACAAATACTAGTCATTGTTTTGACTGTAAATCCTTTTGTAAGGCATCCATTATAAGCCAAACTGCTGACCTAGATGGACCAACAACGGACTCTCTTCCTTTTCAAGATGGAAATTAGACTTCTGCAGCAATCAAAGTATTTAATTTTCCATTGCAACCTTCAACTAAACCCTTTGGGTTTGAGCTTCTCTCTGTAAGATAAGGAACAGTTAAACAAGAATGAAATAGATTAATAGATTTGTGGCCTTGTAACTCTGCCAAGTTCCGTGTTCACTCACCAAGAGTGAGCCTGAATGCCAGTAGACCAGTTACACCTAACACTGTCCATAGCCCTCTTGTGAAGTTGGAGCTTTGATGGATAAACACCCTCTGGCAGGTTCAGCTGTGGCAGCCTAAAACATTACTGCCCCCTCTTGTCCACCTTTGCCTTCTGCTAGGGATCGCTGCCTCATAGCTGGTACACCTTCACAGCCCACACCTTAGTTGCTCCAAATTCACAACTCTATGTGTTAAATTCCTGATGAAGGTGTGTTCTTGCCTCCACTAGAATCTTCCAGCAGTGAACTGTTGGGGCTGAAGCATATGGTTCTTTATTGCACTGCCAAAGGTTGGTAACATCTGGAGGAGCAAACAATTTCCGAGATCATTGCAGCAAGATTTGCTGGACAATCCAGACCCAAGCCAAAGAGGTTGAATTACTCTTTGTTAAAGAGGCTACAATTCTTCAGATACTTGAGACAAGAAGCAGGGTAAGTCGTCAGTAAGTTAACTCAGATGTCTGTACAGCATTATATGCTTAGTTTGAAAACTTTCATCTCACTCCTAGCTTCCAATATGACATACAGGAAAGGAAACCATGGAAATATGAAATGACATAAACTGAGAAAACCATAGTTGCCCTAAACAACTAGAGCAGAACATATTTGAACCAAAGTAAGTGTGGCCTGTCCTGAGATATGCTACCCCAGTTACAGACAGGTTTACTCCAAATAAATCTAATAATTTAGCTGTAATTTATTAGAGATTAGTTACTTTTAAGATTTTTGCCAAGACTTATCCCTGATTAAAGGCCTAAATAAAATACAGCACTAAAAAGTAAGTGTAAGAGGGGGATTTGAGTAGGCTCAGGCAAGGTTTCTCTATTTCCTTGCGTTTGAGAGTGCCTGCGTTTTACTTGGGTTATTAATGAAATTTAAATTGTGAATAAATCTTGAATGTTGATGCAAACTGATCTGTGCTTTACAAAAGAATTGCCTAAATTGGCTTCTGGGAAAAAACAAGCTCTGAAAAAGGACCTAAATGATTTTTCTAAATGCCTATTAATTGTAAACATATTTTTTCCTACTGCAATATATATAACATACGTCTGTCATGTTCAGAGTAATTCCACTGATTATATTTCATTCTTTTAGATACTGAAATATTCTTTTGCTTAGAATATGCCCATTATAGAAAATATTTATGACAACAGCAGAACACAGTTCTGCCTAACACAGAGATACATAAAGGATTGCCTTAACAGAAACAAGCCTAGTTAGGTGCGATATTCATCACCTAAACACTATAGAGAGATACATGTTGTAGCGTGAGTGTAGAAAACATCCACAGGAATGGCCTGCAGGGCCAGGGACAGGCTTAATTTCCCAATTTCCCTCCTTCCTTTTCATGTCTTAAAAAAAGCCTCAAAATGGTTGCAAACACCCTCCACTGATTTCTTCTGTCTGATCTTCACAACAGCATTTTCTTTTCACTATGGTGGCTCTCCACCAACTCCATTTTGTGCCCTGACCGAAACCCTGGGGCTGAAGGTCCCTGCACTGCACTCCAGGGTAAGACTTCATGACACAGCTAAAGTTTGCACAAGCTGCTCTAACATTGCTCTGCCATTTTTATTTGGTCTGCAATACATTTATAGATAGGTTTTAGATTTATGGGTCATTAAACAGTATTTGGTCAGAAAAAAAAATTCCCATAACACAATTCTTCAAAATTACCCCATAACAAGAAGCTATTCATCATTAACTCTTCCAAAAGCAGACTTTCCACGTACTTCAAATTAATAATTTTCATAGGAATTCAAAGATAAAGTTAATAGGAAGGAGTTACCTCATGGGATTTGAGAATTGCAGTGTCTTTGGCAGAAATACCTTTTGTTTACTGGCCTTGAATCTGTAAGGTTCCAAATCAAAAAACCTGTAGGTGAAGTGTTAGTCACATCAGGATTAAAACTCCCAGAAACCTGCATGTGCCCAGCATGCCAGACTCACATCTTGTCCTTGAGAGAACTCACGCATCCACAGTCCTTCCCTGTCCACATTAAGTCCCTTTTAACAACAGACTGCCAATCAGTGTCACAAGTCAAGCAGGCTTGATTAAAAATATCCTCCGACACTGTTCCTCACTGCCTTACTCTTGTGATATGCTGTACATCCTTCAAGATTCCTAGTTGTCTGTAAAGGATTTACCTGCGCTAGCACCAGTAAACCCCAGGAGACACTCACATTCTAGCACTGAGCACAAATCTGCATGGAAGCTCTTTGTAGCTGAGGGGTCCACCTGAGCAGTTATTTTACTTCCCTCATCAGACTAAACTAACTACATGCATTTCTGTTTATTCACTACTCATAATTCAAACACAAGTGAAATAAAAATGATCTACAATGGCAATCTAGATAAGAACTTTAATGAACATAACTAGCATTCTAGAAATGAAGTCTATTATAAAGCACCGGCACTGATTAAAAGTTTGCTCCATGCTCAAAATCCTTCACATTTTGTATTAAGGAATTAAAAGCCTTTTAAAGAAAGCTTCAAAATTCTGAACTGCTGCAGGTAAGATCAGAACAGGCAATAGTGAAACTAGCCACATTTGCTGTCATACCTCATTCAGTAGCACAAACAAGGAAAGAACAGTTAAATACAGCTATACCCTGAGGAAAAAAAAAAACAAAACAAAACACTTCTTCTTTGTTATGGATTAAGCTGTTTCACAGTGAACACAGTGATCATTTTGGATGCATCAGGAACTCAAAAGACCTCAAAACAATTACAGATATGTATACTTCACAATATAGATATGCATATTCTTTTCCAAGAAACAGTGGCTAACAATAGCATAATTTTTAAAAGAAACAAACACAATCTTCAACAGAACTACATGTTGAGGCAGATAAGGCCTAACTTATCTTCACCAGGAGAACCTGTGCAGTGGACCTTTGAACAAACGTCTTTTTTTTCCCTTGGTTGCACAAGGGAAGTTTTTAAATACCATTTAAATAGCATTTAATTGATCAGAAACATACATAAATAATAGATTTCCAGAGGCCTAATGAAGCTTGAGCTAACTGTAATCTAAAACAACAAAGTAACTCCTAGGAGACTGAATTATCTTTACATTGTGCCAGCTTGGTCTTGGTCAAGCACAGCAAGAGAGTAAACTGCCACATTACAGATTAAATGCAAGAGGAAAAACACAAGTCAAACATGGCTGAGGAGACAGAAAATACTTGCGATTAAAGGTGACAGGGTATGGATGTTTATTAATCCTGCAGGAGAGCAGCCAATGACTCTGTCAATGGCATCTCCATGCTCCTCCTCATAGCTAGGGCTGCTCTACCTGCAACAGGTAGAGCAGAAAACCTCACCAGACTGCTCTCACTCATACCAGCTCCAGGGCTGGCATAGATGGCAGCACGGCCTCAGCTCACCCCAGCCCAGCATGACTGAAGCAGGTGACAGCTATTTCCATGTCTAAACTGCAATTTACATCTGACCTGTATTAAGTTCAAAGGGACAAACAGCCACAGCAGTGCCACTGGGAAGACAAAGTAATGTCCTCCTGGCTCATCGGTGGAGAAAGGAAGGCTATCGCTGGCACAGGGGATGTAGTCATAGCCTCAAAATGCCCAATGGGCTGCACAAATGGGCTGCTCCAACTGCCATAATCCAGTGGCTGCCTGATGTTGCACAACCTGAGAGATGCCAAAAAGCCCTGGCTCCTTCTTCCCCATGCATCACACAACCAACCCACTTCTGACAGCACCAGGCTGTGTGTAGTCATGCACTCACTTGGGCTGTGTTTCTCGTGGGCAGTTTGTAAGGAGCGTGGCACTGAATTAATACCCTTTGAATCTCTACATGGCAGCGCACTAAAGTAACAATCTGTTCTTATACTGATTTAAACATGTTAACTGATTCATCAATTAATTTTCACACCACAGATCTCAAAGTACTATTCAGAACATAATCAAGTGGCCAATTATGCACACCTACAGCAGATGATCCACAAATTACTTCTTCAAAATCCATTTGAAGTAAATCATTCTCCCGCTATGAAAATTTAGCTGCTAAGATTAAGGGATCTTATGGAAGACTCTGCAGAGGGGTTGGACTAGTTGATCTCTAAAGGTCTCTTCCAACCCTACCATTCTATGATTCTATGATTATTCATCCCCTCATCTGACACTTACAAGGATGCCAGAATTACTACATGCCGGACTGCACCTAAAGCCATTCAACGCAAGGAGCTTTCCTAACAAGATTTGATTGAGTTGTTTAGCATATATTTTTTTTCCTCAGAAACACTAGAAGTGAGTACTCTTCTAATCTCTAAGACTGTAAATGCCCAGCTTCTACAATTGCAATAATTAAACCAACTTCTCATGCCATTATCCACATCAAGTCTCTTCCTCAGCATCTGCTTTATTCCCCCAACTGCACTCCTAAATCAAACCAAGATAAGCTATTTTCCCATGTCAGCTGACTTGTCTCTCCCTCAAAAAAAATCACAAAATTATTCTGATCACATATGGAGCATCTTGTTAAATATCCGAAAGGTCTCTTTTTTGTAAACGTCAATGGAAGTGGATATTTTTAGCACATGAGTTGCTCTATATTTACTTTTTTATGTCTATCTAAAAAAAACCCACGATCTCTGATGAAGCATTACCAGAAAATATATTCTACTGGGAAGTTTGCATTATGAATCTTAGCTACGTGAGCACTGCAACAAGTACATCATGCCACCCATTCAACCAGCCATACAAACCTAAGGGTTAGGAGTGTACACAGAACGTTTCGTCCCTTTCAAAGCAGTGCTTAAAAACACCAAACTAATAAACCAACCCAAAAAGCAAACTTGTCAGCATAATCTTTTCATCATTCTGCATAGATGCAACAGTTCTGTCTCATGCTTAAAAACTGCCACCTTCAAGTATTTTGAATTGTTTAACCCCCACCAAAAAATGTAAGATACCTTGTGGCTTAAAAATCCACCATCCTCAACTCCAGGATAAACCATACTTCAACAAAACCTCAAGTCCGCAGCAAGTGCATCAACTCAGGACATAAAAATATTCAGGAAGTTAAAAAGTAGTGATCTCCTCCTTAATTCTCCTTCCTTATAGCTGTCATCTTCTTTCCCTAAAGACTTCTGCCCTGTTACCGCCAATGTTTTTATCCTAATAACCTTGTTCCTCTAAGCTTATGCAAATTATCTGAAGACTTCTTTTCAATGACAGGACACAGATTATGAAAGGTGTGGGTTATTTGTGCAACAGGAGATATGAACAGGAAAAGGAGAACTGTGTCAACAAAGCTTCTCCCAACTGTGGTAAACTTTATTTTCTCTTTCTTTTTTTAAGAAAAAGTAGTGTAAGACAGGGTATCACATCCACAAAAACTAGAATATTTTACCTACTACCTACCCACTAAGGCCTCTTAACATGCTCCTCAAAACAGCAGAAGGGGGAGTGTTTGTCAGGCTATTGGCAAAATATTTACCTCTGTATATAATTTTGAAACTTCTCTCTCCTCTGACCTTGAAGGACTGTCTCCCTTCCAGATATTCTCTACAAGACAGACGTGTCTCATCACTCAGATATACCCTCCAAGTACTTTTCCAGCTGGCATTATCTGCACATCAACAGCTTTCAGATCCCAGGGTAAGCAAAGACAGTGGAAGGACTCTAGAACACAAAACTAAACCAGAAACATCTCAGCACACACACTGACAGCAAATGAACACATTTCATCAGTGTCAGGTTATTACTGCTTTTACATACACAGTGAAAAACACTTGTGTCTGCAACTTGCCACAAGGAATGGATTTTCAAAAAGTTATAGGTTTTCCAAGTTAAAATATACATACTTCAAATTGACCCTTGTGTCTTTGAAGATCTTGCACTGCATCACTATTGCACTATGGAAGACAGCAAGACTACAGTTTCATTTTATGCAATTTTAAAACTAGCTGCTCTGAAGGCTTTCAGCTGACCAAACCCAGGTAACTGTCCTACCTAGTTTTGAACTATTTTCCTACTGATCAATATGTTTCCCATCCAGCTATGGTTTCATTTCAGTCTTCTGTAGAACACTAAAGACAAGCAAATAACTACTTTGAATTCAAGAACTCTCTTCACATAGCCACACAAAACAAACACACAAAAAAAGGGAAATTATCTGTTGCCAGCTCCTCCCCTACTCCTTTCTTTATCATTGTAAAGTGCCCCAAAGGAAGGCAACAGAAACATTAAAAACCTTAGGAAGACAGAAATAAAATGCTGCGTATCTCCTGTATTAAAAACAAATTCTAAAATACATACTCTAACCAAAACAAAGTTAGGGTTCACTTAAGAAAAATACATCTGTGGGAGAAGGGACAGCATATCCAATTTATTCTTATTTCCTGGATTAAAAGCAATTCAAGCTCACGTGACAATTTTTTTCTTTTAGACAATTTGTCTACCTTTTGTGAATTAGTTTAATCCCTTTTTCAAAATAGATTAAATTCCAGCATAAGCACATCAAGAAAAATCTTTGTCCAGAAACACGCACTGTGAATGAACTGGGGTTTTCTCTGGCAGTCTTCCTTTCTAGTATATTATTTAATGCTGTTTTGTGGCCTTTCTTAGTATCCAGGTGTCAAACTGATCACATATAGCCTGTACACATAAGGGTCAATATACAGCTAGGTATACTCCATTTGTAACTACAGACAGAGTTGCTCACATATCCTTTTCAGCACTACAGCTGTCTGATGTGCTTCTCCGAGCACTCATGCAGCCATGCTGTGGATATGAGCTAGTCCCTTAACGTAGGCCACAAACACAAGACTCACAAAGACATATCCAAACAACTTGGGAGGTCATTCCCAGGACAGCCATACAGCAATCAAGAGCACATGAGCTACAAAAATAGCTTTCTTCAGAGGAATTAAGCCTGCAACAAGACCTCCGACACCTGCCATTAAGAGAAGCTGGAAAAAGCAATTAAGGAAGTCCAGCAAGTAAACCACAGAGTCCTACCCAGAGCTAGCAAAAGGCACCAGGGAAGCCACAGACTTAGTTCATCTACAACAGCACATTGGGCACAACCCCAAAGCATACAAGCCTAGGTGATCCCTTGATGCACATGGACTGTTGCATGGCACAGAACAGATTCACAACAGTTACTGATGGAATGTCCTCAAAGGCCATCAGATATTCCCAATTCAACTCTTTCTGGCGCAGGCCAGCAAAAAAACCCCAAGGGATCAACATTTTCAGGGGAGCCTTTTTCCTTCCTTTTTCCTCTCTGCCTCTCTCCTTCCACTGTGATTCTCTGCTTTCCCTTGTTGCAAATTTGAACAGGTCACAGGACAGATTCCTGCACTACAGCAGCGGTCATAGTAAAAAGGTAACTACCATGCATAATAGGATATCCTGTTCAAAACTCAACATCACTTGTCTCTTACAGCAGGAGCAAAAATAGGTCTATTAACTTATACTGCCTTGCATCTCCTGCTGCTGCTCCCACTACACTGCAGAAGTCTGTCTTTACAAACCTGGGGAATCTAGTCAAAGCCCAGCATTATACCTATATAGCAAGGTCAAAACAGGTCCATGACGTCCTCCGACGTAGAGAGATCTCAGAGGCAAAGACAGCGCCCCTGAAATTTCTGCAGGCAGGAGTACAGTTAACACAGTAGCAGGCCAACCCATGGTAGTATCTCTAGTCTGAGGAGGCACTTAGCGAGGGGAAAAGAGAGCAGGGAGACTCTGGGCTGGCATAGCATCTCAAAACAAACCCAACAATGGTTTTGGTTCAGCTCAATGCCAGATGAGCAGAAAGCCTGGCAAGGTGGCAGCTCCTCCAAAGTCCTTACCTCACAATCACAGACACCAGGACGTACTGCAGTGCAGGAGTAAGAGAAAGGCTGTCAGTCCCAGTGACAGTTGACACAGAAACCCCAAACCACGTAGCTTCTACCTAAGTATTTAAGTTGACCCAAGAAGACACAGTATAACAACAGACTACATATGACAATGGTTGACAAGACTTCTGGTATCACAACTCTTTAAGAGGTCTATGCCCTGCTAGATAATGTTAATAAAAACAATCCTGGCCTAATTCTCCAGAGGCATACTTGAGATGTGTGATATCCAGATGGTTTGTTATACTCCCTGGCTATTCTCACCCTAAAAACTCCAGGCACCATTGCCTTCCCTCACCAACTTCTTCCCTTGAGATGGCAGCAACTAGTACAGATCTTAAAAAAACTTGCCTGCTCTTCCCCACTACGGCAGAGATACACTGTCCCTCAAGCCCACTCCCCTTCCTCTGAATGGCAAATCACTCTGTTAGATGTCTCCTCAAGGAAATGTGACAATGGTCACAGGCACAAATCTGGACATGAGAAAGTCCTGAAGAGTTGAAGCCCAGCAAAAATGCAGTCAAGACTAATTAACAGGGACAAAAAGGGGTAGTTGATTTGAGTGCTGCCAGGAACAGAGTGCACACACAGGCATGCAGGTTAAGCAGATCGAGAGTCTGACAGGAATCTCTAGCGTTTTATTCATCACAGACGTTTTCACACACTAATAAGTCTTGGCCTGTAGTTCTATTCCCTGTTCCACTCTATGTTCCTAGGCACCGCCCATACTGGTTTTCCTCTTTGGTAACCATCCTACGTAAGTGCCATACTGGATGCTACAACTTTTTGAAGCAGATGTAGGAGGCTGAGATGATACCCTCAGAAAAGGTTCACCCGTATCCTCAGTGTCCACAGCAGCTACCTGTGACTCAACACAGTATATGTGTCTCACCTTTTGTGTATGCAGAACCAAGCAGTATATTCTGTCTCTGCAAGGCAAGATATGAGGCCATGACAAATCGTTCCATGGCCTGAAGTCAGCAGTACTAACAAAAGGATGACCCTGCTGTTTACTTAACAGCAGGCCCGGGGCCAGGCACCAAGCTAGAATCAATACTGCTTACATTGCCTGTGTATCCACAGAGGGCAAAGGCCTTGGTTATCTTGTTGATAACTCCCACTACATGGAGGTGAAAGGTCTGGAAGATAGCCTTGGAAACCTTCATCACAACTACATCCATATCGGACTTGCCCTCCTCACATGATCTCAACACTAGTGGCAGGAACTGAGAGTCATGAGACTTTACAGATGACAGTCACTCTTCTGTACAAGGTCTGGGCTGCTAAAATTTCATTTGGTGACAGCAGAGATGCTGCACTATCTCATGGCAGAAGGCCTTGACCATGTCTCTTCTCAAACAAAAGCTCTGTATTGACTGCTGGTCGTATCATGTCTCAAGAGAAGCTACAAAACTTCAGAGAAAGCTCTTAACTTTGCCTTCTTCCCCAAACAACAGGATGTCCAGGAAGATCAGTCTGGTCTTTTGGATGTGCTCCTGGAACAGTTGATAGGGCAAAATACCTTTTTCCCTGATGTTGCTAATCTCAACAGTCAAGAGAAGATCTAGAAAGCAGGTTGCATAGGTCACTCAAGCGAGCAGGAAGATAAATAGTTTGTTCCCACAGGAGGTTTACACAGACACTACTGACAAAGCAATGACTTCCTAGCATCATCTCTGTGAAATAGGGACAAGGACAATTTGACGCTTCCTGGAGCAAAAGTCCAAAGAGCAGAGGTTAGTGGGACAGCTTCATGTCGGAGTGCTCTGCAGCACATACAGGGAGGATAGCCAGTCTAAGGAGTAGGCCAACTCAAATTCAAAGATTAAATGGACAAAGCAAAGTAAAACTGAAATACATTCCTCCATCAAGCTCCTGCTGCACTGCACATGCTGTTAACGCAGATATAGCCACCCACAACTGCACTGGCACTGCTTGGAAAAGATGACTTCTGCTAAAAAGCAGAATGAGTGTTACATGCCGTACTGCAGTACAGTTCTGTTGCTTGGGGGTTTTGTTTGTCTTAATAAACTTTTGCTTCAGGTATCTGACAGTCAGGTGACTTTTCGATCTTCACTACCATACAATATGTACCTTTGTTATTGTGGTCATCATTACTACAACTAATAGGAAAAATATGGACTAGCTTGTTTATTTGAACAACTGATAAGGACAGAAAAGCATATAATATAGTCCTTTGATTTCCAGTTAGAGCAAAGTCCCAAGTTTAAACATTTTACATGGGTGTTTTTACCCCCTTCCTCCTCCAAACATGACACTCAAAAACTCAGAGGTTATCAAAACCAGAGCTAGTGTTATTCAGCCTCTGAGGATCTGAATCCCATGGGCTTAAGGCAAATTGCTGTAAAAGCCTGTTTCTTGCTCAGTGGACTTTATGCTGATTCACAAGCTGCATGAAGGGTTTAAGGCAACGGCAAGACTCCATTTTGGCACACATCCTACCAGGCAACACAGCAAACAACTAGTCTACAGCTACACCAGTGCCCCTAAAAAGAGGTCAGAAGGCCAAGTTTGGTCCAAAACAAGTCAGTGGACAAGCCAATAGCTAAACAGAGTGGGTGACAAGGGCTTCAGTCTTTATGATTTTGTGGTTTTGTTTTTGTTTGGGTTGGTTTACATTTTGGTTTGGTTTTGTTTTTACGTTTTACCACTTTGATCCTTCTTGTCCTCCACAATCCTGGACAGATATCTAGATCCTACATAAAGGAGATATTCAGGGATGGAGGGATTGTTTGCTCACATCCAGGCTCACACTGACAGGAGACTCTTCAAAACTGAAGAAAGTAAGGAACATTATTTTAACTGAGGGGTGGAAAAAACACCAAATCTTTATCATTATTTCTAGACTGGAATAATTTTTCAGTAATTTCTTGTTCTGTTTCTGTGCTTTCCTGGTTCCTGCACTAGACGTGCATGCTGACCTATCCTCTCAAGCATAAGTATTTATCAGCCACTGAAATCTGAGAGATATCAGATCTCTTACACACATTATCACTACTTAGATGTAAATCCTCAGTGTTTTCTCCCCAAAGAGGGAAGAAGCAGCTGCAGAACAAAAGCAAAATAATCTCTTCATCGAGCAGTTTGTCTGTCTTCTAGGAGTTTGAGTAGCAGACAACAGGGAACTGCCAAAATTGTGGTGCAGGGATGAAAGGAATTAAAAAAACGTAACGTAGAGAATGGACCCAGCAGATCTGGGAGCTGCCAGCAAAAGAAGACCAAAGAAAAGGCTCCACCTCCAAATGGGATAACACGATCCTTCCAAACACCAATGAAAATCCTGATCAGAGTTGTACACTAATACCTTAGTACTATTCATTCCTGCTCATGTTCGGACAATACTTCGAAGTGTGCAGAAAGGACTAATTTGAGCACAGCAAACCAGGCTGATGAATCAGCACTCCAGTGTGCGTTCTCCTTAGGGAGAGACAGGAGAATTGGCAAAGGACAGCACTGCAGAAGACAGTAATATGAGGAAACAGCTGCTCAATTTGATGCAGGAGCATCCCATTGTGTGGAAAACATTTTGGTGCAGTGTTCTTGGCCAAAATTGTCATCCCCAGCCAAGCATATCCTAGAGCACCTAAGGAACAAGACTATTCCCTTACGAAACCTACAGGATTTCCAATTCCAAAATATTGGAACAGCAAAAGCAAAGGCTTCTGCTAGTGTACACACAAGTAACAGCAAGGCAGAAAATATTCTCTATGACATGTCAAAGACAAAGCAAAACCCATTTTGATGGGGTCCTCTCAGATAGCACCAATCACATGCATCCAAAAGCAATGAGCTTGTGACATACCTACATTTGTATTTCATGAAACCTGTACTAGTTCAAGGACTGTTTTTGCAGCAACTTGAGGTCCACTGGCTTCAAGTAGGCACTATTAACTTCACTCAGTAACCTTTAACAAGATTAAATGCAAAACGAACATCAACTGTTTTCTATAAAATTATTCCATAAAAAGCTTAAGTAGTCCTCAGACTAAAACAAGACTACAAAGCTCCAGCTAGGAACACTATGCAGTCCAATGAACTTTCTGCCTCTTCAGTGTACTGCAGTGTTTACTACATCTTTTCTGCTAAATGGCTTCCACCTTTCCCCTTTCCCACTGCCTTTACAGACAAGCTCAAGCACTGAAAAAGCAGCTCTCAAAACTGCAGCACCACACCTTGCCATGAAAGCTCTCTCTGTAAACCCCTGAGACTGCCATCTGCCTTAGAAAAAACACTGCTTGGAAACAAGGAAGTCAGGGGAACAGCAAGCAAGCCATTGCCCAGAACAACCACAGCAAAAATGTCCTCTTCTAGTTCTTATGGATAAAGATACTGGAATGAGTTTAAAGATCCTGACTTCCTGGACCTCTGCGACTCAAGAAATTTCCAAAGATTGAGGTCAATTCTCAACTGACACACCAGGAAGCCTGATTGGAAATCGGAAAGCTCAAGGCTAACATCTTTATCAGTAACCTCAAGACACTCTTGGAGCTAGTGTTGTACTAATGCCCTTTAAAATATTGCCAAGCACCTCTTTACATCAAAAGTAGACACTGGACTGGGAAGCAACAGATTAGGAGCAGTAATATACAGCAACTTCCCAGCTGGCAATGGTTGCACAGAGCACCAAACAGAAGGGAACTATCACATCCACATGCTCCCACACAGAGCTCTCCTGGACCAGCACCAGTGCCGCCAAGCTGATGTCTCCCCACTTCAATTTGAGGAGAAACTTCTTTCCTGTGAGGGAGCCCTGGCACAGGCTGCCCAGGGAGGGTGTGGAGTCTCCTTCTCTGGAGGTTTCCAAAACCTGCCAGGACATGTTTCTCTGCAACCTGATTGAGGTGGACCTGCTTTTTAGCAGGAGGCTGGACTAGATGATTTCTGAAGCTCCCTTCCAACCCTCACCATTCTGTGACCTTCAGCAGGCAGAGGCTGTGCTCCTACCAGCAGTTGGCCTTGTCCTGCACAGCTATCTCTTCTGATCAGGTCATGCTCATTTCCATATGCAAAAACATTTCAGTTTCTTCCTCAGACAAACCAAGCAGCCACAGCAGCTGAACAACCACAAGAGTCAGGCTGCACAGTCACACACATGCATGCCAGAGCTTAAATATCTTAATGATTCTCAGGATTGTGCCACCAAGCAGTAGTTCCACCTTGCTATCTGACAGCAAGCCAAAAAGTGAAACGGGAAGAAGACCTGCAGGAACAAGTATTTGAGCTCACGTTTGCAAAAACCTGGTACCCTTAGAAAAGTGCCCTACAACACATGGAAAGTGAATCTAAACAGCCAGTAAGTGATGAGACCATAGCTTGCTAATCTTTCAAAACCAAGCTGCTATGCAAGTGTGTTGATTCAAAGAGAGGACAAGTCAAAACCATCAGGATTATTTCACTTCTATGACAATTTTTATGCAAATATATGTCTATACAAAAGTGTTTAGATGGAACAAGCCTTTATCTAATATATATTATCAGTACTTCACATGGAAATCTACCACCACCGTTCAAGAAAAACCTCCATAAGCTGAATTCTTGACTCAGTACACAAGATACAGGCAAGAGTAACTGGGAGCCTTTAAGAGGAAGTTTGATAAAAACGCACTGTTCCCTAACTAGTTTTTTTTCAGTTACGAAGATTTAATGGGTATCCTCTTGCCCCTCCAGCTGGGTCACAGATCAGTTAGGTTAGACCCATAGTAAAAGGTATAAACTAGCTTCAGCTTTGATGGCTTTTGTCTCCAGCCTGTCTTACTAGGACAGAAAAAGACCTTACAGACAAAACTGCATTTCACATTTTTGTTCAACAAAACACTGTTTTACTGCTGCACCATTACAGACTTCGCACCTGCAACATTGTCAGTGACTGGTAATGTCCCACTTCCAGGACTGACGTACTCTCCATGCAAAGGCAAAGAACCCCATAATGAAAAATTACAACCACGTATGCACGTATGTTCCACAGGCTTTTCACATAATATAGTCCATTTCACCAAGCAATTTTAGGCTTTGAGGAACAAAAGTAGGTTTGTAATCCTATGCCAGACTGGCAGATCCTCTCCTTTCTTTGAAAAGTAAATAAACTCTGTTCTTTATTATGTCAGCATAGAGATAAGGAACTAACTTCAGCAAGAACTGCAAGTAACCTGGCCTTTTAATTTTTCCTAATGCTTCACCGTGTCCCATTAGTGGGATGCTAAAGTTTTACTTATTTGTTCTTTTTTCTGCACGGCAGAAAAGAGCTTTCAGTCTACGTGAAAGATAATACCTTGGGTTCATCCCGTGGGCCTCTTATTTATTGTTCACTGTAACTTCTCTCTCCTGCTGGCAACTGGAGACTTCTTCACCAGATTTCCATAATGACAGGTACAACAAGAGACAAGCAGATTTCTTCTATTACATCTCTGGACACCTGCTGTGAAAGTTTTCTGTTCTTGCATGCTGTTATTTGAACATGTGAATGACCTTTCCAAGGCAAGCAACAGTTCTCCCCAGAACAGGCTTGGTCTCTCAGACTTACTTCAAGCTCTGCAAATTATAAGGCTTAAAGAAAATGGACCCTTACTGTTGTAGTACAAATAAAACTATTACATTCAGCCTATCTATCAAGATGTTAATAATATCAAGTCCTGTGTAGGAGCCCTATTAGTTTGGTTTTTTTTTTTCCCCCACTGTTTGTCTTCCAGGTAACAAAAGGTGAACTATTTTCCCCACAAAAGCCTTGACAGGCAGCAGAAAAAGCGAAGAGGTAGCTTTTTAAAAAATTCAAAATACCGTGACAATGAAAACAAAAGGAAGGCTCTAGGTATAGCTCATTCCCCAGCCTTGTGACTTGGGATCAACTGCTTCCATCAAAGCCAGCTTGAAGAATGCTATACTACCAGCCAATATTTCCTCAATGGTTTTCAAACCAGTCAGTCCCTTCGTATAAAAAATGAGGTTCCAAGGAGCAAATGAAGAGGAAAATACGCACATCATCAGAAGCTGGGACAGTCCTTGAGTGAGGGGAAGCAGAGTAGGTAAAGGAAATTCCACAGGAGACACAGAAGAAGAAACAAGAGCAAAGATGTTAAGCAGCATGGTAGTGATCAGGAAGCATGAAGGGGAATGGGAGCTAAGGGGTAACCACATTCATATTTACAAGTGCATAACGGGTGAGTGTCAGCAGGATGTAGTCAGGCTCTTCTTAATGGTGTCCAATGATAGGACAAGGGGCGCTGGGTACAAGCTGGAACATGAGAGGTTCCAAAGAAATACAAGAAAGAATTTCTTCACTGTGAGGGAGCACTGGAATGGGCTGCCCATTCCAGTGGAGTCTCCTTCTGGGGACATTCAAAACCCACCTGGACAAGTTCTTGTATCATCTACTCTAGGTGTTTCTGCTCTGACAGGAGGGTTGGACTAGATGATCTTTTGAGGTCCCTTCCAACCCTTAAGATTCTGTGATGTGGCTGATACAACATCTGAAACATCACTGATGAGCTAATACAAATAGGAGAAGAGGTTGTCGTGTACCCACACTGCCATGTACAATTCTGCCTTCAGCAGTTCAATGATTATGTTCACAGACTGAAAAGTGTGCATGGAAGAGCTTCACAAACAATTTCAACCACTAGAAAAGAAGTCTTCAACAGGAGACTCAACAAGGACAGCCGTTTCAAGTTTAAAGAAAAAAAAACCACAAAACCACAAACTTTATCACAATCTAAGTTCCCTCACAAACAAGTTTTACAGCAGACTAAACATCATCTGCTGGAACTAGAGCTTAGTAAACAAGAGCTATTAGCTTCTGGATGAAACTAAAAAAAACAAGCCCTGTACTTCAAGTGACTAGAAAAACTTACCAAGGGCCAAGATAGTCTTCAGGACTAACTATATTTTAAATTAAATCTGGAAGATTTTTCTGGAAGCAAATTATAATTTGAGTACAGATTTATGAGATCCATGGTTAACCTTGGCTTGGGATAATTTTAACACATTCTGCCTCTGGCTTGTGACCTGAGAACCCGCAGAGTGGGTGTTTGAAGGGACTAGGGAATAAAAAAAAAGAGGCATGAAAACAAAGTAAGAGAAAGTACTGGAAAAGATATAAAGGGAAACAAAGCATACTGGTAATGAAGTACAATGAGTAAAAGCAGCCTATAATGAGAAAGCAAATGGATAGATATAATAATTTTATTTCTTTTAGTTGGAGATGCATGGGAGGAATAAAAGAAACACAAGTGAAACCAATTCTGTGCAGTTTAGGGCTGGAGAGGGGCAAGGAGGGGCCACCAGGGAAAAGACAATTTTCATTCTTTGTTCATATCACTGCATATTTCAAGGGTGACTTTTCCAAGCACAAAATAGTCCATACCTGGGCCCAGTTTGCCATGCAGCACTCTGAGCTGCCTTGCATTAAGTAGGCAGTACATAGTGTCACATGATAACGCTAAACCTAAACATGCTTCCAGTCACATGCACAGCCTGATCCTTCTAGGTGACAAATCCTTACACTTATAGTGATCTCCGGTCCAAGTGAAACATGGAAGCAGATGCTCTTTTAAAGTCACTGTACTACTTCCCATGTTGTCTTGATCTATGCAACCATTGCAAAAGTGTATGTACAAAAGTACAGTGGTGAAACTTTACCTGGTTGTAGCTCTACAGGGGATCAGATGTGTGCAGGCATTGTGATCTATGCAAAAGGAAAGGAGACACCAGGTACAGATATTCACAAGCACAAAAAGCAAGGGCCTACCTAGCTGGGCTCTTTCTGTTGGCTTCTTTAAGCAATAGCTACAGGATCAAATAACAATAACCAAAATAAGAGGGTTTGACATAATAATGGTTTAAGTTGATATCTTTATAGTCCAAAGTAGCTGAAGTGGCAAACTACATAGGATAGGTAAAAATGTACCCTCTCATTCATTAGCCATGGAGGCTTTAAAGCAGCTCTATCAATGAATGCAATCAGCCTCTCTCCACATAGCAACAAAGTTTATTTAGGGCAGTACATCAGGCTTCTCAACACCTGCCAGGCATGGGATGGTAACTTGCCGGGGGGAGGCAGACAGAGGGCTCAATTCCCTCATCAGATCCAAGTTAACTCCTACCTTTGCCTTAAGAATCAAATCCAGAAAAAAAAAAAAAAAAAAAAATTATACATGGATAAACACTGCATAAAAGCTTACTCTTTTTGCAAACTGAACATTATTATAGGCAGAAAAAGGCAGAAAATATACACAGCATCATACAGGTACACAGAAAGTCATAGGCAAAACCCACACTCAGGGGAAAAAAAGCCTCCCAAAAGTCTTAGGGAAGTAAAAACAACGGCTTTTGATACAGCTCCTTTTGCTTCCACCTACATTTATGCTTCATCCACACAGTTTCTTCCAATTGAGAACTAAAAAACAAAACGCAAAAAATGAAGGCAAAAACCATACACAATAACCACAAACATTCAAAGACATGTTCCCCAGGACATCAATCCCAAATAGTATCCTTACAACTTGTGTAATACTATGTTGATCAATTCAGTGACCCCCACACTGCATGAAGTGGTCCCAAGCAGTTTTCACTCTTGAGTTATCAGAAGAGACACAAAAAAACCTTGCTAATGTATAGATATACTTAAACAACTCTAGAATGACTCACAGAAAGGAGAGTAATTCTTCCTGAACTCTAAAGACAGCTGGCAGCTTACTCATGCCCCATGCAGAAAAGCTTTTAAGTGTTAAAACAGCATAGTCACAGAGAGATTTATTCCTTCTCATGTACTTGCTTCCCCCTGCTTCCAGTTGCTCTGCTCCTGGGAGCTCCATTACTTCTGTTAAAAAGAATATTGCTTTTTAATTCTACCTACTGCTTTTCAGGTTTATTTCACAGTATGATTTCTAAAATTTTAAAATCAAAGAAAAAAAATACCGACACAACATCTGACTGTAAGAAACTAACATTGCCAAAATAAACCAGTTTTCATTTTCTTTCTTGCTCTGTATAAAATTTCTAAACATAAAGAAGGGCAAAGGAAAAAGACAAATGAATAGTCAAATCCTGAGAAACCAGACTTTTCTTTCCTCGTTTTTATTTAGATTTGACAGATCTGGGTCCTGTAGTTTCAAGCTGTGTGAAACAGAGTCAATGGAGTCTACATGTAAGAAGCCAGTTTCCAACACTCTTGTCAGCCTAAGCATAAGGTCAGGCCTCTCACTCTCATTTCCCAGATGCCACAAGAGGCTGAAATGGAACAGTAGAGCTGCTTCCTACTCTACTAAGAAACTGAAAGTTTTTAATTAAAAAGTGAGATACTTCTCTACATCCATCTTATTCATTTCTTTTTATGTATCATGGGAGGCAAGAGCTATCTATTATCGTCATGGGAAACAAATTCAATTTTTCTGAAATGGATTAGAGATTTAGTAAAGGATTGCTCTTTCAGGAATACAGAACTCACAAAACAATATGAATAATTAAAGATTAAAATATTTACTGGCACGTGGAAAATAAAATTCCGCTTTGACAGAGCATCCTAAGTATAGCACATTCACTGGTAAATGGATTAAGACCTCACACACACCTCAGAGGAGACATCTACGGGCACTGCAGCTTTTCTTTTATGAGTTCTCAGCTTCACCTTGCTCCTCAGCACAACCACCATGTTAAAATATCAAATCCCAATCCACTTTTAGTGAACTAAGAAATAAAGTTGCACTACTCATGCTAGATAGCAGGTAAACCTACAGCACCAAAAACCTGCAGCGGCTTGCATCTCACGCAGCTCACGAGACTACACCTCACAGGGCACCTTTGAAGGGACAGCCAACTCCAAGTTCATGTGTTCTCCTTAATCCAGGTTCTTCTGCAGATGAAGCACCTCACAGTACCACCAGCACAAGAGACAGCTGTTCAGACACTTGTGTCTTTGCACTCTCTACTACCACCAGAAGTGTCAAGCCACACATGCCACTAGTGTGTCAAAGATTAGGAGGGCATGGCTAAAATGGCTGTTGCCAGGCCATGTTGGTGCAAAGCATGTCTGGAGATGAATTCTAAGTATGCACTGATCCTTCTGTGTGTGCGCAACATCACTCGCATCCTTCAAAGATCCAGCCACAACGTCCTGTTGCTTAAAATATAAATACCATTTGGAAAAGTCACATAATCAGGGTAAAGTGCACAGGCAAAGCAAACAGACAAGTGCCCTCTGGATCACTTCTCACTGCCCCCTGGCACTGCTCATATGCAGGCAGGTGGATTTGAGAAATATTTTCATAGGCTTCACAGCAAGTTTTACTGAACGGCACAAGTCAGTATGAGCAGATTTCTCTTTTTAGTGCTTTCTATAGTCACAAGGAATGGTTATGATATGAGTGCATTTCACTAGGTGCCAGACTTGGCTTTTCGATCCGGTGTTCCTACTACAGTGCTGCAGACTTTGCTGCTGCCTCCTACCCAAGCTACATCCAGCCTATGGAAACGGAGCTGGCCCCATGGCCAGTTGTTTGTCATGCCACAAAGCAGCATTTGATTACAATTCTCAAACATAATTCAAACTATTTAGAAAACATAAACTGTAGTATTATTTGCCCATTTTGTTATGTTGTAAGACATTTTGTTTTTCGTTGTACATACTGGTGAATAGAATATATTCACCCATATATAAAAGTACTTTTGTCTTTTAGACAAAGAGAAATAGGTTAAAAAATAATCACATAGTTAACACCTGAAATAAGACACACTAACTACAACTGCAACTAGCATTTAATGCACTCTAAAGGGAAGGATGTTTGTTTTTCAGCAGTACAATAACTTGGATTGAACATCATTTGAAGTACTGGTTACTAAAGAGATAGGCATAAGTCAATGAGCAAGGAGGAAGGTTTCCAATTATTTCTTTCTAGGCTTAAAGCTCTGGCTATTGCTTGATTCTTAAAAACAGTCAACTATGCTCCTGTCTTTCTCTTAGGGAAAAAACTAAGAGAAAAGGAATATTTATTTTTAAAAAACCCAAAAAACAACCTTCTCCCCTTTCACTGTATGTCTTCCCTCCTGTGTAGGTATTTAAAACATGAAATGCTTACTCCAAACAATAAACAAATGAATTTGTACAGATCCTTTATGTGCATCAACATATGAGAGTCTTAATAACACCTTAATGCTTAGTGACCAAGTAATTTGTTTCACCTTAATTTCTGACAGGCATTCAGACCCTAAGAATGGCAACATTCAAAGTCTCCATGAATCTTACCCAAACTTGCACCACTGGTGTGACTGCTTTTCAGAGCCCTTTACTTTCCTTTAATATCCACACCTCAAGATGGCTACCATATTTTCTGCTCTAAGGTAGTTTTGCAACTATGGCCCCTTTATCGAAGTCCAAAATATTAATGAATGATGATGGTGGTGATAATAAAGCAGCTTCATTCAGGATGTACTTACTCCCTTAAATCACCTTGATTTCATGCGCTAACGTTTGCTTAGTGTTAGGCAGTCCTGCAAGGAGCAGGGAGCTGGGTTCAATCATCCTTATGAGTCCTTTCCAACTCCAGAGTTT
Source organism: Urocolius indicus (assembly GCA_013401255.1). Lineage (NCBI taxonomy): Eukaryota > Metazoa > Chordata > Aves > Coliiformes > Coliidae > Urocolius > Urocolius indicus. The sequence goes on from WBNH01010169.1 coordinate 91,744, forward strand.
CTGTGATATATCTGACTGTTTTAGTGAATAATAGAAGATTGGAAAGCATAGAAATGCTTTTGTTAAAGAATGACTTTGCTCTTCACATGACAAACATTTGCCAAAGCTGGAAACCTCTGGAAGTGTTTCTTTTTTTCATTTCTTTAGAACATCAGATTTACTGCAAAGCTATCACTTAGTGTTCCAAAGTATTTATTAGTTTGGAAGTACTGTGCTAAAGGACAGTGGAACGCTAGTTAAAAGAAAAAGTAAATCTCACCATAGGAATCTCTACTTTACTCATTTTGCCTTTGTCGTAGCAGAGGCAGGCTATTTCATAAAACGAGTATGACACTGTGGGCCAGGAACAGAGAAGGTGGCTAAGATTTTGCTCAGCTGCCTAGAAACTATTTAATGAATAATAAAAATCTTGATCCCACCAAAAGCAAAAATATTAGTATTTACAGCAATTGCAGACCCATAATCATCTATCTTTGAAGGCACACTATTCAAGAGTGCTTGCATTTTTGTAATATTGAATTAATGGAACATTTCTTCACTGTAGATTACTTGGAGATGAAATGGCATCTTCACGAGTCAAATAATCTCAAACTGAATTAATACATTGACCTATGGTTGCATTTGCATATTGGTACTTAAAGGCTTTGTGTTTAACGCACAGGGAAAAACACTGAAGACAACCACAGTTTGAGGAAAAGTCTGTCTGTTACAAAGCTTACTTGTTGCTTGAAATTCTTACCAACACTTACAGAAGAGATCTGGGTTTCTAAACACAGGCACCAAGCACCATTTTTAGACTTTTCCAAGACACATCCACATGGGACTGGCAAATACAGTGTCAGGTCATTGGGAAACCTTATTACTATTTGAAAATGGTGGCTCCAGGCCAGTAGAAATATCCTACAGCACCAAAAGTGACATTAGATTTCAGATAAGAGTCAATCATCAGTCTTCTGCAGATTTTAATTGAAACAGATAATATTACAACTTGGGTTTAGAAACAGCCTGATTCCTCCATCCTACCCCCTTGCAGTCAGTTCATTTAGTAGATAGCCACATGATTTCAGCGTGCAGAAAAAAGTTACTTTCAGAGTAAATATTTCAAACACTTCACAAGGTATCAGTCTGACAAATAACGGAAGAAACTTTTGACAATAGTGATCACAAGAGGAAGAACATAACATCGGAGCTGTACAGAAGGCAAATAAAGACAGCAGGGTAAAAGGACTAGGCTTTCAAAATACATCAAGTGATTTACAACATTATTTCCCACTATTACTTTTTGAGAGATCACGAAAGGTTTTTTTTTTTCTTTAAGAAAAGAGCAAAATCAGGCTCCAATATGGAAGAGTATATACATTATGAACATACATTATCAAAGAGATTAACAATAAATATTAACTACCTGATACGTAACACTTTCAGAAACCATTTTCTACCTGCACAGAGCTGCTACCCCTTTCTCCAAGGGCACCGCGATTAACTGATGGGAACCACTCTGATAATATCAACAAAAGGTGCCATTAGCATGGCTTAAGACTCCAAGTATTCCACCTTATCTTACCCAAGTGTTTTATTAAGTTTACTCTGCTCACTGGTAGGATTTTTAATTTTGAATTCATACTAGGAATGTGTAGCTCAAAACAAGGCACAGTTACAGCTGATCTGTAGAAAAAATACCAAGCCAAAAGGAAATGGTTTTGTTCCCCTTTGGGCTTTACTACTTTCACCAAAGCATTTCTATTTCTATTTCAAAAGTACATTTAATACAAAAGCAGAAATCAGTGTTCAGGAGTCCGAAATGAAACCACGTCAGAAAAACCAACATGAAAGACCACTAGTAAAAGTTCGTTTGAACACTTCCAATTCTTCCAGCTTGTACTGTGAACTATATACCCTGCAATCAAAACATATCCATCTAAAATAAATCAGCCTTGGCTGAAGTGTGACTTTTTGACGCAGTTACATTCTTCTTCCCAAAATAACCTCTGTTCAAACAACTAAAAAGGCTGCAGTCATGAACTGGCCAATATACCAGGGTCTTTAACAGGCTTACACAGTTCCCTCCACATGCAGAAACTATCACTTCCATCACAGGAACTGCAAAACTGTCTGTGCTAAGTTAACATTGGAAAAAGTCTTAAGATAGGATCTCTACATAAATTAGGATTGCATCCAGACCTGAAGCAGGGAACTAGGACTCCTGGGAAAAAGAAGAGATATTGCCATCTTAAAAAACAGGCAGCATCTCTTAAATGACTGTGAGAGCCCTCCAGAGTGCAGTCCTAGCCTCTCATCCTCTAACAAAGCACTGAAAAATTGCCTCAGTGGGATACAGTGGGGAGGAAGCAGCAGAAGCCGCCCCATGAGTTCATGGTGGAGAAAATAAAGTAATTTGACAAACAGTAAATTCAAGATGCAAAAGATAAGATCCCCGGAAGCAGTAAGTGAGGCCAGGAAAGACATGTTGTAGGAATTTAGAGCAAGGTAGAAAATGAGGAGTCCCAGAACGGGACAGGTTGAATAGATGAACCTGCATAGTCACTCCCAGCATCTTCCATCACACTTTCCTCTGTTTCAACCCAGACCCTTTCCAAAAACCTGCTGGCTTAGTTCATCACTGAAATAATGGCAGCATCTATATAAATGTAGTCCTGTTACATTCAGGTCTGCTGGCTGCCTACATGATGGACTTTGGAGAGAACCATCACAGTCTGCATCCAAGGCAGACGTGGTTAAATGTAAATCCAAGAAAACTCAGGAATAGTTAAAGGCCCTTTTCACTTTCTTCATGCTCTTTCTCTTCCTCTTCTCCCACCTTTCCCCACATACTTCTAGTAGAGAAGAAAAATGGCTAAAAGTACAATAAAGAAAACCTGTTTCAATTACACTGGAAGTCCAGAAATGAAATACACAAAGACTAAGCATTGCTCATACAATTACTTCATCTGTCATGCAATGTAGCATTAAACTTACCTGCTCCTTACTGTAATTTGGCAACTGAAACAATGATTACAAAAGACTCATAATAAGTAAAATGAAGTGTGGAAGAAGAGATGAACAAAAGACAATTGCACCAAGACATCAAGACAAGTTGGAGATGTACAAATTCATGCACTCTGTTCTAGAGAAGACCTACTAGCTACAGTTTCATGCAAAAAACTCAGTGGTGAAAACCTTTGCAACCAAGTTGTATGTGCTTGGGCTCACTAGAACTTAACACGTCTGCTGTCAGACACCCCTGCAGATGACCTGCATCAGTGCATTGGGCTTTTAATTTGTGTAACAATTATTCTTGGGTGTAGAAGCACATAGCTAACCATATAATCATAGAGTGGTAGGTGTTGGAAGGGACCTTTAGAGATCATCTAGTTCAATCCCCCTGCGGAAGCAGGTTCGACTGGTTCAGGTCACATAGGAACGCATCCAGGCAGGTTTAGAAGACCTCCAAGGAAGGAGACTGCACAAACCCCCAGGGCAGCCTGTGCCAGGGCTCCCTCACCCTCACAGTAAAATAGTTTTTTATTATGTTTAAATGGAACTTTTTTGTGTTCCAGCTTCATCCCATTACCCCTTGCCCTGATGCTAGATAAAATAGAAAAAAAGAGATGTCCCAACCTCCTGATGTCTATCATTTATATATTTGTAAATATTAATGAGATCCCCCCTCAGTCTCCTCTTCACTAGACTAAACATCCTCAGTTCCCACAGCATTTCCTCATAAGGAAGGTGCTCCAGTCCCTTGATCATCTTTGTGGCCCTGCACTGGACTCTCTCCAGCAGTTCCCTGTACTTCAGAGTAAATGCATACTGCAAAGTGCAAGTACCAGCTTTTTGATGTTTATACACACTCTGATAGGTGTAATTCCACCAGATCACACCATACTCATGAACTCCAAATACTATGTTACCTGCAAAAGACAGAGTCTTCCAAATTATGGAGTCCATTTACCGAACAGTAACAAGCAAAAGGCTTCCAATGTACAGAATCCAATTTTAATGTTGTTCTGGAATTAAAGCAGAAATACAGCAGGGCTCCTCTCTTAATAAAAAAAAAAGCATACGGTATTTTAACAAGCACTGCATTATAAATTCCCCCAACAGCTATTAAGTCATTCAGTAGAGGCTCAATTTGTCTTAGTTCTGTGTCTTCCATCTAGGCACACACTCCATAGTCAGAAACAGTAAAAACTGAAGCTCCTTGTGGTCATAAGGAGTCAAGTTGTGTCTCATTTATATTAAAGATATATACAGTTTTGATGAGTTTTTCAGATACAGTCGATGACAGCTCAGCACTGCCAAGGCTCGGCATTGCCCATTGCTGGAGAGAGAACTCAAAGAAGTTCCCTATAAAAAGCATCCTGGATTGCCTGTGTTTTACCAACATGTAAAAACCATATGTCCTGCCACGCAATTATAGGCACACCATGCTTAAAAGAAAGTATTTCAAGAAGCTGGATGGTATTTCCTTTCTGCCTATAAAGAGTGACAGACCATCACAGTCCATAAATTTTCTGGTACTTCATCTCTAATACTTGCTAGCAAAGCATTCGCCAGTACATGAAGCCAGGAACTTGATTCAGATTTTAATTCATTGCTTATCATTCTGCTAAACTACTTGAGTACCCACCAGCTTCATGCAATGGCTGTAATTGCAAAAAGGCAAGCAGTACTCTGCAGTAGAGAGAACCAGTGCTTGCATTTAAATTCTGCAGGCATGTATTGTCTGGCTTCTGAAGGAGCTTTACCCAGCCTTTCAACTTTTGTTTAGTGCCCTCCACACATTGCTGGTACTTACTGCTTCTGGCCAGAGTGACTCTAAGGTAATTTGGCTGGTTGTCAGGAATTAATTCTGTACCACAGAAATTCAGAGAAAGAAGAATGTCAGTTAAAAAAAAAAAAAAAAAAAGGCAAAGCAAAAGAAACAGGACCGACTGGAACTGGGTTCAGACTCCAGTCTTGAGGCTGATCTCAAAGGTCAACAGCTTCAAGGCTTTGCTCCACCTTCTGCATGAAACACACAAGTAAATTGTTGCACACAAGTAAGGAGGAAGATATGAAATAGCTACTAATTAAAAGGATCCCTTATGAGAAAAGCAAAAATACTAGTATTCTTCCCAGGGTCTGATTCAGTTTGATGCACAGATTTATCAGTGTTGCCTTGTGCTGGAATTCACAGCACACAAGACTCTTAGAGCAGAGCAGGATTGGAGCATGGGCCTCTACCAAAATAAAAGTGCAGTGTGTGCAGCCGAAGGGGATTTCAAGAGGTCACCTAACCTAGCTGTCCCCAACCTTTGACAGTAAAGCTTCTCTATCACCTCTAATTTCTCTTCCTCATCATGATGACAAATTTCTTGCCCCCTACTCTTCTCCCACCCATTTTCAGCACAGCAACATAAGAGATAAGAACTTACATTACTTGGTTCCTTTCCTGTCAGTCACCGACATCTTTTAAGGGGCCATTTCCCATCGTAGACCCTGCACTCGGGTCCCCAGTTCTGGAGCACCAAGCCCCAACCCTTCCCACATGCATCTGCTGGGATCTTTTTCTTTTTGAGTTCTTTCCAGTAACCGAGACTTCACAATTCTTATTTGGCAACCAAAAGCTTTCCCCAAAGCATTCCAGTTCTCCCTTCTGCACCTTAAATCCGTAACTTCTCACTCTCTCTACAGTGAGCACAGAGAGCTGTTCACTCCCTTCTCCTCTTGTGGCAGGCTTTCAGGTGTCTTCTACATAGAACCACCTTTGTTCTGTAAAACTTCCTTTTGGTCAGGTTTTCTGGACATCTTTCTGATTTTTTTCACTCTATTTTTCTTACAGCTTTGTCTGCAGCAGAAGTTGTTTCTTAAAAGGTGATGCTCTAAGTTGCATGCCATAGTCCAGCTCATGCCAAGTAGAACCATTTTTGCAGGAGTGTGTATGCATCCCCATCTAGTGTGCTTGTTTTTTGTCTTTTGGGATCAGAGAGAAGAGAATGGTTTAGCATTGGATTGGTTTTTGTTCTGCATTTCCCTAACACTGACTCACATTCCAGTTTGCAAACTGCTGAGAGGAAGCACTACATTTTAGGTTATTATCAAAACAGGTATTTGGGAGCTTTCTTTCCCCTTAGTTGTTTTGCCAACCTAGCTGTGTTAATGAATAGCATTAAAGAATAGATTCTAGTGTACATACAGAGACACAAATGAATACAGGCAATGCTACCACCAAAAACTGAAGCTGTTGTGGTTGGTCTTATTCACAGAGGGATTAAGAGTACCAGGAAACAGACCCTTTGCCAGACTAAAATGTAATCTCACTAGAAAGGATGGTGCTATTGATATTCCTACTGCACTGGGGAGGAGCAGGGAGACAAGTAGATAGAAGGTAAGCAGGTGCTTTTATCTGCCCTGTGACAAAATGCTTCAACCCAGCAGCACTCCACTATTCCAGTGCTCCCAAAGCAGGATCAGGCAGAATCCTCAACAAAAAAGAATATGACACTGTTCCCTCTTTTGGGACCCAGATCTCTGGAAAGTTAATGGCAATGAACAAGAAAAGGACAGGCCTGCTGGAGCAGAAACACAAAAAAGCAAGCTGTAGTTGGTTATTTAGGGTCACACAGCAAGACCAAAGCATCTGTGTAATGCTGCAAGGTTCATATTTAGAGCTGAATTCATGAGGTTCAGAAAGGGAGCTTACAAATGCCACAGCACACTTCAGACAATTCTTAAAGCTTTTGTCCTGAACTCATCACTTTAAAAGCCAGCAACATTTTCACCAAGCCCACCCCTCCCACACGCCTGCTCGTCACAGAGCAGCCACAGAGATTTCTCTCCAAACAAATTAAATACACTTTTTCTGGAAGGAAAAGGGTCAAGAGGAAGAGGGCATAATACTTTTTTAAAGGACATTAAAAAATAATTATGCTAAACCATGTATCAGCACAAATTAAAGAGAGACAGTAAAATGCCTGCTTTCAATCTGCTTTAATATTCAATCAAATAAGGCATCTAAGGCAGGGTTTTATTAAAATATCAACTAAGTAAATGCTTGCTAAACCAATCTAAAATCCACATTCTTTTCAGATGTTCCTTCACTGAAAAAAATACATCTTCACTCTGCCATTATAAACCTAACCGTGTTCTCAATGGACGTGCTTTCCTTCGCAGCAGCAGGTGTGAAGAGCAACTAGTGCTAACTTCAAATGCAACGCCAAGTGCCGTAAAGCTTCTGCCCGTTTCCTTCACATGAAAAAACACATCTTCTGCCTTTCTCAGGCCCAGCAAGGAAGTTATCCATAGATAACCCTTCCTAGTAGTTTATAGCTTCCTTTGGTATCCATTAAGACAACTTTTGAATTGATGATAGAAGAAATAGTGCATGTGGACAAAAAGTACTGCCTTTCCACCCATAGTGCCTTGAAAGGAAACCAAAAGTTCGACCTTCAAAACAGGCATACCATAGGAGTGCTTAACAATCACTGAGATCACTGCATTTGTAGAAATGCAGACACAAAAAAAAAGTTGACAGAAAAAAAAACAAAAGAAAGAAAAGCATCATACTGCTTTCTTTTTCTCTAGAGAAAGGTAACAGTCTCATTACTTGAATGAGGTAAGGCTCACAGTAGGTTGCATACAGAAAGTCCTGCTACTTCAGTGGTGATGAATACTGTCTATCTGGTTAGTACAGTGAAATATAACCAATATTGTGAATGCCAGTTCATCAGGTAAACGGCAAAACAAGGAAACTTGGGTTTTTTTTTTCAGTAAAGCTAATGATACTTTTGGATCCCACAAAGCTACAATTCCTTTAATATCACCGCTACTCCAGTTAGTTCTTTCTTCAGCATGATATTGCTACTGAAAAAGCCAATACACTACTCCAGCAGTATATTGGTGTATACCATAAACAACCTTTAGCATACAGACTGAAATGAAACTTTTCAGCCATTAAAGCTTATTCCCTTATTAGTAAATTGCTAGCAAAAGCTTATAAATTTAAAAAAAAAAAAAAAAGTACTACCAAGAGGGCTTTGGTACAGGCACAGCTGCACCCAGGAGAGCTTGCCAGCAGTATACATCCAATCATAAGCACATATACATTTTTAATGGACACACAATCATTTTAAGACTATATACTCCAAAAACTTTTCCCACAAATCAAGTTATGGTCCTCAATTCACAGCCACAGCTACAGCTGCAACAAGCAACCTGATGCGATGTCGTTTTAAACCAATGTCTTAATTTCTAATGCAAGGCTGGATGTCTTTTGCTGGGCTAGAGCAGGACCCAGGCAGTACACAAGCATGTCAGTATCAGGTCAGAGCCAAGGTCCACACGGTCTCACAACATATCCCCAGCAGTAACCAGCCAGTGATGGCCAGAGAACAGCAGTAGACCTGGGCAAGTGTATTGCAATACTGTGGCTCCCTGACTTCCCACTATCTAGCAACTTGCAGCCAAGGCATCTCTGAAAGGGAGAAGCAGTGCCACCGCCCTCCAAGTTCAGCTTAAGACATGCTGATGTAAGCTGGTTAGAAAAAGCACTGCAAATTCAGTCTTTTCAGAGTGGGCAGAGGGTAGGGGCTTGCTGAGTGTTTCCTGGCAAGTGTTTGAACAGGAAAGCTTGAAAGGAATCCAGCAGCCTTTGGCAGTGATAGGTATCATACCATCACAGAAAGACATTGGGTGGGTGGGGGGGCGCGTGGGGAAGTGCAATGGGAGAGTTAAGCTTGCCAGTTTAGTTTCCATCGTCAAAAACAATTCAATTTGAGAGGACAAAAAGCAAACTACTCAAAGTACATCATATTTTAGACTAAGCCATCTCAATTCTTAAGAGAGATCATGTAAACATCCTTGCTGCAGTTCCAGTTATTTATGAAATGCATCTATTTTCAAGTAGTTGTCCTCTCCACAGCTAAGAGCATTATCCCACTCAAATTCCAATTTGAAAAATATTTACAAGTCTCAGAAGAGTTAGTTACGCCACAGGTTGGCCAGGAAAGCAAAAGACAAGATAAAAACCTCAAAATACAAAATACCGTGAGCCACCTTGATCTCATGATCCCTTGGTGACAAGGACATTTCACTGGAAATGGAGCAGGGAAATCAGTAAAGATCTAGAATCTGGCCCAAACTCCCACTTACTAATGTTAGACAAAGGTACCCCAAGAAGCTGTCAGAGGAATCAGAGGCATCCTCTCTGCCATGGCCACCAAAAGGAAAAACAACACTGCTCAGCAGGCCTGGTTTGAGTCACAGCATCCTTAATGATCTCAAGAAATGAAAACCTTTCTCTCCCTTTGGTTTCAATCCTCTCACAACTTAAACTGGAAGCAGAGGCTGGCTATATGGTTATTAACCCAAGGGCCACAGGCAGCAGATGAATGCAAGAGGATAAGGTAAGCTCAGACATGCTGGTAGGCAGCCTAAGACTGCAGGAAGGCACATAGAGCAAGAGGGCTCTCAGAAAAGTACACAGTGTGCATAACAACATTGGATCAACTACAACTGCAACTGAGAGATGAACGATTGCGTTGGGTATTAACGACGTACGTGTCAGCTGTATAGCTGCATACCTCTGCTTGGCAAGGAAGAGCTACACATCCACACTGAAACCTGATGGAAGCCTACCAGTTGGGCTAATGGGTTTAAAAATTTATATCTATCAAATAAACTAATTATAGCTATGTTATTTAATGGTCTGTCAGCCATTATCCAAACTTGGGTCCGTAAGCAGCCTAGACTATGAGGAACCTGAAAGCTGACCCAGCAGGAGAGGACTGAAAACTGGTAACATAATTCATATGATAGTTTAGTGTTAAGAGGAAAGACGGGCTGATTTTGAACCAGCATATAATGCCCACATTTCCACCATCCTGCTCCCCTGAAAAGACCAAATCTGCGTCTGAAATAGAGAGAACTTCGAATCTCCAGGGGAAAAAAAAAAAAAAAGCTTTCCTTGTACAGAGTCAAGCTTAGGCAAATCTTGCAACAGTAATTACAGACACTGCCTCCCCAAGCCATCTGCTGTGGCATTTATAACTCCTAGAAGGGCAGCAGGCAAAGCTGGTGGAGAAGAGACATAGATATCTCAGCAATCAAAGCCGGGCTGTGCAGAAAAGCTGCAACACTGATCTGGCATGAACTGAACCCAGACCTCCTTCAGCTTGCAGATACCAGTGGTATTCATGTAGCAGAGGAAAAAAAGATGAGTCTACAGCCTTTCAGATCAACCTCAAGGCAAGTCATAACCCTGAGCAAACAAAGCCTGGCAAGAGCCCAGCAGGAGAGTGACCAGGACTTCATCCCACGAATGAGCAAACTTGTGCTCTAAGTCAGCCTGAGCAACCCAACTTTCACACATGCATAAATTTTACATACACCAGCACAGCCAACAGCTCTGCATGTCCCTCCTCTAAGACATGATGTCAGTAACACGGGCAGAATAATTCAGAAGCAGCTAAATTCATCTTCTATGGAGACAAGTAGGGCCCAGCCTGATGTTACGCATTTACAAGCCGACAACCACTGCATCTGCAAAATGTTTTCATCAGCTAGAAGTAGAGGCAAAAAAAAGATGTGCTCATCCACCCCTTGCTCACGCAAGCCCAAGTTTTAGCAGCAGGCCAAGCTGCAGGCACTCTGAAAAACCCACTTTTGCAGTACAGATGGAGACAATGCCGATTAATTGTTTTGCCATCCATAAAAGATTACTACAATACTCACTTCACAGCGTTGTCACAAGGATTATTTAACATCTCTGAAGAGCTCTGAAGAAGAAATAGTGGCTATTGTTCGGAGGACCATAGAATTTGGAAGATCTCACATGAATTTTGCTTGGCTGTGCATGTGTCACAGTTGCAGCACCAATAGATTTTTCTCCACAATAAAAGCCTCACAGAAGCTCATTTACTCTAGGCAATGTTTTAGTCAGAAATGTATTTTGGTTTGCTCATTAATGTACCCTAAATAGATATCAACTTTGACTATTTAATAGATTCAGGTGCTGTTTCTAGTCTCTCTTAATTAAGGGAAACATTGCATTTTTTACAAAGAACTCAGTTTAGGCTGTCAGGGCTCTTAACAAGCACACTGTAATTACCTAAGTAATGCTAGCACATGAGAACAACAACAGGAAAAAAAAGTAAAGCAACTAAAAATTTCACTGAAATCTCATTTCCTTTACAGCAAATGAGAAAGTCGGTCTGCATGGAGAAGAGGTGCTAGACACAGAAAAAGGCCAATATCGTACCACTTACATCTGACCATTAAAGAGCTCTTAACACTGATGCAGAAACACTGTAAAGGTTTTTAATTGATTTAGGGATTTTCTTCCATGAATATGCAAATGCACAAGATGTGTTGGATTGTAAGTGTTCTGCCATAGACTCGTATCCACAGCTTCAGTAAGGAAAATTTCCACCATTTCATTCCAAATGTATAAGGAACCCACGTGCCCTTTCATTCTCATAAAACCTATGAAGCTCGACACCTACTTCAATGGTAAGCATTTTCTTTTTTTCCAAGCAGTCTGAAAGTACAGAAGCAATCACAATGAGGCAATAAGGTTGTACCCAGGGTGAAGACTGATCCAGCTAAGACAACTACTATTTCCACCCCACTAAGCTGCAAAGGATCTTTTAACTCTTTGGGACATTGGCCATATCACCTGTTTGAAAAGCAAACATCACATTATCGATACTACTGCAAGATAAACAGTAGTATTAGGACTAGCCAGTACACTGGCTTTTGTTCCTCTTTCAAGATGTGACAGAAAGTTTCTTTATTTCATTCTAGCTCTTTACTAAGGGACTCGCACCTATGGGTGCACGAAAAAATGCAGCATTGCAGTGGCAAGCCTTACAGAGCCTAGGTCCCACGTTCCTCAGCTCCCAGGGGAAGAAGCAGCCCAAAATTACATGCCTGCTTTCCCTACATTGAGGGATTTGTATGCTTGAGAATAGCAAAAGAGGGATGGCATGCCGAGACTATGCTTACCTCCTCATAAAACACAGGCAGAAAACAGAAAGGTGAGATTGATCAGCTCCTTTGCCCATCAGTCAGATGGGCAGCATCCTCAGTCTGAGCTGGGCATCATTTGGATACAGCTTTCCTTGCCTTTTCCCTGGAAAGTATGACAACTTTCTCCCAGCACTTCCTTGGCAGGGTACCACTGTACCCCAGCACAGCCATTCACCACACTGTCCTCCTAAAACTGTTTGTATTTTGCACGGTGTTACAGACAGAAAGAGTATCTGTAGCTCTCTGTTCCTTTTCACGTGTCCTCATTTGGACAGGGACAAGAACCAAAGTCTTCCCAAGATGAATGTCTTGTCTACTAAACTGCACAATTATATTGTCTATCCCATGCAAGGTTAGACAGTGACATATATTGAAAACACAGCAGAAGGAGATGCTGCTATGAAGGACCAGATTCAGTGGTAACACTCATAGAATGGTCTTTACAAAACAGAGAAGCATCTTTTTAATTTTTGCTATAACTTGCGTGTAACAGCTGTTAGCACCCAGCTTCTCATCGCTGCCATGCCTTGCATGCTCCTAAATGTGTCCAGACTTGGAGGCACAAAGAAATTTTCAGGTAAATCATACCTATCCACTGATTTTAGGAGCATCAAAAAAAAAACCCCAAACATAAGCAAGGATTTGTTTCCTTTTTAACCATTTGAAATCTGGACTACTGCAATTAATAAACCAAAACAGGAAACAGATTATTGCTCTGGTGCACCATCAAATTAAACACTTTTTAGATTATCATGATTTTGCCCACATCTTAGCAATAATCAGTCCCCAACTTATGTGCTGACTCACTTCTAGAATCCTGATATGATCATGCATCAGATGGCAAAGTGATTTTCATGTTACACATTGAAGAGTATCTTCATCAAGCACATGGCTTAGGCCTCGGGATTAGCATTTCTTTTTCTCCTTTTATCCTGGATAACATCATAGGTAAACAAGAAATTTGGACAGCATCTTCTAATGCTTCTTTATTCCTTTCCTTTTAGTTTTACTTGATAACATGGTATCAATTACTTATTAGGAGCTACCTGCTAGCAAAATTTCCCTGGCATTAGTCCGAAACACAGTGTAGATAGAGAATCTTTCTAACTAGGAGCTCAGCACCAGAACGTAGCAAAACAGTGTGAGATACAATGAAATTTTGGGTTCACTTTGCTTTTAGTATTTCCTTCTGTTCTTCAGCTTGTAACATTCAAGGTACAGATTGCCTAGTCACCTGTTCTTTGTTCAGGCACAGACTATAAACAGACTAGTAGGAATTCACCAACACTCAATATTCACACTAAAACAAACCTCAAAACATGAAGAATGGGATGTTTTTAGCCATTACATATGGTAATTATGTTTCCTTGTCAGCATCTTTGCCATACCTATCAAGAATTATGTTCTCATAAGCCAAAGGAGCAAGATTGAACGCAACCTTTCTTGTTTTGGTTTGGTTTTTTTTAGTATTTGCAGAAAGCATAGAAGCAGCCTCCCGTAATTTATGCCCATCATAAATTTAGTATAGGTGAACTCATTACAGCTAACAGCAATACTTTATTCATACCGATTCCCCACAAAATGTAAGCCTCAAATCCCATTATTCTATAATAGTTTTTGCAAGTAAACAAAAGACCATTTAGGATTTGAAAACAATGCATCTTTCTGCAAACAGAGGCAGAAAGGAGAACAAAAAAGCAGCTAGCACAGGACTATGCAATAGTTTCATTTTGTAAGAAGATTAACACAGAGCAGAAAGCTTTGGCTCTGGCTGGGAAAAGAACATACACTTTGTGCTAGCGGAGTTCCCCGTGAGTGGAATTTTGTCCTGTTCGTTAATGCATCATGCCAGAGATAAAAGGAATCCCATGGGGAAAAGGAAATAGCATCCTTATTTCTGTGCAACATTACCTCAACTAAAGCCCACTCCGATTCCAGCCCTTGTCAGGTGCCACTCATGTACCCTCAACTCAGCTATCTGCAGTGCATTGTTAAACTGCAGCATAAAGTTTTAACAAGTGGCACTGACATTTTAATTGTGCTCAGTGGGGACAATATGGTCAGGTGTTTTTCCTGTGCTTGCTGAATTCAAGCTATATTTGGAGATCAACTGTTCTGTATCATGCTTCCTCCAATTAAGTGTGTGTATAAGGGTGGAGAGGTGAAGGTGGGAATGAAGAAAGAGAAAGATAATGAGACTTTCTTAGAGTATGTAAGACTGCACTTTAAAAAGGCTGAAAGAAGGTGATGTGTAATGCACATAATCACAAAACTTCAGTAACAATAGATGTAAAGTGGAAGAGTACATGGAAAAGAACCAAAAGCCAAGGCTTCTGAGAAAGGCACAGGAAAGATCAGAATATTTATGTATAAAATCCATGGGCCAGAACTGTTCACTGCACAACCCAATGCTCCCCGCAGCAAAGCAAGTTCACTGCAGGTTACAACAACAACAACTTCGTTTAACTTCAGCCCCTACAATGTACAGTTGCAGCCTTCAAAGAAAAATGAATGGAAATCATACGGGTTTTGCTGCTTGTAGAATCAAAGTTGAAAAAAAACCCACACATACCTATTCATGAATACCTTGAACTTCACCCAAAAGACCTGTAATTCAAGCAAAGAGCCTCACGTGAAGAACGTCACAGCAAAAGAAACATTGCCAAGGCAAGCAGAGAACTTACGGCTTTACTCCCCCAACATGCCTGTACGGATCAGCAATTCCCCGACGGCAATCCTGTGACCTGGGACTCCAGCCTATTTCCCTTAAGAGGACGAGATGGGGAAAGGCCACAGATTTTATTTTGGACTTGAAATGCATGAGTTTAATATCGTGATGAGCTAATAAGATTATTGTTGATTTAAAGAAGGAGCTGCAAGATCACTGCAAACCTTGACAGTTTTCTTTCTCATTCCACACCTGCTCTCTGCCTAACCAAGGTGGCGAGATGAAGGTTCAGAGAGGATAAAAAAACCAACCAACATTGGAGAAGATGAACACAGCAATGAGAACACAATCAATGAGCACATTGATTTAGATGCCTGCACATTAGGTTAGCAGCTTAACTCCATCACTCCATCTGAACAGGATCCTGGCAAGACAGCGTCCTATTTAGCTGCTGCTCTTAGATCAATAGGGTTTGCTCTTCTCCATTTTGCACGCCCAAGCCGTGCGCCCAGGTACACAACCGGGTTGGTCTGAAACGGGATTATCTTCTTTTTTTCTTCTTCTTCTTCTTTTTTTTCTGTTGTTTTTGTTTTAAACCGCTCTCCCACTTTTCGTCCACCATTCCTCCTACCCTACTTGAAACTCGGCGGAGCGCCCGAGCTGTCATCCCCCCAGCAGCGAGCCGCCAGCCTTGAGCCTCCCTCACCCCGCACCACCCCGCCAGGACGGCGCCCATCTCACCCGGGAGGGCGAGGATGCATTTCAGCCGGGGCCTGGCCGAGCCGGCCGCACCATTGTGCCCTTTCCCGCACCGCCGCCTCCTATCCCGGGTACCCCCAGCCGCTCTCCTCCCCACCCCCCCTCCTCCCCTTCTCCCCCCGGCGCCCCAAGGGGTGCGGCCGCCCACCNCAGCCGGGCCCGGCGAGTCTCCTCTTGCCGCCGCCGCCGCCGCCGCCGCCGCCGCCGCAGCGGGGGGACGGCGCGCTGGGGCCTGCCGAGAGGGGCGCCCGGCGGAGGCGCCGCCGCCGCGTGCGGGCAGAACCGAGCCAGGAGGAGCTGCCCCGGCCGCGGAGGGAACCCACGCGGCGCGGCGCGGCACGGCTCGGCTCGGC